>JAJGRW010000658.1:404472-546983 GCA_025461045.1 Carex parvula | reverse complement strand
TGTGCCAAGTTTCCGTTAAAGCGGTCCTTCAACCATTTTAGTCGCATATGGTATTTGGATCTCTTAACTTCGCCTTTATCGTTCACCTTTGAATAAAAAAATTCATCTTCACTGTCTTCATTGCCGTCATAGACCTCATGCCCTAGGCATTCTTCGATCAGTAGTGACCAATTATCATCTGTATGTCCGGCAATTGCCTTTCCTGTAAACATAGATGTTAGAGATAAAGATATACTCGATATTTACAATACAATTTAATACACTACAATACGCTAAAAAAAAGATAAATTACTCTAAATATTTATACAATTTATTTACACTAAATATTAATAGGATTTATTTACACTAAATTACTCTAAATATTTACACTAACTTACTCTAAATATTTACACTATTTATTTACACTAAATTAATTTATTCCTAAATTAATTTATTCGTAAATTAATTTACACTATATTAATTTATTCCTAAATTTATTTACACTATATTAATTTATTCCTAAATTTATTTACACTACATTTATTTACACTAAATTACCTGCACTAAATATAAACTACTCACAAAAGTATAAATTAGTAAGATAAAATATTTTACCTGTAACAGGTAAGCCCCACAGACAGCTGACATCTTCCAGTGTCACTGTGCACTCCCCCACCGGAAGATGGAAACTATTCGTCTCGGGCCTCCACCTCTCGACGAGCGCAGTGATCAAATGTTTATCAATCTGACAATGCGTCACATCCTTCATCTGGTACAGGCCTAAGTACACCAAACCTTCTTTCATCCGAGGCTGGTAATGAATGCCCATTTGCCGAGGACCAGGACGCAGTGAACGAATCGGCTGGAACGATAATTTCATGCAAAATAATGTAAAGAACAAAAATTAATTTAAACTTCCAAGTTTATTTTGAAATTTAAATCCAACACGATATTAAACAAATACCGTTGTATTCACCAACGATATCTTGTGTTCCTCAGGAGGCAATTGCAATAAGCGTTGTTCATCAGCCATTTTGCACTACAATATAAATAAAATTACAACATAAAAAAACTCCAGTTAGTTAACAAATCAAAAATTCCTTTAGCTAATTTACTCTACATACAAAATTAAAAAAACCTACAATTAGTTAAATTATACTAAAAAAAACCTAAATTACACTAAAAAAAGCCTAAATTATTCTACATTTATTTTAAAAAAAAACCATTACCAAGATTACTCTATCTACATACCAAATCATTATACAATTACTAAACACTATATACAATAAATTTATACACTAAATTACTCTAAATATTTATAAAATTTATTTACACTAAATATTTATACAATTTTTATACAACTTACTTACACTAAATATTTATTCACACTAAATTTATTTGCACTAAAAAATTATACAATTTATTTACACTAAATATTTATTCACACTTAAATTTATTTACACTAAATTTATTTACACTAAATTACTCTAAATTACTCTAATTACTCTAACTACTTATACATTTTATTTATACTACAATACATTAAAATACACTACAATCACTAAATAAATAACACTAAAATAAACTAATTTACACTACAATACACTAAAATAAACTAATTTACACTACATACAAACTAAACAAAATAATTTTACAAAAAAAATTAAAATTCGGATTTTTTTCCTAAATTAAAAATTCACACTATAATACATTAAATTAAACTACAATACACTACAAAAAACTAATTTATTCTATAACTAAACTAAATAATTATAAATTTCGGATATTTTTTTCAAAAAATAAATTTAATCACGTACCCAATGAAACTTGTAGATCTGAAGCTTTTCTTGTTCTTCTCTCAAAATTATATTCAAATATGTAATTAGAATACAAAATGGCTGAAAATTTGAGGGGTTAAAATTCAATTTTTTTGGTTTGGTTTCGGGTAGAGGAAGAGGAAGAACTATCGGGGAAGAAGGAGGAGAAAGGAGAAGGGAGTTGGCTTGTCTGCTGAGTAAAGAAAATATTGGGACCGAGTTGCCTTCTCGGTCCGGAGGAAAAAACAATGGGACCGAGTTGGCTTCTCGGTCCAGGGGAAAATTTGGTCCGGACCGAAATGCCAATTCGGTCCGGAAGTAGTTGTGGATTTTCTGTGGCGTGAGTCGCGCCAATATTTAAAATAAAGGGGGACCGAGATGCCAATTCGGTCCGGAGAAAAAAAATTTATTGGGACCGAATTGGCATCTCGGTTCTGATGGTTTTTGTAAAATCAGAGGCCATCATGCTGGTTTGGTAAAATTAATTTTTTGATTTACGGTTTTTAAAAAAAATCCCAATGCGTAGGATAGCAAGCCTTTAATTAGGTCCCACCACGTGCACCGCTTAAAAACGAAAAGGTAATGAATACAACAAGAACCAACGGAAGCATGCAAGTTGTTATTTCGAACCCGTCACTTCCAGTTGTGCATTTTTTCCTAATATTACTTTTTGATTTGATTAAAGTTGCTTTCTTGAGCACCTACTTGATTTCTATAATGAATGAAGTCGGTGGAACTGATACTCAATTGAATGCTAGTTGACCTTCGAAATAATTATATACAAATTATGTTCAAAACATAGAAGTAAACAGAGGAACAGCCTGCCCAAAACATGAATCACAACTTGATCATTTAGGACCGCACTTTCCTGAGATCTAAAATTATTCTATTATAAATTTAAACTCTTCAAGAAGTGAAACAAGAGGACACCGCAGATGAATTTTATAATATCATGTGTCATAGATCAAGTAGCAATGGCTACATAGCATGTGCATAGCACGATCAATGACAATGGCAAAAACCAGACGGAGAAGAGGCAGTCGACATCCCGTGGGAACATGATGCCAGCTTTAGTTCGGGCAACCCAATAGCCTTCTTGAGCACGTTGAATCGATTTGAGTCAAAATTCCTGGTTTTCATGAGACGCTTTTGCTTGGAAGCAAATCGACTCTGAAAGAATCCTTCAAAAGACGGCTCCTTGGCCGTTCTAAGGAAGAATGTGTAACCGGCCATGAAGTACAACGAGGTCACGTAGAAGCAAATCGGCTCCATCACGTCCCATGACAGTTCCCAAAACGTCAGGCGCATAAATGCAGCGGTCTGGACTACCAGAAAGCCCAACCCGCACCAAAGTTCTCTTCGGACCTGGGCCATGGCCTGTTGGTCGATCTCAGCCTTTTGATCCTCCAATGCCTTTAGTTCACCTCGCAAGGGATCAGACAGTGTCGGTTTTGATTGTGGGATGATGCTCTCGATCGCTTTGATCACCTGCGAAATTAGAGAAAGACCAGGAAAAAAAAGTTGATATCTTCTGCTCTTTCGCAAGTAAAGAGCACAATTTTTTTTTCAGATGGTCAGAGGATTACTAGTTCCATTACATTAGATCCTTGAACCATGACAATTTTAGAATAATACTAACATTTGAGTACTTTTGTTTCACACCATTGGAGTTAGAGGGAGACTACTTGCCTATCTAATAGTGTTGTTTTATTAAAAAAATCTTGGTTGATGAATTGTCCTACACTATAACAGCCAAATTTAATTCATGTTTAGAGTGGTTAAAATATGCACCTATATCTATATATATGTATATTGATACCAAAATATTTGACAGAATTAAATGCAATAATAGAAGATTGGATGTCCTGCAATTGTTTATTTTTGCTAAACAAAAGAAGAAATCCCAAGATATACCCAATTTTTTTGTTTATTTAAGCCATCCAAAATCAAAATCCAAATATAACATGTCTCTAATGACTGAATCCCAACAATAGAAAAACATAACTATCATGACAATGAGAACGAAATGCAACTGATGTGTTATCTAGGTGTGGAGAAAACAATGTTTCTTCCTCAAATTATGAGACTTAAGGGCAATAATAATGCAAATTATCAGTAGCAAGCAACCATGTTCTAAAAGGAATATTCTAAAACACACACAAAGATAATGATGAAATGAGTCATCTTGTTGTTGTGATTATCTGAGAGCCAAAAGTAATTAAATGAATACAATTGATCAGATAACCATCTAAACAGCCTGTGCCATTGCTGTCATGTGGAACTCAATAAGACCACACAAGAAGATGGTCCCCAGTGTCAATATTATTTTTGTTCTTATTTTGCTTTTTTTTTTACTTTTACTAGAGGTAAAAGGTTGCGACCAGTTCTAGCTTTCTATGCAGTGCCAACAAAACAGACTCACACCAATGCCAGAATCCAATAGGATATGGCCTTATCATCATTTTCAATGAAAAATGCTGCCATTGAACTTTTCACACAACAGTCCACAAGCAGTGCCATAATTTTGTGACAGCATTTTTAATGGCAGCAGATGTAAACTTAAAATAACTAAATTTAATTTTGTTAATTAAAGGGACCAAAAAGCATCTATGACAAAAACTGTTTTCTTGTTGTTAGTATTTATTCTTAGTAATATGCCAGCAGTATAAAAAGGACAAGGTCAAAGGGATTTTCTGTGGCACACCAAGTTCTAAGACAAATATACCATGGGTCTGACAGAGAGCCTAAGCCCTAAGGTCATATATCAAGATATCTTATGGACTACAAAATCAGTGCCACAAAGTATATAGATCTCCGCGTAAACTACAGCTCACCTTCAAAGCCTAAACTCAAAAGGCACTTAGCCATCAACACTTAACCTCACCATCAGATACTTTTGAGATATTGACTTAATCAGAATTGAAGGAAGAACAAAATCAAAACGGAAATTTAATAGATCTATGAGGATACAAATCAAAATTTGGGTAAAACAGTAACATGAGGTGGAAGAGGGCTCTCTTATGAAACTCAACTACTAAATAATAATATAATATTCTTCTCTTTTTGAAATTGTGCATATACCCAAAAGATTTTCTTTATGTTATTCTCATTTTAAAACAAGTGTTAGTTTGAATTATTTTCTTGTGAAATTATTTTGTTAGAAATTGTAAAGAAAATATTGTGAGAAAAGTGTCGGTCCATCTTTCGCCGGAGTAACTGGTGTCCTCTAAAATACGTACACTGGTATCAGACAGACACCCCCTTCATTATTTCATTCCTTCCTGTTGGGGAAATACAAAACACCACACGCCAAAAAACCTCATCAGATCTCGGCTACAATCAAGAATCCGGATCCTCTGAGGTAACTCAAATTTTGAGTTTGGATCCGGACCGTCCGATCAGAATCAGGACCAATCCAGCCCAAAGGTAAAATGCACGGATCTTTTTAATATTCGTGCCAGAATAGATCAGACGGTCCAGATCTAAACTCCAAATTTGAGTTACCTTAGGTGATATGAATTCCACACAATCAAACTCTACTAATTGTCTAATTCCTACCAAACACAACAAAGGGGAGGAAACGGGGAAAAAAAAACTTGAATAATAGAAAAGAAAATGAGAGAAGATCACCGTACCAATTCGGGCCTGAGAAAAACTGTGTCACCGAGAACGATAACTGATCCGGATTGGTCGAGTGAATGGGCGATCTGCGACCCAGTCTCTGCTCCGCCAGCAGCCTCATTGCATATTTCAATGAACTCGGTGTACGGCACGGATGTGCCTGGCAGGGCCTTGAGCCTGGCTCGCACAGCTTCCATCTGTGATGCACGCAACACCTTCCTGGCCTCGGCGATTGTGAGCTTGATCTCTTTTTCGTCATCATCTGATTCGGGTTTTCTGGGAGGAGGGGAGAGACAGTCGAGTCGGATCCTTGTCTGGTTGAGTGACTTGATCCCATCCGACAGTTGGGTGCCAGAAGGCATGTAGGGAAGGTGATCAGGTGGAAGTGCTGGTTGGAAAATGGGACGCTTTTGGAGGAATCGGCGGAGTGAGCCGGAGTTGCCTCCGGCAGCGGTGGCGGTGGTGGTGGTCGACGCGGACCGGATAATGCGTGCGAAACGCTGGGCTAGGGTTCTACTGAGAATCGCCATTGACGAAACTCTCTTGGTAAGTGTTCGAGTTAAACGGGTTATCGGAGTCCCTATAAGGGAAAAAAGAACGGAGTTGGCCTGAGCAAGGAGAGTGATTTGTGGTGGGGAGCTTTTATAGGGGGTCTGGAGCGCGAGACGAACCAATTCGACGAAAAAGTTTAACGTTTCGTTTTATTCGTTGTATCGCGTGAGAATAACGTTAATAATTGGATGAAAACAAATATAAGGCGGGCTATATGAAACAGGTACGAAAGAGTGGCATCATTGACTCGTCATATGTGACGCTCCCCGAGAAATTCGGTATCTCGCAGGGGTGCAGATGGTTTTGTCCAAGCATCTTTACTTGCAACGGACGCAATTACTTCCTCATGGTTTCGTGAGCTGTCATAAGTCATAACCTTCCTTTTAACAAGCAACAACTCACGAGATGATAACTTGATAAATATCGGCTGTGATAGGATTCTGCACTGAGCAAACTATGCGGGGAAGTTCAAGTATGTGGTATGATCACAACCTTTCATGTCATCATGTGAAATCGAATAGATCTAGGTGAAAAAGTAAAGAAAACATAATGCCAGTGTTACAGTTTTACTTTTGTGTGACTTTTTTAACACGTGTAATGACAACAGAGAATAGTACTCTCCAATAATCGACAAGTATCTTCTCCAATATGTGTAAAAGATTCCCTTAAATTCATGGTTTGAGATTTACTCTCAGCTGCTTTGAGATACGGACTAGTACATGGGCAGTATTATTTGGACTTTGAAAAATTCGTGCAAAGTTAAAAGAACGATGTGGATCCACTAATTCCAAAAGATTCCCTTTTACGGTACAGCAAGGATGTGAATTCGTAATAATCTCTCCCACAAAATGGGAAAGCTTAGATAAATTCAAATTATTTTAGTAATGGTTATGAACGGTAATCTTATATTATCTCTCTATATTTTATCACGGAGGTCGAATATTCGAATTAATTTAAATCTACGCAAAAATAATAATAATAAATCAAAATTGAGATACTGAAAAAAAATATATTGATACTTAATTATGAACTGGTCATAAAAGAGAACGAAATAAGTCTGATGCCTATCTTACGTACTTTTAGCTCCAATGAACTTCAAAACCATCCAATCTGCTTTAAAATATGTGCGCACAAAATTAAAGCAGACACGAATGAATTTCAAAATAGAGCGCACACATCTTAAAGCGGATCAGGCAGTGATAAAAATTACTACGGTATCTTTTGACCATTAATGGCACGGATTTTATAGTAAGATTTTAATGACAATAAATCTAATCTCCATTGCATTATTAAGCACGTTGGGTGTCTGATCTGCCAACAGTTACGATTGAAAGATTAATTTTTGAATTTAATCTCAGCTCTCCAATCACATAATCTATCTTCTTTTAATTAAATGCATATGTTTTATGTGAGAAGTTTAAATTTAGCTACACACATACCGCCACACGATGCGTTACAATTAAAATTAAACAAACTCTAAAATTTAGCGATATAATTCTCCGTTTACTTATTTATTTGTTTCCTTATTTCTCTCTCCAGTTGAAATTTTCTATACGGCAGATCACAATGCAAATCAATTTTTTGTTCACTTTCTTATTTCTATACATATTACTGTGATATATCTAGAATATATTTCTAATTTTGTTTTTTTATGAATATTTGTCATTTTGTATGAGAATTTATTTTTGTTATCTTATTATATATTCCGTTGCAACGCACGGGCACGATACTAATAACTATTATGACTCGATTAAGCGCACGAATTCATTCCAGATTTGGGGATATAAATTATGGAAATTGTTTCTGTAAATGGGGATATAAATTATAATTACTTGCCTAATTTAATTTCCTCCAACAGCTCAGAAAAAGCTTGAGAAATCCCATGAATTTGCGGTTGTCTAAAGATTTGAGATAACCAGTTACATATATATCCTTCCAAAATTCATTCATGAAATATCGCAAGTATTATTGTCCAGAACGCAACAGACTGCGCACTTTCCGTGTACAAAATATACAAGTCATTGATAGGCAATTAGATTAGTTTGGTTTGTGTGTTATATCAATAGCACAAGACTTTTCAAGTTATTTTTTTATTTAATTAATTGGATAGGTTTCAAATGAAAAATTTGAATTGTTGAAACTGATCTACTTTACGAGTTAAATGATTACATAAATTTAAAAAAAATAAATTTATTTAGTAAAAAAATTAAAGATTTATAATTTAATTTTGATGCATTTATCTTTCATAATATTTTTCCTACGTGACTTTGTACTAAATAAATTCTAATTTTTAAAATTTTATATGTAAACCTATTATTCGTGAAGTAGATCAATTTCAACTGTTTTTATTCATCGTTTGAAATCTATATGATAGATTTTCGAAGCGATAACACGACATGTTGCTATACTATCGATAGCTCGTTATCTAAATTCTAATTAAATATACAAATTGGACATTACACAATTAAAAATATCCCAAGCTTCATTTACAAATGTAAGACGCAAGGTTCTTTCGTTTTAGCCTGGCATGCATAACTTTAGGATATATTGTCAGGCGAGGCATTTTTTTTAAATATTTATTTACATTTGTGGAGAATTTTTTTGGCATAAAATTTTTTATTCTCCCAATATCCTATAATCTCATCTTGGAGTTGAATTTAAATTTGAGTTAATTAACAAGGGTAGATGCACATATGTTTAGGGGATAGACAACTGTCCTCCTGGATTTTGAATTTTTTATAGAAATATATAGATCCGGACTGAAGTTGTTCTCCTTCTGGAATCCTCATTTGTAATTTTAGTTACATTAGAATTAGAATTGGAAATTCTTTGAATTCTCATTGATAATTACATTAGAAATCAAAGCATTTTAAGTTATAAGTCGGAGCATTTTCTTTATCTAATATCTGATTAGCTAATTAATTTAAATCCGATTAACAATTTAAATCTAATTTGTTATTTTTTGTCCTCCTGAAGAAAATTCTCAATCCGCTCTTGTTAATTAGATCATTTAAAAATTGAATCATTGAGGGTTAGGAACCATAAACAATTAGAGAAAGTGATATCTGCATCTCCTTCCTATTATCACTGTGATGCGTGTATAATGTTTAAAAAAGAAATTTTATATTTGATGATAAAATCGTTTATATTTACAATATTCAGAATAAAAATTATGAATTTTTTTTTCTTACTTACCTCAGTTACCTGGCGCATGGCCCGTGACCGTGAGCATCGGTGTGAAGTGGTAACCAGTGCTCGACAACGCATCAGGTTTTTTTGTCGTTTTCTTTTATCTGATTTTTAGTGACACAGGTTTTGTGGCCTTTGTGCAGAAACAAATAATTTATTCAGGTTCGGTTCGACGTATAGTGACAAATGAATTATTTGGGTTTGATTCGGCGAGTCAAAAATTCGTGATTCGAAAATAATTCGGGTATAATTCGGGAATGATTCATAATTATTCGAATTAGAGATCTCAGCCCTACATAGAAGCAACAAAAGAAGATAAAAAACGTTCTAGGAAAAAATTCGGAAAAAATTCGTAAATAATTCGTATAATTTGGGAAAATTCAGAAAATTCCGTGAATTATTCGCGATAATTCGGTTAAAGTTCGGTCAACCGAATAATTCGGCGTTCGGTTCAGCATCACAAAAAAAATAAATTATTTGCGAATAATTCGCGAATCTTGTGACTATGGTTCGACGGAGTCAAAAATTTGTGATTCGCGTATAATTTGAGGATAAATTTGGAAATGATTCGGAATTATATATTGAGTCTAGACCGGAGATCTCAGTACCATAAGAAAACCAAAAAAAATTGAGAATAATTTGGAATGATTCGGAATTATACATTGAGTCCGGACCGAAGATTTCAGTACCACAAGGAAGCAAAAAAAAATCGGGAATAATTGCCGAAAAGTTTATAAATTTTGCGATCGCAAATAATTCGGTAAAAATTCTATTAACCTAATAATACGCCGTTCGGTTCACCGACATAAAAAAACTAATTATTCGCACTAATTCGCAAATATTATCACTATGACAAAAATGTTCCTCTAGTTCCTGAAAACGAAAAGAATCCAATCAAATATATTTTATAGTCATATTCATAAATTTTTTTATTTATTCCTGCAAACTGATATTATTTTAATGTGTGCACATTATCCTTTTTTCAAATATTTAAAATTTTAAAATTAAAAAAGTACTCCTGGTTATAAGATATAACTAAAATAACCCAAGGAAATGATTTTTGTAAAAAATATCTTATTTTGTGATGTGGTTGTATATCTTATTGAAAATTATTGTTTGTATAATAAAGAAAATAATATTTTGTTTGATTTTTATATCATGTATATTGATGCCTTATGAAATTAACGTTCATGCAAAAGAGTAAGGTTAAAATAACATTGGTTTTGTGTTCCAATTATGTTTCACATTTTTATCTCTGTTTCTAAAATCCGAACAATCGATCCGTGATCTTCATATTAAAATGTATTTGGGGACCAAATTTTATATTTTTTAAATTTTCATTAATTTCTTTTAGATATATACAAAATCACTATTTTCATATGATTATTGACCATTCAAAACTGTGATTTTGTACCTATCTTAAAAACAGTAAAAAAATTCAAAAAATATAAAATTTGACCTTCAAGCACATTGTACTATAGATCAATTTTATAAGTATGGAATCCAAAGATTTTTCGAATCATTTTCCATCTTCTTCAAACGAAAAATAACATGCTGAGTGGTTCGGATCGACTGTTCGGACTGCAAAATAAGAGACAAAGATGTAAAACATGATTAGAGCACAGAACCAATTGTGCCTTTTAACCCTACTCATGCAATTAATATTCAAACCTAATAAAATTTGATTATGCTCGTCTGGCGCATGAGAGCTCTAAAACATTTCCACATATAAATATGTCATGGATATGGATTACATCATAAATACTTGTCCTATTTCACACTGATAAACGCGTTTTATGGATAAGGGATTGCACCAAAAAAAATACATATCCTATTTCACACTACTGCTAATCCGTTTTAAATTATAAAATATTTCGATCAAAGAGATTAGGCAGAATCGTAGACAATCGTATAATTGATTAAACGGATTGTGAAATAATGACTAGTAGAAAGTTTCAACTCAATATCATGAAAAAGATTTAATAAGGAATTAAAATTCAAAGACGAATTCGTTGTCCAAAAAGGTATTATACATATAATAAAACATTTTATCCAAAATCATATTGCAAACCTCCTAAACAATTAAAACAGAAATTTGTATTAACAATAACTGAAAATAATAAAACATTCATTTTTGTTGTTGACATTCATTTATTGTTGAACAACCATCCACCTAAAATTCTCAAAATTAATTGAACTAAAAATAATAATTGAAAATATTCCAAACATAGTACATTATTTGAATTTATTTACAAAACGGTGCTTTTTTCTTGTAGCCGTTTGTTCTCTCCACGTGATTAATTGAACTTCAACACAACGATTGGTTGCCAAATATTTAAATAATATACATCTAAAATAATAATCAATTGCTTTTTGTCTCATGTAGAATGCTTCCTTTGATTCCTGACATGGTGACGTGGTCCATTTGGTTACTCACCTATAATGAACAAAACACATATACTGTCATGTTATAAAATTGTCAAAATAATAAGGATCAAATTGTATAAATAACTTGAAACATAATTTTGTGAAAGTTCTATACGAAGCATAACTAATTAATTTTATTTTTGTACATGTATAGAATGTTATCTCTTTATTATAAAAAAATGAAGAATGATATTTTTCTGAAACATGCTACTAGTTTTTATTTTTTAATAAAATAAAATGAATACTTAATAAATCTAATAGAAAAGACATTAAAATTAAAATGGATAAATTTGTGAGTTTTTTAAATTTAGAAGTAAATATGATATTATGGATTTTAGAGGGCCGAATTTTTTAGGGATATACTTAAAACTCCCCCTTAAATTTATTGTGACTCCATCACAAAATGTATATGTCGGCCATGTAATTAAATTTGGGTCAATTGAAAGTGAGAAAAATAATTATTTTAGTTAGTAACCTGCACATCCATGAAAACAAAAAAAGAGCACATGAAGGCATGAATGATGAAGCATGTTTTACATTTAAGTTTCCTTTCTTAATATTTCTCCCAGCCTCAATGAAAAAGATTTTTTGTGGCAACAATGGTATATATTTCCACGTAACAATGTTACTGATGTTAACCATAGTGACAAATTAATGATTCGGAGGTTTGGTGGGGTCAAAAGTTTGTGATTCGGAAATAATTTGGATATAATTCAAAAATAATTCAGAATTATATATTGAGTACGGAATGAAGATCAATCTTAATCCCACAAGAGAGTAAAAAAAAATATATTCTAGGAGTTTTTTGGCCTAGGAATAATTTCGGAGTATAATTCGTAAAATCCGCGAATAATTCGAGTATACTGTATAATGTATAATACACGGATTGATTTGCCAGCAGCTCAAAGCCGAATAATTTGTGAATCATTCACAAATCTTATTACATTAATGTCAACAAAATCCAAAGTTTTTAACTTTTCTTTCCTTTCTGGGATGAAACTTAAACTCGAAGTTCATACCGGATTCTGAATCATCGATATAAATTAGTTTTACCAAATTTTATTAACTATTGTTCCTGCTTATCAACTTAGAAGGATTTGAAAAAATGTACTAGTCATAATTTGATTTGTCGTCAACGCAGATTCAAATATTAATATATTATTTTAAGAAAGATTTTATATTTACTTACATGGAATGGAGCCAAAAATATTTACATAGTTGAATAAATAAAAGGAATATGTAATTTTCATCTTTATTTATTATTTTAAATTATATAAAAAAACATAGAAATTATCAAAATAGAATCAATGAAGATACCATTCTCATCTAATTTTTTTAGAAAAGGTTATATTTTGATATATTTAATTTTGAAGAAATAAATTTTTATTAGTTCTCCTCCAATCTCTTAAAACTAATTAATAACTATGTTTGGTACCCACTTCACTGTTATTTAATCATATGTTTTTGTTCTTATTGAGAACTACTTTCAATTTATGTGATATAAGTCATATAAATAAATTTTCTTCTTTTATACAAATATTAGTAGCGCAATGCCATTTAACTTAGAAAAAAAAAGGTTTGTCCGAAATATATAGCGTCTTTGTATGAGCTAAAATATATTTTTGCTTCACTTAAATGCTAGTAATAATATTTATATGCAAGTATCAAGATTTCAATTTGGTAACATATGCATGATAATGATTGGTTGAGAAATACTTATTGTATGTTGGGAACTAAATGTATGATAATGTGTGCACACATGATAAAATATAGTTACAAGATTCGCGAATTATTTGCAAATTATTTATGAATAATTTGTTTTTTTGTGATTACAAATCGAACGTCAAATTATTAAGTGTACCGAAGTTTGACTAAATTATTCTCAAATAATTTGTGAATTTTACGAACTTTTTCCGAATTTTTCAAATTATTTGCGAATTTTCTCCAGAACATTTTTTTTTTTGCTTTCTTGTAGGACTGAGATCCCTGATTCGGATAATTCCGAATTATTTCCAAATTATATCCGAACTATTTTCGAATTACAAATTTTTTATTTCGCCAAACCGAACCCGAATAATACATTTGTCAGTTAAATGTAAAACATGAATCATGTCTTACATTTAAGTTTCCTTCGTATTTCTCCCAGCCTTGATAAATAAGGTTTTCTGTGACAATGACGGTGTATATGTCCACGTAGCGAGTCAAATCAAGCTGAGTTAAAAGAAAATTTAAAGGCATCACAGTTGGCTGTACGTGATGCAACACTAAGATATAAAAAAGAGAAGATACAATGTGTCTGTTAAAAGTGTAACGGGTTAAATTAAAAGATTAAGGAGGAAATACAACGGGTTGGTAATATGGTTGAATGCATGATCATAGTGGTAGAAAACAAATTTGAACCCAATTTTAGAATGCTATCTCTTTATTATAAAAAAAAAAAAAATTATATCTTTTACTTTATGGTCAATTTTTTTCTTTAATTTAATAGTTGTTATTGACTACAAACAAAGTTGGACCCGGTTTTAAATTTATTCTAAAAGTATATGTCGGTCATATAATTAAATTTGGGTCAATTGAAACTGAGAACATAAAATATTTTATAAAACAAAAAAAATGCACATGAAACATGTTTTCTATTTAAGTTTTCTTTCTTTGTATTTCTCCCAGCCTCGATGAATAAGGTTTCTGTGACAAAGACGGTGTATATATCCACGCAGCAAGTCAAATCAAGCTGAGTTAAGAAGAAAATTAAAAGGCATCTCGGTTGACTGTACGTGATGCGACGCTAAGATATCAAAAAAGAGAAGATACAAAATATACAATGGATTGTCATGTCATCGCATTTTTAAATATTTATATATCAGTTGTTATGCTATCAAATGTGTAACGGGTCAAAATTAAAATATTAAGGAGTAAATCTAAAGGCAATATGGTTGAATGCACGAACATAGTCGTCGAAAACAAATTAAAGAATGAGATAATGCCACTGTTACCTCTCATGGCTAGAAAATAAACAAAAGTCCTATATCAAATAAAACTACCTACAGAGCAAATATAATTTAACAGATGTATAGATCAAATAATAGCCTGATTCAAAGATCTGAAAAAAAAAATTATCCATCTACTGAGGAAAACAAATTCAGTATGGCTTCTGGTTCAGATGAAATTATTGATTATTTTTCTCACCGCTAAAACAAGAGGCGGTCAACTCCTTGGCGTCACGTTTTGTAGAAAGCTTAAACACCAAACACATGCTGTGAAGTGTGAAGTGTGAACCAATGAAACATCCAAAATCAGATGTAACATGTAATTATTATCGGCGCGTAACAGATACATATGGAGTGATCTGAACCGTTCAATTGATGGTTAAGTCACGGCACACCGCGTACTGTTAAAAAAGAAAGAAATTGTCCTTCTCTTGTTTTAGTCTTACTTGTTTCTACAATGAACAAAACACATTATGTAGGTGTAAGCACCAGTGGGAAATCGCCTATCAGGAACGGTTAAAAGTCGCCTATCAGGAACGGAATCGAGGCGATACAGATAGTATCACTAACCAGGAACAGTTATTTACCGATACAGACACACAAATCAGGAACGGTTAATTATAATCAGCCGATACTAATTAAACAATCAGGATCGGTTTAATACTAATCAACCGATACTATATAGAACCATCAGGAACGGTTCATATTAAAGAGCCGATACTATATATTACAATCAGGAACGGTTATTTTGTTAAAGATCCGATACTAATAAATTACAATCCGGAACGGTTAAATATATGAGCCGATACTAATATATCATTATCAGGACCGGCTATTTATATAAAGAACCGATCCTGATTAGGACAATTAGGAACGGGTTTATATTAACGAGCCGATACTAATATATCATAATCAGGACTAGCTAATTATATAAAGAACCAATCCTGATTAGAACAATCAGGAACGGATTTATATTAACGAGCCGATAATAAATATTATAATCAGGAACGGTTATTTTGTTAATTGCCGAGACTAATAAATTACAATCAGGAACGGTTATGTTGTTAAAGAGCCAATACTAATAAATTACAATCAGGATAGGTTAAAATATATGGCAGCCGATCCTGATTGTCCAAAATAAAGAACGGTAGCCGATCTGGATTTAATCAGGAACGGTTCTATATTTAGAGCCGTTCCTGATTGTGACAATCAGGATCGGTTCTTTATAAATAGCCGTTCCTAATTGTGATTTTAATTTTTAAAAAAATAATTTTTATATATGGCTAGCTACCATATATTTTGCTGGCTTATGAAAAGACATCAGGAACACACATCAGAAACAAGTTCAACAAATACACATCCTAAATTAAACAAGTTCATCAAATTTAAATAACACATCCTCAATTAAACAAATTCAATAAATTAAAAAACACACCCTAATTAAATTGTATTACTTTTTAACACCAACAAATCCTTTAAGAAGTTACCCCACACTGATCGGATGTAGTTGATGTTTGTTTCGTTGTAATCTTTGGAGAAGGCCTGCATTTTGCAAATGATAGAAGGTTCTAAATTACAATTACAATTTTAATTGCGTAATTTTGAAGCAACATTGAATATGCATACCTTTAAGTTTGGAAAAACACCAAGGAAGCTCTTTATTATGTCATGCACGAACAACATGACATAATATCCACATTCCCAACCGCCGATTTGTTGTGGACACTGTATTAAACAACAATTAAATTTAAAGACAATATAATAATAAAAAAGCACATGAAGCACATCACTTAAATACACACAAAATGGTCAAGCGACCTCGAGTCGATTTTGAAACTAGAATAATCACACAGAACACAAACAGGAACACACAAAGCCGATTGGCACTCCCAATCTATTCTTGCGATGCATACTTTCCCAAACCAACAATTCAATCGAGTTGAGAAAAATCAACAATCTCACACTCGAAACAGATCAAAGAGGGGGGGGGGGGGGGGGTTCGGCCATAAGTCACACATGAAGAAAATCACAAAAACAATTCACAGAGGTGGCTCGGCCATATAGTTCACATATGAAGAAAATCACAGAAACAAGGTATACTAAGCCCCTATGACTAATTTAATAACCTTATACTTAGCAATTTTCAAATAAATTCTATATTCACTAATAGTTACCTTGCATTTCACCACCTTCAAGGTAGCGGTTTTTCCAGGTCCTCCATAACATCTATCCAATTTATAGTGTCTGTTAAAATATTATTACCGGGAATAATAATAAATCAATACTTAGAATAATTTGTTTAACATTTTGAAAATCAAGAATTCGCAAGTGCAAAAGGAAACCTTTTGAGACTACATATAAAACTCAAGTTTGAAAAACTTACTCCGCAAGCGCCTTGATGATAGCCAGACTTCTTGGAGTTTTGGAACTGGAATCAAACACGTACAAATTGCTCTCTCTTACGTGCAGCACAAGCAATACCCAATGATCTCTGTATATTAGGAATCACACGAGTTATCTACGAAATGAAAGAAATTGAAATAAATTATATATGAATAGAGAGAGAGAACTAACAACTGAATATACGGTATGAATATAAGTTTCTTGTGTCGGTTCTCTCTCAATGATGTCATTATGTATTGATCAGCAAATTCTCGTTCTCCATCATCACCCGCCAAATACCTCTCACATGTTCTCTCGTGGTTCATAAAACCAACAAGCTCATCCGAATTTTTTTGCTTACAGTAGTTGTGCGCCCACCTGCAAATAATGATTTGAAATGTTATTATTAGTAAATTTGAATTAAAAGTAATAAATTTTTAAATTATTACGAATATTAATTCACAACATGAAGATCTGAATAATTCGTGCAGAGAGCCACGTCTTAGGTGTAACCAAGTCCGTCAAATCATCTGCATGAATCTATAAAAACTCCTCGCTATGGAAAAGGTTGACTGGCAACTTGATCATAAATCTGTTGCCATCTTTCTCCAAAAACTGATCACGCAGATTCGTGCCGACTTGACCCAGCTTGTCAAAATTGAGACTATCAAACTTCTTATAGGAAGAAACACTTGTAGGAAGCAGTTCAGTGTGAACTGACTTCCCACTTGTAGGAACTTGTAAGTCTTTGCGTGTTTCCTGCAAATCAGATTATGAAAAATCAAATCGTTGCTCTACTAGTTACGAAAGAGTAAGTAGAAGAATTTGTAATTAAACATTTTTTACCTCATCTAAAGATATCAAATCCTTAGGCTATACTGTGAAACTAGAACGGGCTGATCAAAGAGTTTTCACCTCATCATTTGGTACAGGTACAGGGGTATTGTCTTCACCCGCAGCATAATCATCCACCATTACTCTCGCATGGTCGGGTGGTATAGGTCTATAGTGAGTAACTGAGCCTTGGGATGGTAGAAGTATTGTCCCTATGGCCACTTGAATCTTTTGGCCGTCCTGAAGCAAATGGAGTGTGCATTTGCGTTCTTCCTATAATGACAAATATATATCATCACTTTTGTTGTTGGTTACCTGCTTTCTCCTGTAGCATGATACACCGCATTTTGGACACTCGTGGACATCTTCATACTCATTTTGGTATAATATACAATCATTTGGACACGCATGTATTCTTTGAACTTCTAAATCCACTGGACACAATATTTTCTTCGCTTCATAAACATTGCATGGTAACTTGTTTCCATCCGGAAGCATTTCTTTTAAAGTTTCTAATAACGCATTAAAACTTTTATCACTCCAATCATTAGATGCTTTAATGTTATATAATTTTAATACACCTTTCAATTTTGTAAATTTAGAACAACCAGGATACAATTCATTTTTACAATCTTCATACAAATTCTCGAATACACAATACTGCTTATTTCTTACCAAAATCCTCTTCTAAATCACGCATCATTTGATCCAAATTAACACCTTCATCTACCACTATATAATCATTTTCATCGCCTTGCACATCACTTCCGTCGACATTGGAATTATGGTCTTCCTGATGCTCAGTACCAGTACCTATGTCGGTCTCTAAACTCTCGCGATGCCATATCCAACGCGTATATTGCTGCTTGAATCCACGACGGATTAAATGGTTCATCACTTGGTTGGGGTTGGAAAATTTCTTGATATTGTTACAATCACGACAATGACACGACATCACTGCATTCCCATTACTCGCCATATCTTCCATAGCAACTTTCATAAATTCATCAACACCTGCCTTATATTCATCCAAAGACGTGATGTTCCGTACATCCAATTGCGGTCCATATGCAATTATTAAAAAACAAAATTAACTACACAGTTAGGATTTAATGTCCACTAGGGCTTATATGGGGCCGGGTTACCATCTTATCCCACTCTTTGAATACTTTGTCTCCGTAGTGAATACATATTAGTCGTATTTTAGTATTTAAGAAAATTTCGGCAGCATTTTCCTTTAGTTCTCCAAGTATTCGGGGAACTAATAGGAAATGCTGCCGAAATTTTCTTAAATACTAAAACACAACTAATATGTATTCACATCCTAATTGAGACAAAGTATTCAAAGAGCAGTCCCAAAACGGGAACTATTCAAAATTAACCCCTATTGGATTAATTTTGAACGGGTATCATGACCTAAAGGCATTAATTATTCGATTGTGGCTCATAAGACAATACGTACGTACTCTAGCTAGATACCTACCAACTCTAGATACATTTAATTAACTACGTGCATCCATTTAACATAACACACATCCATGCATACACAAAATTAAACATGAGTTTTATATTATGCTTACAATTTTTTGCCAGAACGAGTGACAAGAAGAGATCGTTGCACCAAATCTCTCAACCTCCACCTCATGCACAAAATCAGATTAATTTCTTCTATTGATCTATATATCGATCTTGTGATTGAAATTTTGAAATTTATTGTTAGTAAAACAAACAATACATATATATATATATATATATATATATATAAGTCAAGTGGAGAAAAAATCACCTATTTATGGCACATTGGACAAAATGATCAATTGTGATAAATAGAAGAAATACCACTAAAATACACCACGGAGTAAGCTCCTACAAACTTCTACCTATTAATGGAGATAAATCACCGAGTGGAGAAAGAATCGCCTAAAGAGAGCTCAGATCGCCAAAACCTAGCTTACAAACTAAAGTTCGTTTACTGGAAGAGGTGAAGGCTTGGTGAGGTATCTGGATCGGACATATAAATAACTGATCTTGATATAACAGTATAAGTATCGGTTAAACAGATTCAGCCGATCCTGATATGGTGTTACTGATATACAAATATTAAGATCGGACATTAGCTGAATAACCGTCCCTGATATACAAACATTAGGAACGGCTGTTAATAAAGAGCCGTTCCTGATAGTTACTGACAAATAGGAACAGCTTTTTATTAACAGCCGTTCCTGATGTGTGTTTTCAAGGTCGGCTCCTTATTAGCAACCGTTCCTATTTGTATTAGTATCATTTTTAAGCATTAACCGATCCTGATAGGGCGATACAAGTTGTACATTCTCCACTAGTGAAGCATGGGTGCAATATTTAATCTGAATTAATATCGACCAATTAATGTCACCGCAGATTCTTACTTGTTCCTACAAAACAGTACTCATGTCCATGACCACCACATGAGCTTCTTCCTTTTGATTATGCTTCTTTTGATTGACTGACATAATATTATTCGAATAATGTGCGTTGCCTTTATTCTAGGAGTGTCAACAGGTACGGTAAAGGTTGGGTGTAAGCATTTTCATACCCGTACCAGTTACAAATTGTTCTTATCCGTATTCTATTCTTACCCGTTACAAATTATCTTACTCGTACCCTACCTTTACCCGTTATGATTGTCGGATAACATGAATATTTCACATCTTAGTCTGCGTTTATGCTATAATTTGAGTGTTTCCTACTACATGCTACTTTTTAAATTTTAAAATTTTAACATGCTACAAATTAAAAAAAAAACCCGAATATAAATAACCTAGAGCACATGTATGATGGCATATACGGTTAGTGGAGTATGTCTTGGCTTATGTAGGCATGAATGCAATATTTAATCTGAATTAATATCGACCAATTAATGTCACTGCAGATTCTTACTTGTTTCTACAAAACAGGACTCATGTCCGTGATCACCACATGAGCTTATTCCTTTTATTATGCATCTTTTGATTGAATTCAATTTGCTCTTTTGATTGATTGACATAATATTATTCGGATAATGTGCATTGTCTTCTAAATTCTAATTCTGTGCTTTAATAATGTTCAATTGGCGGTGAGTAGAAAACCAAGAGAGATACGTTTGCTTCCTCATTTATTGTATTCGAATCCCAAAATTTTTAAATTTGTCATAAAAAAAAGTTAACTACGAATTTATGTAAATTTCAAATTTGACATGACCCCCACAAAGCTTGATTTCTGCAGCTCATCAAGCTTGATCAAAGATATTGTATGAAAATGTGGGGCCCACACAAAGCTTGCTCATCAAAATAATCAAAATTTTGGTTTCTGTACCTCAATTCTTGGTCTCCATATGAAAATGTGGGACGACACAAAGCTTTCATCAATTCTTGGCCAATCAAAACAAATTCATGGTCAAAGTTTGGTTTTCAGTAAAAAAAAAAGTAAAATGTGTGACCGCCATCTAACGTTACGGTCGTATCAAATATAAAATTTATAGAATTTCGTGGTTAAATGGTTTATTTTTTTTGTATGGCAAATTTAAAAATTTCGGATTCGAATCATTAACTGGTCACACAAGTACATAACTTTTGTTTAATGAATTTCAAGTATGTTACTTTTCTAAATTAAATTGAATATACATGACATGGTCTTAAAATTGATATTCCGTATGTCTAACAAAATTAATTTATTTCTTTTTTAATCCTTTTCTAAAAAATATTACTATTAGTATTGTAAGGTGGAGTCCACTACTTTACGGCTTCATATTAACTCAAAAATGATGCTTATTCGAAAGAGCAACACTCAGAGTCTTGAAGTCAGAAACCCTAGTTAGAATAGAAGAAAAATTAAGATGGGGTGGAAACCCGTCACAATGTCTTGGAAGTCCGTCCATTCGTGCAGCTACGTTTAAACAGAGAAAATCGTCACTGTTCAAGAAGGCAAGTGAATTGTCAATATTATGTGGCATAGAGGTGTGCTTTGCGGTTTCTAAGGGGCCCGACAACCAAGCACCTGAAGTATACCCTGAAGGTCTCGCAACCAAATGACTGGTCGAATGGTAAACTCAACAAAAATCTTGCCCTGGAAGTCGCCGAGATCCAATTCCAGGTGCAGCAGCTGGAGGAGGAAAACCTAGATCTACAGGACAAAAAATAGACAGCATTTCAAAACTTCCACTCTGATTGGGCCAGAAGCAGGTAAATGCGTGGTACCGGCAACTGTGCAGGATATAGTTGCATACTCCGAGCCAGTGACTTCGTTGCTGGACACAATGTCTGACTTGTTAGATATAGCAGAGGACATGGACATGGAAGAATTTTTCGATGGTCGGCCTGTGGATATCACCGAATGGAATGGCATTGATGATTGTCTAGCACCTTTCCTTCGGGGGCTAGACCAGAATGGTATTGCCAGTTAGACGTGTGGCAAAAACATCCCTTATGCCTATGTTGTTCTGGTTTTGGTACCAGTGTTTTTGGGTACCAGGATAGTTAGCAAAGTAGAAGTTTTAACTAGTTTTTTATTCCTTTGAGCAAGTAGGAGTATACGTATGGTTTGTTGCCATGCAACTCCTGTCTTGAAGTGAATTAGCAAGTGATATCAGAATTGAATCTGAATGAAAAATGTAAGTGGACTAATTAAGTGTCTTTATGCTTCATTTTTTTTTTTTTTTTCAAATGACATTATTGCATTTGCAAATGACATCTGGCCCCTTTTGTTTGCAACTGAAACAAACTTACAGTTATGGTGAGTATATTCCATAAATGCGGGCAATTTTATTCTAAAATATGATTTGAGTTATCACAGTCGTGGGTCTGAAGTTGCTAGGTAAAGTTTTGTATAATTGGAAAACAAAAAGAATTAAAAAAAACTAAAATTTGAATTTCATATTTGTAAAAAGCAAAATTTGTGGATACTTTAGACAATAAATTGGAAAGTCTAAAACTCCCCCAAGGTTAGCTCTTTTGTCAATAGGAGCGCGTTGACAGCATGAGAGACACAATTCCAAGCTCGCCAAAGTCATTTTTAAATAGCCATCGGTTCAATTTCATAAAAAAACAATATCAGAAGAAATGGCTGAGTGAAGAGGGCCAAAAGTGGAGCCAGTGTTCTGTTTTTGAAAGCCTTGGCAGAAGCTGCCAGGTATGTTTATACATTACATCCAGAAACTATTCCCGAAAGGCCTAAACCATCAGTCCCTGTACCGAATCAATACCAGTATCCCCTGTATCACCTATATCACTCCTCTCATTCCCACTTGAAACCCTCTAACAGTACCGAATCCACATCTTACCTCGTGCAAATCCCTCTGTGCTACTGCTCTCGGCTGCATGGTGGCACCCCCGAAGACCCTCTCGTTTCTTTGCTTCCATATCATCCAGCAAGCTGACAGAAAATATGCCATCCTGGTTTTTTTCAATAGAAGCCCCTGCCTTTTTCCATATTACATGATGACACCCAAACCTGTTGAGTTATAATTCGCACAAACAGTTTCATTGATCACATCATTTCCACTTGAGTGAAAGCCTAGAAGAAAGGAATTTTGTTCTCTGTTATGATTCGTACCGCTGTTGTAGTTTTTGCCCCTCCACACAACAATTTGTTCTCTTTCAAAACTTACAAGGATGCAAGGAACCAGATCCTGAGGAAAATTGAAACAAAAAAAAATGTAATTACTAATGCTGTAATATTAGCTCAAATCTGCATAAGCATGCAAACAAAAGGGGAGGAATTAGCACTTGCCCTCCTTAATTTACCATGAACATATTACAAGTTCATTTTCACTTTGTGAATGCAGGGTGCTGGTCAATGCTCTCAGTAGGATATTGTATCAAGCTTTACCTTTAATTTCAAGTATCATATGTACTTCTTCGAATTTTAGGATATCATCTCAATTCTGCCTATCACTACTGGGACGAGTAAATCTAAGAAATTTTGTATTCATTTGGCTTAATCCTACAACAATTAATAGAGCCATATCTCTGAAAAAGAAAGTACCCTAAGCTTGACCCCAATTTTCTTGTAGTCACTTTTCGGCAATCCTTTGCAGTCTATGCGCACAAGCTCATCAGCTAAAAGTGCATCCCGTACCAAGGTAACCAGACCAGAATAATATCCATTCTTTGCTGAAAGAAAAAAGAGATAGCTCTGGTAACAATGAAAAAATCACCCAAATATATTAAACACATTAAGAGATATACAGCAATTTACCCAGTTTTGTTAAGGAAGGAACAGCAAGGCCCCTCTTTCTGATCTCCTTGGTCTCCTCTACTGTGAGACCTTCTATAGTGGTCTTAATTAGCCTTGGATAAACAGGTTCATGAGGTTTCCACAACATCAATGGAATTACGGGTCTTTTCTTGGGGTCATAATACCTTCCTCTGTACAGTATGATCTGACCGCCACGTCGATGTATAATTACGCCCCCACTTTTATCCTGAAAGGACATGATTCATAACTCACAATTATTTGATCAATATAACAAAATACAAAAAATTGCTATGATATATTAGAAAACAAATTGCACATAGAAAGAGAAGGCAGTACCTCGAGCTGTGTGCACACATTTTCCATGTCAACAGTAGGCACGCCAAGGCATTTAATCCTTACAGCCTCACAATTCTTCCAGTTATTGTGTATGTCACTCAACATGTTATGTGTAAGCCCATCTCTCCCTTAGTAGACAAAAATAAAAAAGGTCAACAAATTATAAAGTAAACAATGCAGAACATCATTTAACTAAAACTAAATTTTATGGACTGTATATCAGAACATATTTTACTAAATGAAAGTTTAAACTTGTAACAATTTTACCTAAATTGATCTGGCGTTTTGTACTAATCTTCTGACATTTCTGTACCAGGTATGCTTTTTCGGCCAGGCTGAGAGGTTCACCAAGTATCTTCTCTCTTATCTCTTTCCTCTTCTTCTCTAAATCCTCACCTTCCTCCATCCCATCTCCATCCACCGACTTCAATGTGGGCTCCATGGCAGGGGCAGAGAGCCCTGTCCACACCCGATCAACCCGTCCAGGTCCAAATGGGGAGTACTTGGGTCCGCGCAGCCCAATGGGCCTCACATTGGGGTTGCTTTCTGTGTAGCTGAACCGGAAGTCGAATGACAAGTCAGAACAGACTGGTTCACGATAAGTCAGATCAAGGGGAGAAGGGGGGCAGTATGGTGGTTTCTTTTGCTTTTTCTTGACTGGTTTTTCAGTAGAATTGGGATTAGGGTTTTGGAGGAAGAGAGAGGGAGGCGGGATGAAGCCATACTTTTCTCGAAGGTGAGAAAGGAGAGGGAGGGAAGGGGCTGAGAAGAGGCGGTTTGAGAGGTGGCAAATGGGGGAAGAGAAGGTTCTGTTTTGGCGAAAAAAATGGAAGAAGAGCATTGGCTGGCAGGACCGGGGAGCACCCGCAGAATTAGAAATGGAACATGGGAGGAAGGGCAAAAAGACTAACTCTTCTACCAAATTAAGTATTGCATTGTTGGTGCTGCAAATGAAAGCATGTTATTTGATTTTTCACTTAAACTTATGTTCACCTTATTTTTCTTTTGCTTTGTTGAACTTCATCTATTAATGATTCCCTACCAGAAGGTACATGTTTCCCATAGCTTTACTGGTGCATAAATGGATGATTGTTACAACTAATGAAGTAGATAGGATTGAACGGTTTGGATTGACCGTTTGAAATTGATTCGATAGGTTTTGAAGGTGGTGTTATATAGGTTGAAATGACACTGATGTTATATTAGCCGGACTCGTAAATGAAAGATGCATTTTGTAAAACTGTAAATAAAATTCAACTGGTTTTTTCAGCCCAAAATCGGTACACTACAAGTTTGTCAGAGAGTGGCAAGAAATATAGAAGAAAATGAATAAATCAGATACAAAATTAGTAAATTACTAAAACCCAAAACAAGTTTGTATCTGATATATTCATTTTCTTCTATATTTCTTGCAATCTCTGACAAACTTGTAGTGTACCGATTTTGGGCTGAAAAATTCAGTTGAATTTTATTTACAGTTTTAAAAAATGCATCTTTCATTTACGAGTCCGGCTAATATAACATCAGTGTCATTTCAACCTATATAACACCAACTTCAAAACCTATTGAATCAATTTCAAACGGTCAATCCAAACCGTTCAATCCTTTAAAAAGGAAAGGAAATACAATTCAATTTCACTGTAGTTTTGACAAGAAATTTCTTATTATACTTTTATGATGTTTATTACTTCAATATCTCTATTTAACCTAATTTTCAAATCTATATGGACCATGGTCTGCAGTATCTTGACCGAAGCCTCTCAGATTTACACTTGCCAGTATCATGTTCTTTTCTTTCTAACCAATGCTAATCTGCTATCAGGCACCAAATTAGGTTCAGCATTCCAGCATACTGGTAAATACTAAAGACAGACTGCTTTAGTATCAGCTCAGTTTGGTACCGATTGGTACAATCTGGTATCGACTGGTACAATGTACCAGATGGAAAAATCATGCTGGTACCGACTGGAAGCAGTGGGGTCAGACAGTATCGCAACATACTTTTCTACTATTATACAACCGCGATTTTAAATGTACCTCTGATTTTTCTTCAATTTGATTGCAATAAAGTACAAGGCCAAAAAAAAAAAAATTGAAACCTTACTAAACCAACAGGCTGATGCAACCATGACCGAAAAAGCCTTAGCTCATGCAAGTAACACCCCAATAATTCGAAGGCCAAAATGCAAACTGCAAACTGCAAAAAAATAGAAAAAAAAAAATATAATGCAAACCGCAATTTGAATTCCAGCACAGCAAGGAGGGTATAATTCATTTTCTACTTTTAATTCCTTTTCTAGACTAAATAAGGTGACAAAAAATAGAACAAAGAACCGACTTTGTACCTCAAAGCGACACTAGAATGGTGTTGAATCGACGGGCACGACTCGGGTCTAGCCGTCTACGAGAAGAAGCTGGGCTCCTATTGGAATGACGGAGGTGGATTGGTGGCGAATGGTGGAGTTCACTTCACTAGAGGCGGAAAGAGAGAGCGGTTCGATCGATTCTCTGGTGAGGAGCCGCGAGAGGAGGGGAGCGGAGAGCGGTTGTCTGGAGTGGCGGAGGCCGGGAGGCGGAGAGAGAGAGAGGTGGAAGAGAGAAACGGCGCGTGGTTGGAGAGAGAGAAATCAGTGAAAGAGAGAACGGCTGGAGGAAGAGAGGCGCGTGGTTAGTAACAAAATCTAAGGATTAATATTGAATAAAAGAAAATTTAGAGAAAGAGAGGCCCAACGGGCTGTCTGTGGGCTTCAATCTAAGCCCAAGTCTGACCTGGCCTATCACTAGGCCCGGCTTTACCTGACCCGTTACGGTGTCAGATCGAACGGGTAAAGAGCTGGGTCAGATGAGTATGAGCAGGCTACTGGACCGATGGCTTTTCTGTCATTCCTAATTTCACATTACAATCTTGTCAAATATGAAATTTATAGAATTTTATAATTAAATAGTTTATCTTTTTTTTTTATGAAAAATTTAAAAATTTCGGATTCGAATCATTAATTGGTCACACAAGTACATGAGTTTTGTTCAACCATAAAAAAGTACATAACTTTTGTTTAATGATTTTCAAGTTTGTTACTTTTCTAAATTAAATTGAATATACATGATATCTTAAAATTGATATTCCGTAAGTCTAACAAAACTAAATTTGATTCAACAACTTTCTGTATATGGTGGAAAATCAATTTCAAAATGTGAAATATGTTAAAATAAATCATGATTGTATGAACATGTGGATCAATTAAAAGACGCAATGAAAGAAAATAATTAGTCAGCTAACATTTTATACAATTCGAAACAAAATAATGTTGCAAAAAGTGTCACAAAAGAACTTTATAGGAGTCTTTATTTCCATTTTTTTTTACTAGTAAACTAATAATGAAATGTTCCTTCTGACAATTTCAAAAAGAAAAAAAAATATTTTCCGAAAGAGAATGAAAAAAGCTTGTAGTTCTCGATTCGATTGAGTTCGATTCGAAAAAGAGTTCGCAATTAACTCGTTCGATTGAAGTTCGTTCTAAAACGAAACAAACCAGCTCGGTTTGAAATTGGTTCGAACTCGAACTCGAACTTGGTCGGTTCGGTTCAAATTGGTCTGGTTCAGTTCGAAATTGGTTTGGTTCAGTTCGAAATTGGTCTGGCTCGGTTCGAAATTGGTCTAGGTCGGTTCGAAATTGATTTAGCTCGGTCTAAAACCTCAAACTCTTCCGATTCTCCTTTGATTCGCCTCAATTCAAACTATTAACGAACTAAATCGAACTAGTTCGAATCACACCGAATTAAACTCGAACTCTTATTTTCAGTTCGAAACCCTGCTTCGAATCAAACCAGCTCGGTTCAAAATTGGTTCGAACTCGAATTGGATTTAGTTCGATTCGGTTCAATTCGTTTGCAGCCCTGTCAAAATATCACTATTGTTAACCTTTTAATTGGTTAAAACTTGTGGGAGGCCAAGTTGGTATCCACTAAGCCCTTCCAAACTTCACAAGTAAAAAAATTAAATACACAAAGAAATATCAACCCATTCACCGATCGTACTACCGTATTTTTCACACACGCACACAAAGAAAAACCAAAAAAACAAAGAAGATTAATCGTGCTGTCCATATCACGAATACCAGAGAGAAAATTTAATGGCGTCAATGCAACAAAAAAAAGTGAAAGCTCCATTTCAAAAAACACCAGAACTCAACTAGCCATAGCTTGGATGAATTTGCATCCTCCGACGTACCTGACTGAACCTGACTGAAATGGACAACCTAGATTTACTCTCAGCCCATATATTTAAATTGGCACGAATCTCAAAGCACAAATAATACTGCCCCTGCGCCATCCTGAGTAGTCACTGGCTGAAAGTAAATCTGGGCCGTCCATTTCAGTCAGGTACCTGGGAGGATACAGATCCAGCTTGGATCCCACGAGCAGCGCACCACTTCCAGTAGCCAGTGGCAACTGGCATATATTATTTATTTATTTTATGCTGATTCTGGAACCAGAAAACAGATTGCACTTCTCTGCAGTTAGGGGTGGAAGCAAAATTTTTGCCAAGGAGAGTAGAAATCAGGCTCAAATAGCTTATCAGAGCATAGAGGTGGAATAAGAAACTGTGTGGAATAAGAAACTGCGCTCAAGCAACAATTGGTTTTGGGCTTGGCTCATTATTTTTTTTTAAAACTGTGCTGAAGCTTAATTCAAGTACAAGAGTGACGAATTGGTTTTGGGAAGCCTAATTAAACTGCACTGAAGGTTTGAGCTTATTAGGTCTAGGGAGGGGCAAAAAGTTTTCAGAGAGTTAAAGAAGAATCAGACATGTATTTTTTCACTAAATTTCAAAATCTAAGAGGGAAGTTGCCCCCTCCCCCGGCCTTATTGGGTTCACCCCTATCTCCAATCCCGGTAGAAAAGGTTGCGAGTTTCAAATGCAGACGAGGAGTATTTTATAAATATTTAGAATTCATGAGCAAAATCAGACTTTCAACTATAGAGATCAATCACATATTGAGAATCATATGACATTTTAGTCTAAACTATATAAAGATCATATAGAAATATAGCAATTTTGAAAATAAATAGGGGTAAATTGACTACCATTCTCTAATTCTCTCTTACTGGATCTGTCCCAACTGGAATAGGGGTGAATTTAAAGTCAAGCTAAGGAGTGCTTAACCATCGCCATGATTTAAATTTTTTAGTTATACATATTGATTTTTCTATACATAATTTAGAACTCTCATAAAATATTAAATGTGTGCTTGTAGTTTAGTGACTAAAATTTAAATTTGGTCAGCTAGATTTTCAACTTTCTCTAAAAAACAAATTAGTCCATCAAGAACCTGCTTTAATTCAAAATTGTAAATGTAACAAAATTTTCAACACAAATATAAAAATTGATCGGCTGTGAATTGCATATGCAGTATGCAGTGTTTTTCTGCGTATATAATTAAAATAGCATTTTAAAATATTAGTTTAGAATTTAGATGGATGCTACTTTTTTTGTTTTACTTTTGTAATCGAACCCTTGATTGCAATACTCATAGTAGTCACATTGGTCACTCAAAAGAGAGCGATGTTTCTTTTAAAATTTATAAACTCGAAAATGCTATCGGTTTGACTGCAAGCGCACAATCCTATCGAGTAGTATATTCGAGATCGATCCACAGGAAATATTGGTTCAGAGTCTTGAGCGATCAAATCACAATCTTGCGAAAGGCTAGACGGAATCTGAAAATTGAGAGTTGAAGTTGTGATCAATGTAAATTTGAAAACAATTAAAAGTAATTAAAATAAAGATATATATGAGAATTCCTAGAATTTCGGCACACCATTGCTACTCAATCCACTTTGATAATATACTTCTGTCAGGTCTGATTTCCTGTTGTTGTTTTATGAAAGACACCACATAGGTCACTGCGAGTTATTTTACGCAAGTATGACAGATCTTTCATCGAGATTCTACATAGGACACTACGAGTTATCTTATGCAAATGACTGATATCTTAAATACACAAGTTACTACACAGATCACTGCGATTTATCTTACGCAAATGATATAACTTGGTTCGCGTTTTGTTGTTCCAATTTATGATTTTCCCGCTAAGGTTTTCTTCACATAAATCTAATAAATTCCAACGAGGCTAATTCGTGCAACATAGTTTTTCTTACCATTAAAGTACTGTCACTACCCTAATAGATTAAACTAGATCATCGAATTTAGATGAAGGGATAATAAATCACAAAAGCATTTCGATTAAACAATAAGATATCATAATCAATAGAAAAGATATATATCAAAGCATCAAGAGTAACAAGATTTACTGCCTAGCCCCTAAGAAAATAACTTAGCCGCTGAACGGCATGGTTACAATCACTCATCTCTTTCTCACTTAATCAAATCTAACCCAAATTACAAAGATACTAAACTATTATGTCTAGGGTGCTTATATAGGAGTGAAGGGACGTTTGGAGTTGAGTGGAAGCCAAGAAACATGATCTGGATACAGCTGTCGGCAGTTATTCCCCAAATGGCGCCTTGGTTACGGACCATATTGGCTGATACGGTCCGTATTGAGACCTTGTCGCTGAAGGGTTTAATGCGTATCACGCCATCTCCTGGTCCGTATTCGGCTTGGTCCGTGTTAGGCAATACGGACCGTAACAGAGACTTAGTCGATGAGTGTCGCTTATCCGATTGACCCGATTCTTGCTCCATTTGATGTAAAATAGTCCCAAAACCTGTTTTCTGTAATAAAACATAACGAATGGTGACAGTAGCATTTCTCTCTAAATAATTAAACATAAATGCGAGATAATATGCAAAATCTAAGCCAAAATCCTACGTAATTCATCATCATTTTGACTCTGATCACACATCTATGAGATTTTGATTGCACAACATAAATACAGTAACTTTAAAAAAAAATGTTTGATGTATTTCGTCTTTTAAATGTTTCTTGATCAAGTCCTTAGTTATCCCGGAATTTTTATTTATACCATAAACCCAAAATTAATAAACCAAAACACTTCAGTTTTGAGAGAATTGTAAAAATACCCAGGCCGTCAAACTGTTTAGCGGTCCCAAAGACTGAGGCCGCCAATTGATCCTGCGGCCCTAGCCTAAGGGCCTCCCAATGGATTAGCGGTCTTTATTTTTTTTTATGGCACTGAGAACCAGGTTTAATAAGTTTTTGTTTTTTTTTTTTGGCTTTTGTTTATATATAAACGGACAAAACAACGTTATTACACAACTCAACAAATGGTCATTTTTATTGTTTTTGTTAATAAAATTTCTGTAAAAAAAAAAAAGGGGGGGTCGCTAATTCATTGGGAGGCTCCTAGGTTGGGGCCGTAGGGCTAATTGACAGTCCTCAGTCTGTCTTTGGGGCCGCTAAACGGTTTGACAGCTTGAATGAATTTTGAATTCTCACTAAACTGTAGTGTTTTGGTTTATTTTTTTTTAATATAGTAGAAATAAAAATTTCAGTTAGTTATCCGCTTGTTATTTCATAGTTGTTTATACTTCTAATTCCATTGTAAAACTAATTTTTTTCGTAAAACTACCTATGGACTAATTTTTACTTGGCAAAAATTATATCCAAACTAGTACCTATAACACACCACAATCGCGTCTCAGATAAAAAATAGTGTTCACAGACATTATTGACGAATTTTTCATTTTCAAAGAAAATTCACTTTTCAATTTCCATTTCCTTCTCTTTTAGTTTTAGACTTTTAGTCCTTTCACTCTTCTAGATAAAGACAAGTTATAGTACAAAAGGTAAAGGTACCACAGTTTTCTTTTTCCAAAACTTCAAATAATTTCTTTGCATTTTCTTCGGCTGATGCGCTCTATGACTATTACGGATCACAACAACCGAAAATTTGAAAACGTGAAGACATCAATTAAGAAAATATGTTAAAAAATATATGTTATTTAAGAAATGTTATTTACGTGTAGATGTTATTTAGTTTTTTTTATAAAAATATATTATTTTGTATGAAATTTTTTTTTTGTTCTCCTATAATATATCTCTGTTGTAACCCACATGCACAATACTAATTCTCTAATAAGCTCTCTATAATAAATATTTTATAAACAGGCTTTTCTGCTGGGATATCAATTATCAACCATCCAACTTTTCTGTTTGGATAGAGGCCCCTATTTATTAATTAGGTCAATAAACACATTTATATTCTGCATTAATTTAATCTAATAAACACTATTTTTCTAAGAATTTTAATTAAACATATAGAGAGGCCATCATCATCTTCACTAGATTTATGGTTCGTAATTAATTAGACTAAACTAACACAAAATTAGTCTAAATGACTGTTACAAAAGAAGCATACTGACACAAATGTTCATATCAAGTCTCACTCAAACATTCTTTTATTCACAAGTAGTAGTTAATTCATTATTATAATTATAATTTTATGATATTTGGCGGTGTACTAAAATAAGATTAAGATGATTGTAATATTAAAGAAGTATAAATTATTGTAAAAGACAAAAGTTATATATAAAAAAAATATATAATGTTTCCTAATAAATTGAGAATATCCTAAATTTAAGCAATTAATATAGTTAATATTAACGACATATTGTTAAATTTTGATTTTCTTTTGTTTATCAAATTGCGCTCTTACTCCCTTGCATCACTTCCCATTAAATTTTTGACAAATATCAGCTCAACGTCATCAAAGACCAAACTTTTTTTTATTTTTTGGCTTTCAAAGACCAAACTTTTATAGCACAAAAAATAATGGGAATGATAAATAATCAAGTGAAGTCTTTCTACCAAAAAAATTGCACCCTATATAATTTGCAACTACATATTGAAGGTATAGTTATCAACTCACCGTTGTTACATTATTATTTCCATAGCAAGGATACGCTATTAAACTTTCAGCATAATCGAATATAACAATATACACGGTTCAAAATGAGGTGGGCCGTAAAAGCTGGTTTTAATAAATGTCGTAAATAACGGTATGCACTTGTGGGATAGATAGGGTATTGTCAAAATGATTAATTGAGAATAATTGGTCATAATAAAAAATAATCATTTGATTAGTCAGAAAAATTCGTAACGGTATGATCGCCGCCTACTACTAATCGACCTAAACAACCGTTTTTTATTAATAAATCGGGTTGATTTGTGTTTCACAGGCATAGCCCTAGGTGCAAGGTCAAATATCTATGAGGTTTGGGGTATAGACTATAGAGCCTAGAGGTTGCAATTAATTTCACACCACCTAAGAAATTGAAAGAATCTACAGATCCAGTAGGGTACCCGTGTAGAATAAAGAATCTGCACTGTCTGTTTTAATTCATACGAATCTTAAAGAGTCTCGTACATCTACATTTGATCCCAAAAAAATGATCGTCCGACTGATATAGTATTACAAAAAATGATCTACATTTGATCCCAAAAAAATGATCCCAAAAAATGCTCATCAATATTACAGAGGATACACTTCCTCTAAAGTAACTCAAATTTTGGGGTTCGATCTGGACCGTCCGATTTGTTTTGACATGAAAATAAAAGTTGTCCCGTGCATTCACCTCTTGATTTTTGATCGGACGGTTCGGATTTAAACTCAAAATTTGGGTTAACTGATCTGAGCGGTCCATGAATGTTAAAAAAATAAATAGAAAAGCGTAAAAACCTCTTTACCAACCGACAACCGTCCTTCCTCGTGAATCCGGTGCACTATTTTGGGCTGCAGGCCATCTTTTATTAGAGATATAGGCCCAACTTGACGGGAAAGATTAGTACCGATTTTAATTCAAGGCATAAGGCCGTGTAAACCAATATGATATTCACATGGGAATCATATTTAACGGTTCAGATGGACTGTAAAAATTTTGAAAACAAAAATATTGATCCGTATTACAAACCAATAGACTCACCTTTTTTTAAATGTTCATTTTCTTTTTATTTGAAGGATAATAAATATAAAACTTTTATTGTATTTTATTTTATTATCTTGTGAACTCATAAAAGGCTCTGAAGGCGTGATCTGCTTTGGTTCGAATTAGTTGAACTTTTTTTTTTATCAAACTGAATTATTTGAACTTGAATTGAACGGAGCTAAACGACCTCGTCTTCTCTTGAATTGTTCATAAATTATTGAACGATCCAGACAGATGTAGATCGTATATTACAGAAGACAACCTAACATTGGTTTTGAACATACAGTCTGATCAACTTTGGACTGTTTGATCCAAAATGAATGGCCCGAAATGGAGCCGAGAAACAAGAAAGAAGGATCTTGATTTACTTTTCATTTCCGGGCCGAAGTTTCCTCTGTGGACTTGTTTATCTCTGTCTTGGACCGTTGTCTTAGGTTTAAAATTTATAATACATGTAAGGATATAAAAGGAGCCCATAAAAGAAAGTGGACCTCAAAAGTTTTTTCTTTAGAACTTACTACTTAGTTGACGACTTTTTTTTATAAACTATAATTAAAATAAAATTTTTACGAAACTAATATGATTATTTTTTTTTAACCATAAGAACTAAAATGGTATTTTAGTTCCTCATTTTTTTTATTGCGGACTGAAATGAAATTTCGGTTCGTCATTTTTCTTTTATTCCGAACCGAAATGGCATTTCGGTCCGTACTGGTTTCACAAGTTTTCAGATCAGCCGCCACAGAAAATCCAAAAAGGGGACCAGACTAAAATGCCATTTCAGTCCCTCTCAATTTATTTTTTTCCAACCCGACAGCAAACCCTAAAAAAAAAAGGATCGAAATGCCATTTCGGTGTCGGCTAAACAAACTCTGGACCGAAATGACATCTCGGTCCATGGGTGTTACACCAACGACTACACCTATTTTTCTAAAAACTTGTGAAACCAATATGTACCGAAATGCCATTTCGGTCCGGAAAAAAAAATAGCAGACCGAAATGGTATTTTAGTTCTTATGGTTTTTGTAAAAAAAAATATAATCATGCTAGTTTTCTAAAAATATAACTTTTAATTATGGTTTATAAAAATAATTCAGTAGTGACTAGTAAGGAAGGATCTCAAAAGTTGGATTATACAAAACAGTTGAATGCGCAAGTCTATATTATTGATCGAGTACAACTAGGGTGTTCTTAAATTATCAAGTGAATTCAACTTTAAATATATCAGATTAATTTCAAATAATGAATCTAAATTATTAAACTATCTATCTTACTAGTGATGTGTGTCTACATACAAAAATTTTGAGTTTAGAATTTAGTTTAGTATAGAGTTAATCGGTCAAAATTAGAAGACTTATAAATTAATTAGAAGACCAATTGATTCTATACAAAATTAATTCGAAAATTTTAAACTTTCGCATGTAGACGTATCACTCGTAAGATAGATAAGTTTCAACGGTTCAAATTACTCATTTTGAAGCCAATCCAAAAAGTTTTAAAGTTGAGTTCAAAAAAAAAAAATTAGTGAAATTGAGAATATCCTAGTTCTATAATTATCTATCTATATCATCTCGGGCAAATTCCGGTATTGTAGTTTAATTTTTACAATACTCAATACAGTGAACTGGGCCCTACTGTCAGCCACTCCGTTTGCAGCCCCTAACTCTTGGTTTCTCTCGATGTTTCATTGGGCCTTCTCTCTCGAAATTTCATCACGCCATTTTTCTCAAAAGCTCCATAGTCTCCTCTTCCAACTCGGAAAATTGTCATCTCTCCCTCCATCAGTTCGACAAAAATCGGTCATTCTTTCTCTTTCCCTCTTCTCCATCTCGTACGACAAAGCTTTCCGGTCCTTCGCCGCGATTTGCTTTGCTTGACCGTTCTACATTGCTGCGATCATTACATGTAAAGTCAGATGTAAAGCCTACATTAATCATTTATTAAATCAAGAAAAAGTTCCTCAATATAGGAGATTATAGGTTTTCAAATCAATGAATATAAAGGTGAGAGGCTTGCTTTTATTCTTATCTTAAAAATTAATTTGGTAACAATATATCAATGTTCTAAATAGCGCGCTATAGTGTCGATATAGCGTTTTCAGATTAAAAAAGCTATTATCATAGCGCTGTTTTTTTAACTGTTCCACTATGACGCGATAAATGCTATTCAGATATTTGCAATATACGAATCTCTGTCTCAAAAAATGAAAAATTATTTTATAATCACAAGAAATAGGAGAATGTAATTTTTTTTTGTTAATAATAAATAAATCAATCCAGTAAACCTACATTATGTGATTATGTGGCGTAAGGGTTGTGACACCATCCTTTTAGATATGTCACGTTTATAATAAATTAATTGAAAAAAAATTATGATAGTCTATTCTTAAACATAGCACCATATAAAATCTTGTGTTTTAAATATATATCTTTTTATTACTTAAATATTTCTTTATCGAATTTGACGAGATCTGAAAACCAAACAATTATCCGTTGAGGGACCGAAATTTTTATTTATAACATTTAAAAAAAAAATAACCAAATAACCATCATTTGGTGGGATTTCGAATTCTAACACAGCCGCAGCGGCATTCTGCAGACTCATTTCAGCAGGGCCGCAGAATGCCGATGCGGACCCTTAAATGTGTAGCACACATTCCTAGTAACAAAAAAATATTAAAAAACTAAAAATTTGAGATATGTCGCTGGGTAAAACAAAATGTGTGGCACACATTCCATTATACCCATCTCCTCTCCTCGGTAAAACAACAACAAAAAAAAAATGGGTCTGCAGAACTATTCTGCGAACCCAGCCAGGGGTTTGCATCGGTATTCTGTGGTCCGCTGAAACGGGTCCGCAGAGTGCCGGTACAGCCGTGTTAGAATTTGAAATCCCACTAAACGATGGTTATTTGATTTTTTTTTTTTTAATGTTATAAATAAAAATTTCGGGTTGAGCTATTTACAAACTTAACAACTCAATATTCGGCACGATCGATCAAATGATGATTGGATTAATTAAATACATTGGACTATCTATGTGATAAAATTAATGTTTTTAAGCTTATTTTTTGAAAAAAAATAAATTATTTGTTAAACTTATTTGATTAATTTGAAGACCTTTGAGACTTGGGTTTAGAGATTTACAATGGTCACAGTTTGACCGGATATGTCACGGTACAATACGGCAGGTGTATCGGTTACCGTGACTCGCGTGTTTCATTGTGATTATTCGCATGATGTGACTATTTTTTGAAAATTTGTTCGGCACGACACGTCACGTCATGCGAAAGATCTAGTAACGGTACGGCACGTGGTCACGCGAGTCACGTGTAATTATGACCATTAGATCTTAATTGAACGACGAATCTTTGAATAAACTAAAGTTATAAAAAAATAGTTAAATGTGACCAAACATGATAAACATCACGTGTGGTTACGGCATGACTAACGTGCCATGATCCAAGTTTAATCACGACCAGTGTTGTAAATAACGGTATGCAGTCGTCGGACAGAAAGGGTACCGCTAAGTAATTAATCGGAAATAATCGGGAATAATCAGTCATAATCGGAAATAATCGGCTGACTAGTCGGAAAAATCCGTAACGGTTTGGTCACCGCCAACAACTAATCGGCCGATTACTCAGTCTAAACGAACATTTTTTACAACACTGATCACGACACAACATGTATAAATATAACTTGATTACGGCACGACATGTGACTCAAGTCACGGTGTGACTAGTCATAGCACGGCACGGTACGAGAGTTTGGTCTATACAAATTTAAGAAATCAGAATTTTTTTAAAATAATGTGTTAAAAATAAAAAATATATTTATCTAATCAAATATATTAAAATCAAGTATTTAAGTTCGTCATTTAAAATAAATACAATTAATTTGGAAATTATATTTTTTTGATAAATTTAAACTAACACTAATTTTACTCATCCATGTATTTTTATTCTTTTCTAAAACAATCAAAGGTGAGAGTACAAGAAACCACACTTTGAGTCTCTGACAACCATACAACAATGTAAAAAACCCATAATAAGCTAGCAATTTAAACTATAAATATAGCTTTTTTTTCATATGAGCTAGCAATTGGACAAAAAAAGAACATGCATCAATTCGAAATTCTAAATAAACAAACAAGGGAATCTGTATCTCTAAAATGTGTGCGGTTCTAGCAATGCTAAGATAATCACCGCTAGTAAACGCAATTCAATCCTCACCTCCACAAAATAAAGAAAAAAAATGTTGGATTTGCTTTTTTTTAAGCAGTTGAATGCTCCCAAAATATTAGTTTTGTATTTTTGGTCGTGTTCACGAACTAATTATAGGCAAATTTATTGCAAAAACTATATATGATCTATTTGACAAAATTATATCATTGACCCTTGAGCTTTTTCTCTCAATTAACTTGAGCAATTATTTATTTTTATTTGAGCCAAATTTCTAAAACTATATAACTTGAAGAATTAAAAAGAGCGGATTGTAATTTGAATAAACAATTAATTGAATAAAAATAATAATTTAGAAGTCCATAACGCGACTTTTATGAATTAATTTGATCTTATTAGCATATTAAAGGGAATTTTATTTTAGTAAAGTTGGAATAATTTTATCCGAAAAACCGAACTAATACTACAGTATCTCACTGTTACTTTCTCACATCTGAATCTGCTGAAATTCTAACACAATTTAACAGTCCTGTTAACTCTCTAGAGATAGAGAGATAACAGGACCCTCGACATTTTTATTATCCAAAGTTTAATAGAAATTAATTAATATACCCAGATCCCTGAATATTTATAAAAATATTCTTACCGGTCATTTTCTAACCGGTACTCTATTTATTTGTCTACCGGCTATTAAATGGCCGGTACCCTTAATTTTTTTTTTTAGAGACACAATGAAAAACAAGATGCTGAAATCTAATACTAAAAATTCGAATTTTTAGTTTAAATTATGAGTGAGCCTATGGTGCTATGCATAGCATGGATGGGGTCCGTGCTATGGCAAAAAATTTGACTTTTTAAAATCCTAATGGTCGATCCAACCGTTCAATGTGATAACCATATGAATATGTACTTGCAAACTAAATTTTATATTTTTTCGAATTTTTTTACTATTTTTTTAGATAGGAAGAAAAATCAGTGTTTTCTGAAAATTCTGGACCATCAAAATTCTACCTATCTAAAAAAATAGTAAAAAATTCGAAAAAATATAAAATTTAGTTCGCAAGTACATATTCATATGGTTATCACATTGAACGGTTGGATCGACCATTAGGATTTTAAAAAGTCAAATTTTTGGCCGTAGCACGGACCCCATCCGTGCTATGCATAGCACCATAGCCTCACTCTTAAATTATTGGTTAAATTACTTCTTTTGATGTATAATTAGCATATTTATACTAAAATAAGCTAAATTACTTGAAATTATGTTAAATTATGTTGAATTACACTAAATTACATTAAATTATGCTAAATTACGGTGCATCATCGATGTTTTATTAGCCTTAACATTGGCAACTAAGTAGGATAGTGCTACAAAAACATCGGTGCGTCGCTGATGTTTTTGTAATGAAACATCGATGCACTTCTGCCGTCGTTAAGCCGTGCATAAAATATCGGTGCGTCATCGGTGTTTTTGCACGAAAGCATTGTTTTTTTTTTAACTTTAAACGGAAATAACTTTGGCTAGGAAACTCGGATTTGCGCGTACGACCCCAATTTGGAAAGCTTGGGACGAGACGGTGGTAATGGCATTTTGGGGTTATCCCTAGGGAGCCGACGGAATCAGAATTGCAAAAAAATATCGTTTAGTGCCTAAAAAATTGAGTTAAATTTTTTATCATCGGTAGACACACAACGACCCGTATGTGGATAGTGACAGTGTCGTATGCGGCTGATGAATAAGAATAATAGGAAATCTGAATCACATTAAAACAACTGAATCAACCTGAACTAGTGAAATTGTTAAAACTTAGTACTTAAAAAAAAAAACGTAGTTTAGTGTTCGCATTCGGCTAGTGAATTTAATTACTTGAAATTATGTTAGCGGTATTTTGCGTATTTCAGTATAATTATTATAATTTTGCGTATTTTAGTATAATTAGCGAAATTAGCGTAATTTAGAGTAATTTAATGTAATTTAACATAATTTCAAGTAATTTAGCGTATTTTAGTATAAATATGCTAATTATACATCAAAAGAAGTAATCTAATAAATAATTTAAACAAAAAATTCGAATTTTTAGTGTTAGATTTCAGCATCTTGCTCTTCATAGTGTCTCAAAAAAAAAAATTAAGAGTACCGGCCATTTAATGGCCAGTAGGCAAATAAATAAGGTACCGGTCCGAAAATAGCCGGTAAGAGTATTTTTATAAATACTCAGGGGATCTGAGTATATTAATTAATTTCTATTAAACTTTGGATATTAATAAAAATGTCGGACAGGACCCTGTTATCTGGAATTTCAGCAGATCTCAATTCCACTTTCTCAATAATTTGTTTTCAGCAGTTTGCAAAATAACAACAGAAATATTTTTTCCCGGGGGCTTTACCGAAAATTTGCCAAACTAAAGCAGGAGATTATTAAATGTTGTAAACAACAATGGGTTAAAAGATAGTTTAAAGTTAATGCTTCGCTTACTAAAAGTAGTCCGTGCAGACTGGAGAAATAAAATAATATCAACCGTTGGATCGTCAACGAAGCCATCGTAGCAGATCTGATATCGTACTGGAATATCCATTTTATAATTAAATGGAGACGCGTCTTTTTTAAGCTTCTGGAATTGCAAGTCTACAACGACAGTCCAGCTTAAACCAAAGGCCTATAATAATCTTCTTAGTTTGACCCGTTTGACCGAAATATTGACAGCTCTCCAGTTGAAATTTCTCTCTCCTCTCTTTTTAAACTTATATTAGTAGTCCTCTAGTTCTCTTACCTCTCCAACCTCAGCAACGCAAAAACACAGAAGGGAACATCAACCCTCGTTCTTCCCCAAATTCAATTTCTTTCTCGTTCGCACTTTCGATCGATGTTTCCTCGCGTTGCTTCTCTGAATTCATCAATCTCCCTTTGCATCCCCAATTCTAGCCCTAAGCAAGTTCGCTTCCCTACCATTACAAATTGTATGAAAATCAAGCCACCGAATTTTGAGAATTCAGAAGGTGGATTGCTAATTTCCCCCAATTTCCCTTCCTATGATCCTCTCTCCATCAACCCTGTTAAATTTGATCATAAACCGATCAGCAGCCCCGGATCGGTCCCCTTATCTCTCCGATTCGTGCAATTGAGGGAAAAACACGCAAATTTAGCATTGCCTAAGACAGCACCTGATAATCTCTGCCCTCTTGGCAACATGATTTTCTCGCTTGCTTCGGTAATATCCGAAGCGCAGAGATCAAGAGCTCTTAATCCCTCTCCTTCCAGATGTTCTTCTTCATCTGCTGTAGATTCAGGATTGAGCATTTTATGGCTTTTTCAGAAGGTATTTGCTTCTTCATCGGCATTAACACTCAGTATCTTTGATTTGATGGGAGAATTCATGGATGTGGCATCAAATGAGATTCATTGGGTTTTGGCTGATTTGGAATGGGAGAAGGTTACGGCAAAGAGTAGATCATTCAATTCATGGTCTGAAGTTGGCGTAACAATGGAAGATGAATCAATGATGGAGTCTGAATTTGCACTTATGTGTGCAATGAGAAAAGATTCTTATCTAAAGTTGATCGACGGACCGGAACCATGTTCAATGGTTCTCTCTAATTATGCGCAGTTTCTCTACCAGATTGAGAAGGATTATGAGAGGTAAATTTAATCATTATATTAACAATGAAAAAAAACACTAACAATTAATATTCAATTTGATAAATGTTTATCATATGGCAGTGCGGAAGAATACTTCATCCGATCACTGGCGGCAGAGCCGGTGGATGGAGATGCGAGGATTCGTTATGCGAATTTTCTCTGGCAGCACAAAGGTGACCTAGACAATGCCGAGCAGATGTTTGTGGAAGCGATCGAGGTAGATCATGACAATGATCATCATCTCTGCGCATACGCCCGATTTCTATGGATGACAGGTGGTCAAGAAGCGTGCATTGTCAATGAAAACATGGCCTAACGAAATTAAATTGTGAGTAAAAAGATGGTGGTGCACATTTGGCCTAGCTGATCTGAAGGGTAGTTAGTTATTGTGAGATCCTGGAGGATGCTGCAGAGATATCTGATTGAGATCTGACGGTCTGGATTTTCTCGGGCAGATCATACGGATTTCAGTTTTTTTAGCCCTTCCCAATTAGTGGCCTGGCCACTGGTTGCAGTCATTCATTTCGTCTCTAGAAACAACAAATAGCTTGTGGTTCTTTTTTGGTAGTATGAGGCGGTTGGTGTGCATGCGACTGTGCTGTGTTTTGATATATAGAATTTTAGTTTAATATAAACTTTTGGTTACCCCAAAAAGAAAGGGTAACTCTAAAATCTTTTTGCTCTTTTTTATTTTATTTTTTTGTTATACTTTCAAAATTGAAGAGAGAGGTACATATGCGGAGCCGGATTATGTAGTAAGTTATTTAGATATTTTCGCTATTTATTAGGTCCAATATAATTAAATATTTCTTTTGAAGAACATTTTGTATTATTTATTACATTCTCTCTGGAATAATACTAAATATTTTCTCTGGAATAATATATTATATATCCATTGGACTAATAAGCCAAACATACAAAATTAGAGAATAGGTTTATTTTTTTTTTTCCTTTTTTTGGGTATTAAGTAGCATAACAGAGAGGTGTATCAGGTTGAATAAAGGAATTTGAATTAGAAAACAAGCAAGACAATAAAATCATAGATAGCACTAGAAAGAGAAAAAAACAATCTAATTCAAAATCTTTTATTAATCAATGAGTTAATTCTTACAACAAAGCTAAAATATATACTTGTATGGAATATTAGATAGTAAATGGATCTTCCAATATTCTCCTTCTAATATATTTGTTATCACCTATGACAAAAAAATATCACCTGGTAACACTGGCCGCTAGTCTAAAAAAATATATTTATTTTGCTAATCTTTTTCGGTCCACTTCTTTTCCTCCTGATTTTTTTATCTATAACCTAAAAAAAAAATTCAACATAACATCAAATTTTCAAAATATCGGAACATAACACTGCAGTTGACAAAGTGAGCGGTACAACACAAGCCCTCCCGCTAGTAAAGATAGTAGGACGGTACATGCTACTACCGCTGGCAAAGTCCGCAAAACACGATACAGCTGGTAAAGTACCTAATATGTTATTAAATTATTTTTTAAAAACACAACTTATGGCACATAGCAAGATCATTACGATATATTGCATATCATTTTTAATGATTGCATTGTATAGTATAATTAATTTATAAATATAGTATTGTTTTTCCAATGTCTAATTCATATATATAATTAAATTAGCATAACATAATTAGTTAAACATGTGATGCACTGTCTTATGAAAATTTAAGAGAAAATTTTATATATACCCCTCAAAAACCTCGAAATTACGTATTTCCCCTTTTAAAATCCATAATATTTATATTTACTCTTTTAAATTTCAATAACTCACAAATTTACTCAATTTCTTATCTTTTCTATTAAAGTTCATTTTAAATCTATAAACTTCTCATTTTATCATTTATTAAAAAAAACGTAGCATGTGTATAATGTGTTTCGTCTTCTAATTTGGTCGGTGTGAGGACAACTAATTTATTTTTCTATTTAAGATACACATACAATTATACAAACATATACCTAAATCTCATTGTGTATGCGTGAAAAGTAGAAAAAACTAAACTACTTGTCCTGAATCTCATTGCTATAAGAACCTAAGCCACAGAGAATCCCAGAACTAATCTGTAGGCTCGGATAAGATAAGCACGGAATAACCATGTCCGTGCGAGTGTGCGACCTACATTGGAGCCCATAAGCCCAAGCTTGAAAAAAAAAAAAGAACACTACTACTTAGAATATCTAAAGCTTCTCAAACAATGGTTACCTCATGTTTTCTCAGTTCAAGTTCATCTCTTCATACCTCCTTCTCTTCTTGTAATCGGAGACGGATCCTCTGCAAAGCAGGTAATTCATTGTTCTCTCCATTTCATATACCATATAACTCATCTAATATCACTAATATCAGTAAAATTTACCTTGCTTTAGTCATTGGTGAAAGCAGATTTGCCACACAATGCTCCTCTTCCTTATCAAAAGAGATCAGAAATGTCACTTGTGGTATTCTTGCTGCTTGGGCAATTACATCCATTTCACCCGTTATAGCAGCGCAGGTCAGCATGAAAATTCAAAACCAATTATTTTAAAAATTTAAATCATGTTCAAAATTTCTGATCATTTTGTACAAGGCCTTGTAATTTTAATGAAATCCGACTGTAATAATTTGGATATTTTGTGGGGTTTAGAGATTGCCACCGCTCTCAACAGAGCCGAACAGATGTGAGCGTGCATTTGTCGGGAACACGATCGGCCAAGCAAATGGTGTCTATGACAAACCACTGGATCTCCGTTTTTGTGATTTTTCAAATGACAAATCAAACTTGAAAGGGAAGACTCTTTCTGCTGCACTGGCATCAGATGCAAAGTTTGATGGCGCCGACATGACAGAAGTTATCATGTCAAAAGCTTATGCTGTAGGTGCAAGCTTCCAAGGTAATTTCTTTATACATGTTTCCCTGAAAAGATACAAAAAGAAGAAACAAATTAATAGCTGTGTCAGGCTGATTTGTGTTAGTAACAGTATTGGTGCAGCCCATTAATAATTACCAGTAACCTACCAAAAAATGAATTAACTTTCAGTTTGTTTTATTTTTTGTGAAACTGTCCTTTCTGTAGTTCACATTATCAGATTGAAATGGTGTTTTTGCAATTCCGAAAAAATGTACTTTGTTTACCTACAATATATGGTTTTCAATATTACAGGTACTGATTTCACAAATGCAGTGCTAGATCGTGTGGTCTTTGATAAAGCTAACTTGAAAGGCGCAATTTTTAAGAACGCGGTGTTATCTGGATCAACCTTCAATGATGCACAACTGGAGGATGCAGTTTTTGAAGACACCATTATAGGCTATATTGATCTCCAAAAGCTCTGTGTAAACACCACCATCAGTGAAGAAGGGAGAGCCGAATTGGGATGCCGATAAATATACATCATGCGTGGTATATAGAGAATGCTGTACTAATTGCGGTTTTTTTTTTATAATTATAAATAAGTGCATAAGAGGTTACAATGTAATAGCTGTTTATTGTTTTGGTTTCATGTAAGGTTCAAATATGGTAAAAAACATATTAACCTTCACTTTAAGACCACATAATCATTGCCTTCTGTTGTAAAAGTTGCTTAATTATGATATTGTATAACAAAGCACAAAATCAAATATTGATAAGAAATTTAAAGAAATTGCTTTCTTCAGAGTTTATGATGAATTCGAAATTTAGAATAGAGAGATGGCATTTTGAAGGCATGTGAAATTCCATACTCTTGACTGTTATTTAATAAGCATTTAATCAAGGTTCCTTCAGAGAACACAGTTCTAAAGTCCAAGAACTTGATATTAACAAAAACCCTTACAAACAGAGGGAAAAAAAAAGTAAATTAAATTATGCAAAACTATTCCTACCCATGGCCAAGCAACTGTTTAAGGAGGCCATTTGCATTTACACTGTTCTCCTTCCATTTTCCACTAATTTTTTTCTAGCCTACAGAAGTGCTCAGGCACTTTATTTGTACGAAATTATTTATTTTTTTGTCACAAAAACATGTAAAAAAAAAAAAAAGTTTGTCATTTTCTATTGTTCACTTAACCCCTCCAAAGGGGGAAAGCAAGTATCGGTCGCACCGGTCATCCACAAAAACCGCGCATAGGTGCAGAGATGATGGCTATTATCAGGATCCACCTCTATTGCCTTCAAAAACATCTCTTCGGCCTTCTCTAAATTGCTTCGCTGTTGCCACAGAAACAATGCGTACCTACTCCTTGCTTCTCCATCCACCGGTTCCGCCTCCACTGCCCTCTTAAAGTATTCCTCCGCTCTGCCAATTCGAAAAAATCAGAATTTAGATCACATTAGTATTGCTACGGTCGCAGTTGATTTTATGAAGAAGTCATCAATATAGACCTGAATTTCAAATTTTAGGTGCTGAGAATTTGTGCATCTCTCATTGTCATTGCTATCCAATCTCTCCCTCAAAATAGGGATTAGGCAGGTCACATCGGCTGAGATATTTTCATATCGGCCACGCCAGTATACCTAGCAAATATCTCAAAAGGTGCTAATTTGTCCACATTGGTTTCTACTTGAGAAACAGATATGCTCTAGATTTCTATTGATCCATACTACTCTTGGAAAGAAATAAATTAGCACCTTTTTGAGATATTCTCTCTTTCTATTGATCCTATTGACTTAGTTCCAAGCAGTTTTTTGATATTTCTAATGGCCAAATAAATTATGTATACAAGATATGGAATTGATTTAACAATTTGCAATAAATTTAGCCTAAAAGTGGAGTTTTTAAATAGGGAATCTGACTTACCGATCGTATTCCTGCCCAATCTGATAGAGAAATTGTGCGTAATTCAAAAGAATTAGAGAGCAAGCCTCATTGTACACAATCAACCTCTCATAACTAAACCGCTTCCTATCTGACATTACAGAATTAGACTTAACCAAAGAATCCTCTTGCATAGCTATGCCAATTTCTGACCAAGACACAAACTTTCTCTCCTCTCTCAACCTCTTCTCCCATTCTAGATCAGCTATTAACCACCTTATCTCAGTTTTCAATGAAAGACGCACAAACTCGGCCATTAAACCGAGAATACCCACAGTCAAAACTGGCGAAGAAACAAAAACCTTCTGAAATAGCCATATAATACTATATCCAGTGTCACAAGATAAAGAAGAATTGGGGGAAGAGTTACTGCTAGGGAAGAAAAATCTGTGTGTCTCAGCGATTAATGAGGCGAGCGCAAGAACAGAGGTGCCTAAAGAGCAGAGATTTGGTGGTGGGGTTTTGGGTAAGAGCAAATTTGCATGTTTCTTCCTTAATTGAACGAATCGGAGAGAGAAGGGTACCGAGGTGGAGTTCTCTGGCACCGGCTGGAAGTCGAATTTGACTGGACCAGTCGAATTGGAGAAGATCAGCAATGGAGGCTCTGAATTTCCATTGTTGGAGGGGGTTATTTGCATGCAGTTGCATCTGAGGGGAAGGCGGTTGTGTTTTCTGGGGACAGAACTGTGGATGCGAAGAGGAGATGAGGTGTTTAGAGAAGAAGATAAATGGGGAAACATTTTTGAGAGAGAGAAAGCTCTAGAGTCTTTCCAGAAAGACTCTACAGAGAGAGAGAGAGATGGGGAGAGAAGAGAAAGAGAAAGAGAAAGGGAAAGGAGAAAGTGTTTTTGATTTCTGAAGCGAGCATGGAGCCCAGCTGCACAGAGAACGAGTATTAATATTTGCATAGATTTCTTCTTAACATAGTTAGATATTTATAACGAGAAAGGAGTAGGTCCGATGTTTATTGGACCTAATGTTAGGTTAATGGACTCCACAACCGTCCAATTTACTTCATGATGCGTGCGCACGAAAATTGATGCAATCTTACACGAATATTAAAACTAAGGGAACCGACTTGAAGCTGATCGGACGGTTCTGGAGCTTATGAAACCTAAAGTAGGTACAAAGGGCATTGAACCTACTCCGAACTCATTTATAACATAAACGGAGGTACTTGGGAGTATAGATTTTAACAGAGGAGGTTTGGCTTCATGCAGCATATAAACCATATGAAGCGCTGTTTTGATTCTATAATCTGTGCGCTGCATTAAGCTAAAACGTTTCTGTTAAAATCTTTAGCCGTACTTTTTCCGTTCCTGTCCACTTGGGAGAAATGGACAGATCCGTTTCATTTGACATTTCATCATGTGATTCTTGGAATTGAGTAAAGATCCAACGGTTGAGGATCACCGAAGCAATAGCAGAGAGGTGATGTCTTCTCTGTTAAACTGCACTGGTTAGTGGTTACACAACCATTAATTTATATGGGTAACTTGAAATGAAGCTCAGGCCTCAGCTGAGAAACTTCATTTGATAAGCTGTTGAAGAAGTTTAAGTTAGACAATCTAATTATAGAACCATCAATTGTAATTTTATTTAGGAGTCAAATTTGATACATTTTTCTTTAAAATCTTATAGAAGAGATATAACGAAATATCTAACAAAAATGAATGTCAAAGTACACAAAAGTCTTCCTTTAAAAATAATAATAAAATAACCTCCTTGCAATCCAATTTTTTTTTTTTTAAGTAAGAACTACATGTCTACATCTACTTTAATAATTTAGACATAGTCTTCTATATAAAATGTTGTATATTCAAAATACAATGATTGTCATGGAAAATATTATTCGAGAATTTTCTTATTTTTGTCAACTCCTAAAGTTAATTTTCTTGCTCATTTTCATATTCTCACCCTAAAAGTCGTAGTAGAGATTAATTGCATTGTGCTGGAGTTGTAGTTAGGTATGAAAGCAACTACTCAAAATCAAACAATTTCATTCCAAGTGTTTTCTTTGAGAGAAATATAGGATTGAATTGATATCGTGTTAAAATATATTTCATCAATTTACTATGATTGAGGTTCTTTAAGTTCTACGAGTCTAAATTTGTTTACCGCACCTGATAAATTAAATCAAATAACTTATCTTACCACTTCACGATTTTTCATTATTTGGTAATATCAAAATTAGAAGCTATTTAATTATACGAAACCGGAATCCTACCTGAATAAGTAGGGGTGTAAACGGAGCGGATTCGGAGCTGATAATTTACGGATACGGATTCGAATACGAATATAGAACGGATAATTGTCAGATATTGAGTTATATGAACTTTAAGATATAATTAATAATTAATAAAATTTAAATATGAAAATAAATGACTAATTGTAAGTTGATGGAGATATTAATGTTGGAAAGATGGGAGATATGAGATATTCATTCTATTGATATAATATATAAACAAAATAAAGTAGTAACAAAAGATAGTGTGGTTTAGTGGTTTGTAGCTTGGTTGCTTAGACTCTCACCTCATGACATGACATGGGTTCAAATTTCCTTGAAGGCAAAATAATTTCTTTTAATTAGTGGGTCCGAAAAAATTTATTGAGTTCCGGATAATCCGGATATCCGCTCCGTTTAGGTATTACTATCCGGATCCGTATCCGAATCTTTTGTGGATAATTGATAATTATCCGTATCTGTATCCGTATCCGTATCCGTATCCGTTTAGATCTGGATACGGATTATATGCGGATTCGGAGCGGATATCCGCATCCGTTTACAGCCCTATGAATAAGCGATGCGGTTCGTATATTACATGAAACCAAAAATCTTTTGGAAGAAAGATTTTATTTTTTGTTTTTGTTTAGTCAAACTTGACCGAAATTTTTAAAACTACCATTGTCTAAAAAAAAAAAAAAAAACCAAAAAACCATTGTTTATGAGAAATTCGAAATCTATAATGGTCGCGGAATGACTCTGCGGATTCAAATACTGGAGACCACACAGGCGTTCTGCGAACCCCTGGCTTGGTCCGCAGAACCATTCTGAAGACCTTTTTTTTTTTTTTTTTTCAAACTTTGTGATATCTCATAAATGGGGAACGTCTTCCTAGAACAAAAAAATATTAAAAAAACCAAAAAATTTGAGATATCTCATTATGCACGTGGTGCCTCAATAAAACACTAAAAAAAAAAAATGGGCGGCAGAACGCTTGTGCGGTCTCCAGCATTTGGGTCCGCATAATCGTTTTGCTGTCGTGGTAGATTTCAAATTTCCCAAAAACGATGATTTTTTTGGTTTATTTTTTTTAAACTGTGCTAACTTTAAAATTTCAGGCAAAATTGAAGATCAAGTCACTTGAGTATTTAATATTTACGAGAATTTTTTTTTTTCAATTTCATTGTCTCTATTACTAGATTAAAAGTTAATGAGCTTAAAAGAAAGAGTTTGATTAACATACCATCAATGTTATTAAATGCGGTTTTCATGCAGTATGCGGAAGGCCATCGCATACCGTATATGCGGACTTATATATGCGGATTCTTTCATTAAATATTAAATATTTGGACCATATATATGAAAAATATTAAATATTTGAGCCATCTTTATCAAATATATTAAATATATTTGAATGCTTATTAACAGACAAGTGATATTTCTCGCCTATTAACACTATATTGGATTATTTATATCAATATTAAATATTAGGCCATCTGATCATACAGTTTTTGTTCCATAAAAAACAAAACAATTGGGTCAAGCAAATCAAATTGATGTTTGTTAGGACCTTTTTTTTTTTGGGCCAATAGCTCGTAGGCAAATTGCATTTCACGAATGGGCTGCGCATGTGAAGGTGAATTTGTAGTATTCGGCCCTCCTCCTATTAATCGGTATATAATAAATACGCTTGAGCGGAGCAAATATAGTCCCACAATCATAAAACAAACAATTCAAAGCACTGAAACTCCTATAAAAGAAGAGGGGGAGACACTAGGTCAATTACCTGGACATCTGAGTGGACTCAGATAATGGGTTTGGAGGTTATTTTTTGGTCTGGACTCAGATAATGGGTTTGAAAATTTTCAGATTTGAACTCAGATAATGAGTTTGAATCAGCAGAACCTCATATTGGGACTGTATATTAATTTTCTATGCGGTTGCCAACCGCATACGCATATGCGGCCGCATGAATCGTATTTTGTTACACTGCATATAATATGCAAACCCAAAACATAACGGAGATGATAAAGCATAGTTTTTCATAAGCCACAACTGTACCAAGAATAAATCAAAAGATTTATTTAAACAAGCTACGACTTAATAAAAAATTAGTTTTCTAATTGATAAGGAATATGTTGATTAATTTGAGAACCCGGTACCGATTGTTTTTAGAACAAATTCAATTAAAAGATTATTTGAAATTGAAAGAAATAGTAAATTCATTATTTTAAAGCGCTTTAATGCATCAATAACAGTACTGTGATTTATTCTAAGGTAGAGTAAATTTAAATATATTCACAGGCAGAATAAAATTACAATTATCCAATTTTTATATTTCTCACATTTGTTATTCTTATTAGTTCATTTACTTACACTATACATGGGGACGATGTGATTTTTGTATTTAATAATCATTCACCCACTTAATTACAATCAAGTATATATGAATACTATTAAATAATTTAGTGTCTTGTCGTCTTATTTTATTTGTCAAAATGTATGGAAAGAATTCTTTTAATTGTATAGTGGAGGTAGAGTGGAGGTAGAGTGGAAAAAAGGTGCTGTGCCGTGTCTTGACTAACATGTCGTGATTTTGATCTCGTGCTGTGCTGTGCCGTGATCAAAATGTCAAGGGGTGGTCACGGCACGCGAATGGTTACGCCATGTGAGTCACGTCTATACCTAAACGTGCCGTGACCATACGTGACTCGCGTGATCATTTAATCCATTTAATCATAATTTAGGTTAGTTTATTCAAGATTCACATTAAATCAATATCTAATGGTCTTAATTACACGTGACTCGCATGACTACGTATCGTGCCGTGTCATGACTAAATCTTTCACGTACTGTGCGGTGCAAAAGTTTCAAAAGATGAGCACGACACGCGAATGGTCACAGTACGGAACACGCGAATCACAGTACGTAATTGACACGCGTGCCGTGCCGTTCCGTGACGGAGCCGGCTCCGCCGTGCCATTTTTTCCACTCTAAGTGGAGGCATACTTAAATGATATGAAGTTATATATCTATATCGGAAACTTGCAATAGATTAAAGTGGTCGATCAAAAGATATATTTCACACTGGTACACAAAATGCAATGAAACCGGTGGTAAAATAACCATCACACAATTATTACACACATTGTCTTGAATTTTAGTGCATCCAGTGCTTTTAACTAGATTCAAACTTGTGTGGCAAATCATGTATACACACAATATATAATCATATAAATAAGGAATAAAGTCTTGCATTGTAATCCATTAAGTTGATCATTTTAACAGCTATATTTTATTTTAATATAAAGTCAGAACATATAAGAAGAGATATATTAAATAAACAATTTTCATATATATTTTATACAATCTACGTTTACAAAATGATTCGATAGGGTAGACATTATTTTTTGCTTTAATATTTGAGCAACATAAGAAAATATCTTCTTCACTTTCGACCAATTCAAAATTTTGTTGACCCGGTATTTTTCTATTTCTAAATCAACCAATTCAAAATTTTGTTTATTCTTTAAATTGACAATGTGGAAAAAAAACGGAAATAAATATGTTGTTATTCCCTTGATATAACAGGAACCTGTTATCTGATCTCAACCGTTAATCTTTGTTGAAATTTGTACATGAATTTTTTTTCGTTGAGATTCGCACATGAAAAAAATTTGAACAGTTAGGATCAGAATAACAACAGATTTATTTTCAGAAAAAACATATAGAAGTACTTTTTTAACCTGATTTCATAACAACAACATATGTAATATTAGAAGAAATTCAAATTTATCATTTTGGGTCAAAATTTGCAGATAGGCAACTTTCTTTATTCTATAGTTTCTAATTCTCCAGAGAAGTTTTTTTTTTTTTGAGAAACAATAAGGGTCATGCCCTCATTTTGATTAACCAAAGTCGGTTACATGGTTGTCAGAATTCTCCAGAGAAGTTTACATAAGTATTGTTTCTTAGGAACACTGATTCGATAATACATATAAAAAATTGTACTATATCAATAACAAATGAATTAGGTCATATAATACATTTGTTTGGACCTTTTCAGCAAAAAAATTGTACCTTTTCTCCTTCAGATATTTTTCAATTGAAAGAAAGAGGAAGTCATTTAACAGACTAATTCTTGTTCATTGTTGAAACAAAATACACATTTTTTGGGGACCCTTCGCGGAAAATTATATAAATTATGGAGAACAGTATAAAATATGTTAAACATAAGACATGTTCTGCTCTTAATGATTTTACGAACATTATAAACAAAATTTATTCATATTGTGCATATGTAAGTAGATGCGACTCCCAGAGATTTAGAAATATAACTTAGATTTTTACCCTAAATTTTTACCTTTTTGCCACTGTCCATATTCAAGTGTTTAGTTGTACAAATTTTTTTGACATATTTTGTTAGTTGTAAATATTATTTTGTGTTGGCATACCTAATACCCATCAACAAAACACTTGAATGTATTTTGTTATGAGATAAAACTCTGTTTAGAAGATTTATCACAGAACAATTTTACTGTTTTGAATTGTAAACATTTTGTTATGTCAAATTGGAACTATGTCTACTAATGAAGTTTTTGTAATATGTTTATGCATTTCACTAATTTCGGTTGTACATAATTCTTATATATATATAAACTTTTTATATACATTTCTTCATGTTTTGGAAATAATTGCCGAAGCAACGAGAGATCTTTTCCTAATAGTTTTATAAATATGAGTAATTAAACTAATACAATTATAATATATATTTTTTTTATTAAGGGGTTCCGGTACACTCCATCTTTTATCAATTCACGAGAATTGAACCTGCGACCTCTCCGTAGAAAGACAGAACTTGTGTCACTACACTAAGTTTGCGTTTCATTATTAATATTTATATGTCAGATTCAACTTTTATTCGGACCAAATACTATAATAGATAGGGTATCACTACTACAAAAACTAGCTTTGTACACTGCACATTGTACACGGATTTGACAATTATATTAAAAACAGTGTACCAAACATGAGTCCAAAAGATCTGCACGATTTCTACACGGATAATTAGTTAATAATCAGTGTAGAATTATTAGAGAGAGCTACACGGTTTATTAGAAACCACAAATCCGTGTGTAAAGAAGTGGGTGTGCAAATAATTGAGAGAGCTACACGGTTTATAACTAATTATCCGTGTAGGAACATTATACACGGCTTTTTGATAATATAGCCGTGTAGAATTCTTATAATTGTACACGGCTTTATAACTAAAAAGCCGTGTAGAAATAGGTGGAGAGCTACACGGATATATAACTAAATAGCCGTGTATAATAGTGTAGGGTTTTATTATCTTCCCTTCCAGAGCGCCGTTTTGATCAAGTTTTTAGTTCATACATCTCGAACTGAGCTTTTTATTTCTGCGAATTGATCGAGGCCAGCAGCTGAGATCTGAGATCTTTGAATTAAGTTTGTATTTTCTCCTCTCCATCTTTCTAAGGTTAGTAATATGTATTTAAATCATTTTCTTTCTCTAATTTTCTGTTATTTAGGCTTATTTAATTAGGTCATTTCATGCATTCTTGAATTCTTAATTTTAGATGTAATTAATTAGTGTACGTATTGTGGTCCAATAACCGACCTTTAGATGCTTTTAGGTCCATGCCCGTTCAAAATTAATCCAATAGGGATTAATTTTGGATAGTCCCCGTTTTGAGACTGCTCTTTGAATATTATGTCTCATTTAGGATGTGAACACATATTAGCGGGATTTAATTAGTATTTGAGGAAAGTTCGACAGTATTTTCCCTTATTGCTCCTACGAGTATGTGGTTCGTACGCATACTTGGGGAGTTAAGGGGAAATGCTGCCGAATTTTTCTCAAATACTAATTAAATCTCGCTAATATGTGTTCACATATGAGACATAATATTCAAAGAGTGGGTTAGGATTGTAAACCGGCCCTTTGTAAGCCCAAAATTTTGTACACGAAGGAGAATGTTGACCATGCATGATTAATTGATCAAATCATTTTTTTAATTTAATTTACAGATGGATCGAAGCTGGATGTATGAAATGCGACGTGACAGTGAAGAATATTTGGTTCGCGTTGATGAGTTTATAAAATTTGCTGAGAGTTATAGAGTGAATAAAAAAGAAGAAGACATTTTATGTCCTTGTAAAGATTATAAAAATTTATTAAGATTTTTGGACATCGAAGAAATTAGAGCTCATTTGATTTGTCGGGGATTTAAGAAGAGATATACATGTTGGTTCATGCATGGTGAGAAATTTGGGGAAAGTAGTAGTGCCAAAAAGGATTGTAATCGTGAATTGAATGATGAGAATGTTGGAATTTCTGATAATTTTGAACTTGATTGGAACGAGGATTATGAGAGTGCCGAATATTCTGATATTAACGTCGAACCCGAAAATGACGATGATGAGATGGAGAGGAATTTTGATGAAAATGTAGAACACGAGTTTACTGAAAATTTGGAGGATATGTTACGTGATGTGGAAGATGAAATTAGTGATAAAAATTATGATAAATTTCAAAATTTGTCTAATGAATCTAAGAAGCCGTTGTATCCCGGGTGTACCAAATTTACAAAACTGTCAGCTGTGTTGAAATTATTAAACTTAAAAGCAGACAATGGTTGGAGCGATAAGAGTTTCACGTCCTTATTACAGCTTTTAGGAGAAATGCTCCCAGATAACAACGAGTTACCTGGTACAACATATCAGGCAAAGAAGTTGATATGTCCAATGGGGTTGAAGATCGAAAGAATACATGCATGTCCGATTGACTGTGTATTGTATCGTAACGAGTACGAGGCCATGCATGTCTGTCCTAAATGCGGTGTTTCACGATATAAACGTCGTAAGGACCAGGACACTGATGATTGTAACGAGGACACAAGTGGCCGACCTCCGGCTAAGGTGTTGTGGTATTTGTCGATAATACCGAGATTCAAACGGTTGTTTGCGAATCCCAAAGATGCAAAATTATTGCGCTGGCACGAAGAAGAGCGCAAAAATGACGGTAAACTAAGGCACCCGGCTGATTCTCCTCAATGGAGAAACATTGACAGACATTTCAAAGAATTTGGTTCTGAACCGCGGAACCTTAGGATTGTGGTGAGCTCAGATGGAATGAGTCCGTTTGGAAGTATGAGCAGTCGGCACAGTACTTGGCCAGTTCTTTTATGCATCTACAATCTTCCTCCTTGGTTGTGCATGAAACGCAGATATATAATGATGTCATTACTAATCCAAGGACCCAGACAACCCGGAAATGACATAGATGTATATCTCGCACCATTAATCGAGGACCTCCAAAAATTGTGGCGTGATGGCGTCCCGGTGTGGGATGCGTATATGAAAGAGACCTTTACCTTGCGGGCCATGGTATTTTGCACCGTAAATGATTTCCCCGCGTACGGGAATTTGTCGGGTTACACTTGTAAAGGAGCAAAAGCGTGCCCGATCTGTGAAGATGACACGCAGGTGCTGAGGTTGAAAAATTGTCAAAAGAATGTATTCATGGGGCATCGTAGGTTTCTTCCTATTAATCACCCATATCGTAAGAAGAAGATGGCATTCAACGGGAAAATTGAGCTTGGAGTGGCTTGTCATCCATTAGACGGGGAGAGTGTCTTCGAACGGGTAAAAAACATTGATGTTGTTTTTGGAAAATGCGCCAAAGCACTACCGAAGAATATTTGGAAAAAGAGGTCCATATTTTGGGAGCTACCGTACTGGAAATATTTAGAAGTGAGGCATTGCCTAGATGTCATGCATGTCGAAAAAAATGTCTGTGACAGTTTAATTGGTTTATTATTGAACATTCCGGGGAAGACGAAAGATGGTATTAAAGTGAGAAAAGACATGGTAGAGATGGGAATACGACCCGAGCTCGCACCGCAGGAGAAAGGGAAGCGCACATACCTACCCCCCGCACTGTGCACAATGTCAAAGAAAGAGAAAACAAGCTTCTGTGAATGCCTCAATGGTATAAAAGTCCCATCAGGATATTCTTCGAATATTAAGAAGTTGGTGTCGATGAAGGACTTGAAACTGGTCGGTCTGAAATCTCACGACTGTCATGTTTTACTGACACATATAATTCCGGTTGCAATTCGGGGAATTTTACCAAAGCACGTTCGTCAAACCATTACGAAGCTTTGTTCTTTCTTCAATGCAATAAATTCCAAAGTGATAGACCCTCTAAAATTGGACTCTTTGCAAAAGGAGGTCGTCGTTACTCTTTGCCAACTTGAGATGTATTTTCCGCCATCTTTTTTCGATGTCATGGTTCACCTTGTTGTTCATCTTGTGAGAGAAATTAAGATTTGTGGTCCCGTGTTCCTTCGGTATATGTATCCATTCGAGAGATACATGGGCATCTTGAAAAAATACGTAAGGAACCGACATCGACCCGAAGGCAGCATTATAGAAGGATATTCTACGGAGGAGGTGGTTGATTTTTGCACCAACTACTTGACCGGTGTGGATCCTATTGGCGTTCCAAAATCTCGATACGAGGGAAGGCTCCAAGGAGTCGGGACAATTGGGTTGAGAGCCGTAGTTGCTGATCTAAATGAACTACAAAAGGCACATTTTATTGTACTACAACACATGACAGATGTTGCTCCCTATATAGATGAGCACATGACAATCCTTCAACAACAAAACTACACGAGGAGTCAGAAGTGGCTTACTAACGAGCATAATCGTTCTTTTATAGGATGGCTGAAAGAAAGAGTGCAGTCACACCCCGTACCTGAAATTGTTAAACTACTTGGCGCATGACCCCAAATTGTTGTTAGAACATTCCAAGGATACGAGATTAACGGATATACATTTTATACTAAATCCCCGAGTGATAAGAGCACGATGCAAAACAGTGGGGTGACGTTGGTGGCGACCTCTCAAGAATTCAGTAGATCCGGAGATGGCCGGGCTGTAATAGCATCAAAGTCATATTATGGCGTTATTCAAGAAATTTGGGAGCTCATTTACAGTCCTCGCCTGAGCATTCCCGTGTTTCGGTGTCAATGGGTCGAAGACCGAGGTGTTAAAGTTGATAACGACGGGTTCACACTCGTTGATTTAAACAGGGTTGGGCACGTTGACGATCCGTTTATACTCGCCAAGCAAGCCACCCAAGTCTTTTATGTACAAGACCCGAGTGATGATAGGTTGAGCGTCGTCCTATCCGGAAAAAGAAGGATTGTCGGGGTAGAAAATGTCGTCGATGAAGAAGAGTACGACCAGTTCGACGAAGTACCTCCATTTTGTACCGATGTGCAAACTGAGGTAGCAACACTTGAAGGGGTAGACGAAGCTGACTACATGCGGTCCGACCACAATGAAGGATTATGGGCCGAGGGTACCGTTCAAATAGTGGAAAAAAGGAGAAAAAGGAAAAAAAAAGCATAATGTGTAATATTTATTTTGTTTAAGACCGTGTAGCTTTTAATATTGCAACTTTAGCTTGTAATATATCAAATAAAAAAGGAAAAAAAGAGGGAAAAAAAGAAAAAAGCATAATGCGAGTAATAGTATTATCAAATATTATCAAATATTATCAAATATTAGTTTAATGCTTATAATGAAGGATTATGTTTAATGCTTATAATATTATCAAATATTAGTATTAGTTTTTGAAAATGTTAGTTAAAACATTTAATAATAAAATAAAATAAATATTAGTTAAAATATTAGTTTTCACTAAATATTAGTTAAAATATTTAATATTAGTTAAAATATTTAAGGAAGGATTATGTTTAATGAAAATATTATGTTCAACTTTATCAAACATTTAATATTAGTTAAAATAAATATTAGTTAAAATAAATATTAGTTAAAATATTAGTTTTCACTAAATATTAGTTAAAATATTTAATATTAGTTAAAATATTTAAGGAAGGATTATGTTTAATGAAAATATTATGTTTAAAATATTATGTTCAACTTTATCAAACATTTAATATTAGTTAAAATAAATATTAGTTAATATTAGTTAAAATAAATATTAGTTAAAATTGTCAAACTTCGGTATATGAAGTATTGCGGCCCGCAACCATTCAGAGAACTTTACTGAACCTGGGACCCACCTGTCGGACCAATTTATACACGGACATTTAGCTAATAGTCCGTGTAGAAAGGGTAGAGAGCTACACGGCCGTTTAGCTATATGTCCGTGTAGAAAGGGTAGAGAGCTACACGGCCTTTTAGCTATATGTCCGTGTAGAAAGGGTATTTGCACACGGCCTTTAGAGTAAAGTCCGTGTATAAAGATCTTTGTACACGGTCTTTTAAGTTAAAAGTCCGTGTATAATGAGAAAAACACTATTATTCGAAATCCTTCTCTTCCAAAATTTTCACAAGTCCGAAAAGAGAATACACATCAGTTTCAAAAACCCTCACAGAGAAGATTTTGCTGAGCCTTCTCCGAGCTCTTCACCGCCTCCCCGCCTCGCCGCCTCGCCGCCTCACCACCTCGGTCTCTCTCCACCTCGGTCTCTCTCTCTCTAACCAGTGGTCTCTCTCACCCGTGGTTAGCTCTCTCTCTCTCGTTATTTTTCTTATTGGGTTTGAACCCGTTAGACATGGTTGGTATTTGTTATTTTACTTATTGGTTAGCTCTCTCTCTCTCAACCGTGTATGATTAGTATTGAACCCGTTAGACATGATTAGTATTGAACCCGTTAGCATATAACCTAGGTTATTTTAGGTTAATTTGTGCTTGAATACATTGTGCTTGTACCATAATTATTGTGCTTGTACCATAATTTCAGCATTGTGCTTGAATACATTGTGCTTGAATATAACCTAGGTTATTTTAGCATATAACCTAGGTTATTTTAGCATTGTACTTGTTGACATTGTACTTGTACCATAATTTTAGCATATAACCTAGGTTATTTTAGGTTAATTTGTGCTTGAATACATTGTGCTTGTACCATAATTATTGTAGGTTAATTCAAATAATCTAGGATATATGTCAACAAGTGATTGATTAATCTCTTGATGAATATAGGTTATATGTCAAAAGTTGGTTGATTAATCTAGGTTATATGTCAAATGATTTGATCTTTAATTTCATGCAGCACCATGTCGAATGAAAATGAGTACGAGGATATGATGGAAGAAGAGGAGCAGCAAGCTACTGCCTCGTCAGAAAGAAGGAGAAGAGGGCCTACAATGTGCACGAGCCATTCTGAGCAGACCCAACCCAAAATCTGGTTCACAGAAGACGGGCGTGCGCAGGGACCAGAACGGCTGAAATACTCAAATTGGTGTACGAGCTTCGTGAAACAAAATGCGAGTATCCTTGTTGAGAGATGGGATCATTTCGAGAAAGAGGTGAAGGACGAGTGGTGGAACACGGTGAAGGTAAAGTGCCTAACAACTCTTCTCTTGAATTTTCACTTATGTATGATCTATATTTAAATACACTAAATTTTTGTGTCAATCAGGCTCAATGGAACATCCAGAGTGATGTTCCAAAGAATAAGACGTTGAAGATTATGAACAATGGATGGAAGCAATACAAGAGCACGTTGAAGACGGAGTTCATGGAGAAAGGGAAAAATCCGGTCGGCTACTACAAATGGCTAAAACAAGAGGACTGGGATGTGTATCAAGTTTTGAAGTCTACTGAAGAGTTCCAGGTATCTAACTCGTGCCAAATTTATGCTTATTCTTTCTCGATTTGTACTTATCTTTCTAAAACTAACTGATCGTTATTGTCTTGTTTCCGTGAAGGCAAAGAGTGATAAAGGCAGGAGGACCGTTGCCTTTAACAAGTATCCACACCATCTAGGGTCAGGTGGTTACGAGGGTAAGTCGGCAGAATGGAGGAAAGTCCTGGATGCGAACAAGGATTCTGACTCACCCGTGGTTAGGATCCAAAATCCTAGGGGCAAAGATTGGGTCATGGGTAGAGCCGAGGTAACCGCTGACGGGAGGATAGTACTCCCAACGGAGTTGCAAAGCGTGGCTCAAAGAATGGTAAGAGTCATTTATAACTCCGAAAGTACGTCAATTGTTCTTTTGCTTTAACTAATTCTTCTACTTGAACAGTTGGAAGTGGAGGAGGAGGTCAACTCGGGTGCCCGGAGTGTCGAACGACAAAATGATTCCTTGTCCGCGGCGCTCGAGAATCCAGAACACCCGGGTCGAGTAAGGGGTGTAGGGGTCTACAGGGGCTGGAAGGAGGTGTTCCGAGTGGAGGGAGAGAAACCTCGAAGAAAATCTCGTGCCAAGGTAAACAAAGACGAGATAGTTGCGCAGATACGCGCGGAGGTGAGCAAAGAGTACGACGCAAGGTTTGCTGAGATGGAAGCAATGTTGACACAAATTAGATCAGCAACTACGCAGCCATCCGAGCAACCACCTCCCATTTCGCCGGGAATTCGGCGAAGTAGTCAAGCATCCGGCACGTGGGGCGCGAACGACGATTTGGATAATCTCAAGGTAATCAATACTTCTTCATAATCTAAAGGTATTTAAAACCTGTTTGCAACCTTGTTGGACAATATCGCATCACTAGAATAAACAACTTTTCTATAAATTTGCAGGACCCCAGAGCATGCGACCTCGTCCTGCGGAATGACAGTGTTTCTATGATCGTTGCTAAGGGCGTTGTACATCCAGGAGCCAAGAGTGTACACTGTGGTCAGCTAAGGCCCGACCATGCATGCGTGCAGGTTGAGTTAGTCGTGGATGGTTGGCAGCGCGTACCCCTTCCTGTCCCTACCGACAAGATGTTTGTGCTTGATGATGCACGGATGTCATTTGTCCAATGGCCCAAGAGTCAGATTGTTTTGGATCAGGTAATCCATAAAAAAATCCATTTATTTGTTACATTCAACTCATTCTTTTTGAAATACTAGAATAATCCATCTATAACTTGATACAAACACGAGGAGATGATGTTACCGGTACGGCGATGTCACCGGTACGTCAGGAGGTGGCTTGTGACGTCGCGGCTGACGCGCCACAATCACCGCCCCGTCCTATGGTCACCGAAGAAGAATACAGCCGTTTGCCCAATGATTTGCGCCTTCTCCACGACTACTTGATGACGGCGCCCGAAGGCATGGAGGCTATCATCATCCCTGTCCCACCTGGGATGTTTCTACACGAAGGCAGGGATCTCCTGCTGTCGTTCAAAGACTTCAAGGACCTCTTCCACCACTCGTCATCCGACAAATGGCTCGATGTTTCACACATCACCATTTTCCTCATGTTAGTGATATTAAAATATTTTCATTATTGTATAGAACTCAAATATATATTCTAATTACAATATGATGAGTTTTCAGGAAGCTAGTCCGAAACTGTGATGAGATGGTTGAAAAGAACTTGTCCATGTTTCTGGACCCCGAGAAAGTGAGTGCTACGGCAGTGACATATTATCCGGATATGGCTATCGAGTACATGTGTTCTGCGATGCATCATGCTAAGGCGGAGGAGAAGAAATTCATTCTCATGCCATACCACGAGGGGTTAGAATCTTAACTTATGTGTTGTTTATATTTTAATTAAAGAATTGTATAAAGGAATTAAAAGTTAAACATAAAAAAATGAAATCACACCATCAATCATAGCAAATACTCGTGTGACTTTTATATGCTAAAGTACTATAATTCTTCTCCTCGATCCCACAGCAAACATTGGTGCTTGATTCTCATTGTGCCGTACCTACATACGAGCATAATTGTTGATTCTTGTAAGCCCAAAGGAAGGATCGCGGCTGACAAGTGCAAAGTTATCTTTCCTTTTGTGAATAAGTAAGCAATAACAATTCTATAGGTTTGCATTTCTTTCAATCATATCAAATTATAAAATTGCTAATTACATTCACTCACTTTTGTAAGGGCTTTTGCGAAATATATTAAAGAGGGAGGATCAGATAGCACGGGCACGCGCAAGAAAAGCAAGTTGAATTGGAAGTGGATGTTGGTGAGCACACTTTATGAGTTAGAAATTTCATATCTTGTTAAAAAAATTATTGTTATTCTAACAAATGCCGCTAAATGTAAATTTCAGAGCCCGCAACAGAAGGAGGGTTGGGAATGCGCTTATTACACGATGATATTCATATTTGACTTTGTCGAAAGAATACAATTCCTATTCCCAAAAGCGGTATGTACTTCATATGAATTTCCTATATAATAAGCAATTGATATCTACCTTTTCTGAAATACTAACTATTATCAAATTATAATTTTGTAGAATGTGACAAAGCAAGAGCATTACACCAAGGCTCAGATCGACGATGTGCGGTGCATGTGGGCAAGGTGGTTTGCCATGGAATTTTGTAATCCTCGATATGGATTTGCATAGATTAATTTGTAATAAAAATATGTTTCGAATGAATTTATTGCTATATGAATTTTGTATAAATTTAGTATATGAATTTCTTGCTAATTAATCTGTTTCAAATGAATATATATTTGTATTTCTGTTGCAAAAAATTGGCTAGCAAAGCTGGAGGCTAGCCCAAAAACAAAATATACAATAAAAAAAAAGAAGGTATTTATACACGGACATTTTATAAAAATCCGTGTGCAATACTAATCATACACGGATATTTTAGAAAAATCCGTGTATGATAGCCTTGCTAGGCGAAATACAAAAAAATCTTCAACTATTTGTACACGGATATTTACCAAAAGTCCGTGTATAATACCTACGAGAGCTACACGGACTTTTAATACAAAGCCGTGTAGAAAGAGGAATCGTACACGGTTAATTAGGGGATATCCGTGTAGCTCGGTAACTTGTAGAGCGACACCGGCAGGTCTTTGTACACTGTTAATTAGGGAATATCCGTGTAGAAATCATTATAATCACACACGGTTAAATATCCGTGTGTAGTTCCTGACCTATTTATACACCCTGGCTTTAAACACAGCAGGAAATCCGTGTAGCTCTTCCATTAATGTCCGTGTGCAATCTGTTTTTCTGTAGTAGTGCCAGCTCGAGCTTCTAGGCTCAACTTTGTACACGAGTTAGGCCGTGATTTCCCACCATTGTTGAGCTCACGTGTCACGAGTTGTATCATTTCTTTTTGGGTAATAGGAAAGGGGCGCTGACGAGATTGCTCTACCCCGGAGATGTAGGTATTTTACGCCGAACACCGTTATCATCCCGCGTGTCAAATTTCTCTAACTCTACTCTATTTATTTTATTTATACACATTTGCTTGTTGAATTGATTGAATTGATTAATTTAGAGGGTAAACCGGAAAACGACTAGAAGTCTTTAAGACTACCTATTCACTCTCTCTAGATGCCGTTAGGGACAATAATAAGTATTTATGATAATTAATGCTTCGAATTCAATTGTAGGATGATAAAAGTTTCTCAATAGTTTCCATTTAATTTTACTTTTTTTCTTTCCAATACTAAAATATTGATGAGTTCTTCACATAAGACCGGCCCCCCGGTCTAAAACCTCTGATTTTTGCAAATGCTATATCGATGGAATAATATTTTAATTTAGATTGATTACAATTTGATTTAAAACCATATTTTTTGTTTAGATAGATTATAATGAATATTTGACGAGATGAAGTCGATAATTATAATTAATGTTTGAAAGCTTAGTAATACCGTCACAGAAATTTCCACTTATTAATTAAACACCGTTTAAGCTTGCTACAGTGTTTTCTTCAAGTTTAGCAAGAAAGAAAGGTCCATCCTACTAATTATACAGTTTGTTATATGGAAATAATGCTGCAACAAAACTTTTAGAGAAGAAAATTGCAATTTGCTGCAACTCGCTGAACAAGTGGAAGCACAATGGAGATATAGTTCATCAACAGATGCTTAAGAAGAATGGATTAGCTTATATTAGTTACTTAGCACTTTTCATTTTTCAAGTATTTTTCTTATTTCTCTTCAATTTGCTTTTCTTTATTTCCTTTAAATTTGCTTATGCTCAAATATTTTGAGCAGAATTGTTTTTCTTATTTAGTTACATATCTTTTGTAACTTCAAAATAATTAATGAAATAAGGGCTAGATCTTTTTTCTTTGTAAAAAAAATAATTAATTAAACACCGTTTAGTATGACTAAATAACAGCCTCCATCAAGCATATATGATAAATAATTGCCTATGCAAATTAAATGTCGCTACATAAATAATCTCAGTGTAGACGTGGCCTCCACCAATAGGTCAAATTTGTACTTCATTCTTTAGGGGCCTACTTGGTTAGAAAAGAAGCAAAAGCATGATTAAGATATTTATAGCTTTGTTCATGGCTTCATGCATATGCAGTTTTCATAAATTGAATACCAAAAACAAGCTGCTAACTTCACAAAGAAAATGATAAGTTTATGGGAAGATGTGGAAGCATTTTCATGTTTGTTATTATATTAAAGGATTGTGCTCACACGTAGCTTGACAATGACAATTATACCAAAATTGTATGTCATGTAGCACAACCAATTCATGTTAGAAATAGGAGCTGATAGGATTATTAATTGCTACTAGAAAAATCCTTTGATGGAGGAATTCTTATTCCCAGCCCATCACTGAATGGACACACACTGATGGACTCTTTTGTGCTGTTCATCACTATTTACATTTATATCGACCATCAATGTACCATTATTTTAATTGGAAGAATTTATAAAGAGAAATGCTCTTCGCACTTAATCATTTTCATTTCCAAAGGCAAATTCATTAATATATGAGTTCCTTTTTGTAAATTAAATAGACAGATATATGTCCGGCTAACTTTTTTTTTTTTTTTTGAAATTCTGATAGAGGCTATCAGATGTACATGAAAGAAAGACTGACATCATACATCTCACTGAAACATTCAGCTAGCTAGTACTCCCTAATCTATAATCTTAACAAAACTTTAGCCACATCCTGCCTTCCTGTATGGCTCTGGCTGCCACCCAATTCGGGCCTCTCTGCTTGCCTTCGAAAATCTTCATATTTCGCTCTTTCCACACGAACCAGCACGCTGCCACGAAGTATGTACTCCATGTTCTTCGTGGAATAATCTGCCTACATCTTTTCCAAGAATTGGTGAATGTGAGTTGTACCGTTTGATCCTTCCAAAAAAGTTGGTGTCCCAGCATATTTTCCATGTGGTACCATACTGTTGTTGCAAAGGAGCACTCAAAGAACAGATGTGTAGATGTTTCCAGTGAGCAATTGTGGCAAGTAACGCAATCCATTTCACAATTGATCCCTCTCTGTTGCATGACATCATGAGTCAGTATTTTACCCTGTAGGAGTAGGTATAGGAAAACCTTCACAGTTGGTGGTACCTTAAATAGCACTTAATTAATCAGGCTAACTTAAATAGCACTTAATTAATCAGGCTCAGTACAAGTGTTGTCTTTAGTCTTGAACGTTCCGTCAGGTCCGTTCTTCCCCCTCTTCGATTTTGACCAAGTCGAAATCAATCGCAACAACGGTCGCATCCAAATTTCCTCTTATAACTTTTGACATGATACGGTGTGATCTTGTTTTCCGAACCTTGCTGTGTTTTTTTCTTTTTTATTAGATCCTCCTACATTCTTCTTATAACCAATCAAGAATTATGGTGGTGGCAACTAGTTCGGCGATCTTTTCTTGAGTAATGATGGAAAGAGGCACAGTGAAACCTCGGTTAGGCAAACAAAAATGTTGCGTTGTTGCAATTCATTTAATCCGTAAATTTGTTTAATTTATTTTGTGCGCATAAGCTGTTTGATGAAATGCCTATGCGGCCAAACAGAAGTTACTAAATAAAATATGGATATCAATCAGAAGGGATAACCAACACAGAAACTTTGTAACAATTCATGTAGACTTATACAAGCTCCATTCTACAAATTATTAGTGAAAAAGAAAGAAAATGCTTAAAATTACACATCAAAACCATTCAGAAGATATAGCTAAGTTTATCATGCATAACCGTACTATTTAGTCTTACAATGAACGTTCTCATCCTCATTTGGTATCCACGTGGACAACCCAAATAAGATTGTTCCTTTCCATCCCAATAGAAGCCATTTGTTATCTTCATCAACAAGATACTCCTTGTGGTAAAGCCCTTTCACTGTTCTCTTTATCTGTTTCTTGATCAGTGAATCCACTGGCAACTGCACAAAACCAGCCCGAAGATTCCTGGCCTGCCACTGCCTATATGTCTCAGGCCTCTCCACTCTCTCTGAGCCCTCACAAGCGATTGTATTAATTATGGTTCGACTTAAAATAGTCCTTTCTATATGGAGCCTCGCCTCACTCTCTCGAGGCATATTTGACTCAAAAACATCAAAAAATGAAGAGAACTTAGATAAAACTTCCTTAAATCGGGCTGTATAGTACGGTGTACTGTATGAACCATTATGAATTTCATGAATAAAGACATGTGGTTTGATCTCCCTTATCATGCTTAGAACTTTATCACGAGGGCAGCTCATGGCAATTGTCTCATCGGCAAGTTTTCTAAGTCCAAACAAGCAATTTACTACTAAAATCTCATCATTTTCAATCTTAAGATCCTCTATTCTAATGTCCTCCCATTTGGATGCTATACCTTGATACTTGAGACGGATATTAAATCTCTGAGCATATTCTGACAACCGCCTTCCTGTCTCTTCAACAAGTTTGTTTGGACGGAAACCCTTTTCTGGAAAGTCTATGCCGGTTATACGGATTTTGGGCGGTGTACCTCCTAAGCTCGAGAGAGACTCAAATAAAGATGGCCACACGAATCCCATGTGGATTCCAAAGTCAATTATGTGAACCTTTGTGGCATTTTTTGAAATGTTAAGGATTGTTTGGATAGAGAAGTAATATGATGCCTTCAGAAATGGGCAAATTGCATGATAAACGTGGAATGTTTTCACATATTCGGTCACAGTTCCTTGCCTCGACAATATTTTATGGTAGATGTCACTTCCCGTACCAGCCAAACGTGCTTCGAGTGCATCCACCAAATAACATGCCAAACGTTGGTTGCCATCTCCCGTAAGGGATGAGTGTTTCCTTATTTGCTTGATGAGTTCAGAGGCCCTGCTGTAGTCGTCAGCAGAAATTGCTTCAGAACAATTAATTAGGAGAGAATGAAGATTCACCAAGCCATCTCAAGTTTCCTTCTTACTTGTGTCCACCTGATGCTCTAGTGATTCATTTTTCACATCTTGTTTCATACTTTCACGTACTAAGATAACCTCTTTCACATATTTACTGCCACCGAAAACGAGTATTTGATCAAACTCATTTCCTGCCTGCTCATCTGCAGAAACAGCTCATTGCTTGGGAGCTCGTCCCTCTGATAGATCTGGTTCACTAATATTACTTGAACATTTTTCAATGGGTGGGAGAAACTTCATTACTTCTTCAGCACCCTTTTGGACTAGTGTGGCCGGAAGGTTCTCCATTGATAAAGCAGATGTAGGGTCAGCACTAATCAAGAGGGGTTCAGATATAGTGTATGGTGGCACATCATTTTTCGAGACACTTTTAATAGTATTACTAGAACCACTATTTGTATTACTATCATTTTGAGGCTGATGGAATTCAATCAAGGTAGGTGAAAGTGGGTACTCATTTTCAAGGAGATCATAGAAGGATTTCTCAGTTTCTCGAATAGCTGCCTCTTCTTCATAAATGCCTATCTCATCATCTATATCTTCTTCTAACAGAATTTGGCCTATGTAGTTGATTACTGCATTGGACGTGAGATCACAAACATCTTGGCAATTTGTACCTTTGCTTATGGAAGGATTTGGTGTGTCATTCTGGTTTTGGTTGTCACTCGGAAAAGTTGGGGGTATTGTCTGGTAACATTCAAAAACTGCTTGCGGTGCACTTGGTGTATCTAGGGCATGCCAAACCTCTTTTGAATCCATATGAAGCTAAGATAGTAGAATTTGTCCTTTCCAAGTTGCAGACTGCCGAGTAACTGCGATTAGCACCAAGTAGACCGTTTAATTTCGTATTACAGAAAAGATAGTAAGGGGGTCTATATTGTAACAAACCAGTTAGGTGCTGTACTGGTACTGTTTACACTACTACAGAAATGGTCATTGTACACGGCACATTGTATACGGATTTGACAATTTTATATAAAAACCGTGTGATATTGTAATTTTTTGGAAGCCCGAAATATCTGTGGGATATATTACACGGATATTTATTAAAGAATCAGTGTAGAAAGCCTTGAGAGAGCTACACGGACGTTTATCAGGAATTGTAAACGGATTATTGTTTAACTAACAGTGTAGATAGCCATGAGAGAGGCACACGGATATTTATGGTGAGAACCGTGTAGAAATATGCGAAATGCACACGGATGTTTGTTTAAACAGCAGTGTAGAAATATTTGACAGAGCTACACGGCTTTTTACATAATAATCCGTGGAGAAATGTTATTGTAGGGTTTTGATTATCGACAAAGGCCTTCTCCTTCCAGCGCCGTTTTGATCAATTAATACTCTCTCTCTGTATATGAATTGGTCTGATTTCTGCGCACAAGGAGGCCGGATCTGAGATCTTTGAAGTTAATTTGTATTTCTCCTCTCTATCTTGCTAAGGTTAGTCGTGTATATATTTCTCTTTTTTTCCTCTAATTTCCTGTTACTTGTTATTGCTTATTTAGGTCAATTAGTAATTAATGCATGCATGCTTGATTTGTTGAGATAATGTAAATAATTAGTATATTAAATAGAGTGATGCATGTATAATTGTGCTTTTTTCTAATAATAGAGTAATGCATGTATAATCAACTAATGCATGTATAATAGAGTAATGCATGTATAACTGTTATTTTAGTGATGATTAGCTTGATAATTGTGCTTGTTTAGTAATGCATGTATAATAGAGTGATGCATGTATAATTGTGCTTGTTTCTAATAATAGAGTAATGCATGTATAATCAACTAATGCATGTATAATACAGTGATGCATGTATAATTGTTATTTTAGTGATTATTTTACTAATGCATGTATAATTGTGCTTGTTTCTAATAATGTTGTTTTTTGTAGAACCATGTCACATTCAGGTGAGCAACGATGGCTCTTCGCTTTTGGTGCCAGTAGCTAGGATTTACAGAGGGTAATATGAAGATATACATGTTTTAATAAAGAAAGAGTTGAGTAAAAAGTTGGATGAAGGACCTTGGAAAAAAAGGGAAGAGGTGGGATGAAGGACCTTCAGAGCCGGATGAAGAGCCGAATGAAGAGTCGGGCACAATCTTGTCAGACTGACAAGATTGTGCCCGACTCTTCATTCGGCTCTTCATCCGGCTCTGAAGGTCCTTCATCCCACCTCTTCCCTTTTTTTCCAAGGTCCTTCATCCAACTTTTTACTCAACTCTTTCTTTATTAAAACATGTATATCTTCATATTACCCTCTGTAAACCCTTGCTACTGGCACCAAATGTAAACCTTAAGTTTATATTTGAAATCATTATAGGATCGAGGCTCAGGAAGAAGGATATGTCTACCCAGTATGGATTTGTATAATATATGCTCAATATGGATTTGTAATGCTCAATATGGATTTGTATAATGTTTCAATTTAAATTTTGTAATACTCAATATGAATTTGTATAATTTTGTATAATTTTGTGTACATGAATTTTCAGTTTACCCTTATTAATTGACCGGTTTGTAGCCATCCACCGATTTTGTGTTTCAAATATAAAGCATGTTCTTGTAATTAAATAAAATATAGTGAATTTAGTAATTTTTTTTGCTGTAATTGTAAATAAGGAGATGAATTTATGAATTTTGTAATTGCTGAACATGGATTTGTAATGCTAAATATGAATTTTGTAATGATAAGTATAATTTTTGTGCTGTAATTGGAAAACTGAATGTCAAATTATCTGAAAAACTGAGGGTAAACTCAATATTGAATTTTGTAGCAAACTGGCTAGCAAAACTGGAGGCTAGCTCAAAAAAAATTGTTAATAAAAAAAAATATAGGATAACATACACGGATATTTAACTTAAAATTGTATCCAAATAGTAATTGTACACGGATATTTGTTGAATAGCCGTGTACGAATAGCTACACGGATTTTTTTTTTAAATCCGTGTAGAAAAGACTAGTCCAGAAATAAAAAAAACCCAAAAAATATATAGGACACGAAAACTTTAATTCTATTCATCAATGAACTATAAATTTCCATAATAATTTTTAGCATCCCTAAACAATGGGATTTGCTGCCCGAATTTGCAAAATTAAAAGATAACCTAAACATTTGATATAACTGACAACTTCAAACTCTACTAAAGTTGACGCCCACCTGGCCCGAACCTGCGACTGTCACGCCCACCTGGCCCGAACCTGTGACTGTCATAGGGTGCTTGACGGCGGTTAATGCGACGATCATCGGAGTTATTGCCTTGAGAATACTAGGGTGGTGGAGGTGCATGTGGAGGTGGATTTCCCCTATATGGAGGGGGGCCCGGGGGCGGAGGAGGTGGCATGTAATTTCCACCTCTGAGGAAGTATCCTTCTAATTCCACTTGCACAATTGTTGAGTTTGGGTCGTCAATGAGAAGGATATTTTTTGGGATTTTTGCCGGATCATGAAAAGCCACAAAAACACGAAGCACCTCATAATTACCATAGGGAAAGAAAGGCGCCACTCTTACCAAATAGCCAAAACCTGATACGAGATCAGAGAGGTTTTCGTTGTTCCAATATTGGAGAGGAACACCGTGCAGCCTAATTCTAGCACAGTGGGTTGTGGGCTCGTGGAGCATGCCTAATTCTTCCGTCCATTCCACCAGTTGGACTTCAACATCCCGGTCAAGAAAAAAACGCCCACCCGGACCGCAGCATCTCTCATAATTAAATTTGGGAAAGTGGCAACAAAGTCCCCAATTGATGGGTCAATTTCCGATATTCTGAAATAATGTGGTGGAATTCCAAAAAATCTACCCAATGCACTCGCCAAACGTGTTGTTGTGCGGTGGTCATTGTAGTGTGGCCCGGCAATACAATTGCAGAGCGAAGAAGGAACTGATTTTCTTCCGCCATTTCTTGATCGGCCCGTCGAGGCAAATAGACCCTGAGCTCTTCAATGCGATTTTGGATTTTATCCGGATCTTGCATTTGCATAGTTTGCCAATTTGGTGGTGTTGCCATGGTTTTCAGTTTATGAATTGTGATGTCAAGAGCGATGGTGCATGGTTCTGTGCAAATGTGTTCCTTCCTTTTATAGATCCTTGTGGCTGCAGTTCAATAGTTTTCTCATGAGTCTCCTTAGTCTGTTTACCTTCTTCTTTATTGCCATGCATGTACTTACTCCCTTTGATAACTGAAGAATTGAATGTATATATTACTAGAAGAAAGTGGATTGCCGAATAGAGGTGATTTGTGCCTTGGCAATTACAGAAACGTCTTTTGGTTCTTACAATTCATGCTCTTATGCCCCTTTTTTAAGAATCTGAAGCATTTTCCCAGTATGAACAAATCATGGTGCCCTTTCAGCTTTGGCTTGAATTTATTGCCGATATTAATTAAGTTTGGCTTGAATTGCAGCTTCAGCAAGACTGGAGGCTAGCTCAGAAAAAAAAAATTAAAAAGAAAAATACATTAGACTACACGGATATTTAACTAAAAACCGTGTACAATAGTATCTGTACACAGATATTTTTTGAATATCCGTGTCAGAATAATACACGGATTTTTGATAATAAGTCCGTGTAGAAATATTACCATTGGACACGGTTCTTAAGCATAAATATCCGTGAATCCTTTGTTAGAGAGCTACACGGATTGTTAAGTATAAATCCGTGTAGAAAAGTGTAGGGTTTTGGTATAAAAGGCCTTCTCCTTCCCCCGCCGTATAACAACCCTTCTCCTACCAGCGCCGTTTTGATCAAGTAATTCAACAAACATAAAGGTTAGTGTTTGCAATTAATAGGTAAATTGTAGGTTCTCCTGTATAACCTTAGGAAGAGAGAAAGACCGGTCACTTAACATTTCGCTTATGATCAACTTTGACAATCATTTCACGGTTAATAATTGAAATTTTGATTTAGGTTTATCAATTATGTCAGATCGCTTATCTATCAAGATAAGTCGCTATCTTTGGAGCTCATCTATCAAGACGAGCGATGTGATATAATTGATAACCTACATCTGGACTTCACTTCTGACATGAATATCTCCTTCATCTCTGGCATGTATTTTCCGTTTCTTCCTCTAATTTTCTGTTACTTATTGTTGCTTACTTACTCATCATTTTTTTTTATTTACAGATTGTGATGAACTTTCTGATGGACAGCATGTGATGAATTTCATTTTCTTTTTATTTTCACTATATTTTATTTGACACTTGACAAGAACATGTTTTTTCTTAGTTAGGTTCCAAAGAAATGGGTAAAACTAACTTTCAATAATAAAACATGTTGTTTAAATTAAATCATGTTTTGATCACTTGTTTTTGGCGGTGTCGAAATGGCATGTCGCAGTGCATTGTTGTTTAATTTCTTACACAAGCCCCCTTTGAATAAGACGTGGTTTGCAAAAGAATTTAAACAACAACGTAAGAACACTGCGACATGTCCATTTCGACATCGCCAAAAACAAGGGACTAAAACATAATTTAATTTTCAGAAAATGTTTTGTTAGTTGAAAGTTAGTCTGACCCATTTCTTTGGAACCTAACCAAGATAGAGCATTCTCTTGTAAGGTGTTAAATAAAATATGAATTTATGCATATTAGTAATGTTTTATTAGTGAATTTAGTAATGTTCTTGTAATGTTTTATTAGTCAATTTAGTAATTTTTGTGAATTCTAGTAATGTTCTTGTAAACATTTTCTTGTAATGTTTTATTAGTGAATTTAGTAATTTTTGTGCTGTAATAGTAAATAAGGAGTTGAATTTATGAATTTTGTAATGCTAAATATGAATTTATGAATTTTGTAATGCTATGTATAATTTGTGTGCTGTAATTGGAAAACTGGATATCAAATTATCTGAAAATCTGGTGGTAAACTCAATATTGAATTTTGTAGCAAACTGGCTAGCAAAAATGGAGGCTAGCCCAGAAAAAAATTGTTAATAAAAAAATATACAGGATAACATACACGGATATTTAACTTAAAACCGTGTCCAAATAGTAACTGTACACGGATATTTGTTGAATATTCGTGTACGTAATAGCTACACGGATATTTGTACTAGCATTATACACGGTTCTAAGTAAAAATAGCCGTGTATGATTTGTTAGAGAGCTACACAGATTTCTTAACGAAATATCCGTGTAGAAAGTAAATGTATACGGTTGTTTGTTGAAAATCCGTGTAGAACCGCATTCTCCTATCTTAAGTGATACGGATTTTTTTATAAATTCCTAGAAAATGCTAGCATTATACACGGTTCTTAAATACAATTAACCGTGTATGATTTGTGAGAGAGCTACACGGATGTACGCTACTCAAGAAACATGGATTTGGAGAAAATATACTATCCGTTTGGAACGGAACTAAACGTACTGAACGGATAGTGTAAAATTCAAAGGCAAAATTCAAATTGAAATACATTTGAACTATCCGTTCAGCACAGAAGATTATCGTACTGAACGGAAGAGTTCAAATACCTAATTCTGGAGGTCTCTCTATAAATAAACTACTACCCCCACTTCAGAATTAAAAAAGCCGCCTCTAATTTCAAAATAACACAAATCCTGTGTTCTTGAGAGATTCCTTCTTTGAGAGAGCTTAAACTTAAAAACTCTATTGATAATCCCAAATCCACTTGACAAATTTTCTCTAGATTTAGTTAGAGTATTGGTTCTTGTTCGATAGTGTTGAGATCTACTTTAGTGCTCTCTTGTCATAGTCGAGTGACTTCCCCGCTTGTAGGACATTAAGGGACTCACTGACTCGAGCGTTTCCGCTTACATATAAACATAGTTGTGTGACGATCATCTGCGTAGGACTCTCCAGCTCGAGCTTCTAGGCTCAACTTTGTACACGAGTTAGACCGTGATTTCTCACCATTGTTGGGCTCACGTGTCACGAGTTGTATCATTTCTCCTTGGGTAATAGGAAAGGGGCGCTGAAGAGGTTGCTCTACTCCGGAGACGTAGGTATTTTACGCCAAACTCTGTTATCATCCCGCGTGTCAAATTTCTCGAACTCTACTCTATTTACTTTATTTGTACACGCTTGCTTGTTGAATTGATATATTGAATTAATTAATTTAGAGGGTTAAACCGAAAAACGACTAGAAGTCTTTAAGACTACCCCGTTAGAGACAACGATAAGTATTTATGATAATTAATGCTTCAAATTCAATTGTAGGATGATAAAAGTTTCTCAATATTTTCCATTTATTTTTACGTATTTTTCTTTCCAATACTAAAATCACGAGTTCTTCACATAAGACAGGGCCCCCGGTCTAAACCTCTGATTTTTGCAAATGCTATATCGATGGAATAATATTTTAATTTAGATTGATTACAATTTGATTTAAAACCATATTTTTTGTTTAGGTAGATTATAATGAATATTTGACGAGATGAAGTCGATAATTATAATTAATGTTTGAAAGCTTAGTAATACCGTCATAGAAATTTCCACTTATTAATTAAACACCGTTTAAGCTTGCTACAATGTTTTCTCAAATTTAGCAAGAAAGAAAGGTCCATCTTACTAATTATATAGTTTGTTATATGGAAAGAATGCTGCAACAAAACTTTTAGAGAAGTAACTTACAATCTGCTGCTACTCGCTGAACAAGTGGAAGCCCAATGGAGATATAGTTATTTAACAGATGCTTAAGAAGAATAAATTAGCTTATACTAGTTACTTAGCACTTTTCATTTTTCAAGTTTTTTTCTTATTTCTCTTCAATTTGCTTTTCTTTATTTTCTTTTAGTTTGCTTTATGCTCAAATGTTTTGAGCAGAATAGTTCATTAACAGATGCTTAAGAAGAATGTATTAGCTTATACTAGTTACTTAGCACTTTTCATTTTTCAAGTTTTTTTTTTTATTTCTCTTCAGTTTGTTTTTCTTTATTTCCTTTTAATTTGCTTTATGCTCAAATGTTTTGAGCAGAATAGTTCATTAACATATAAGAAGAATGGATTAGCTTATACTAGTTACTTAGCACTTCTCATTTTTCAAGTATTTTTCTTATTCTCTTCAATTTTCTTTTCTTTATTTCCTTTAAATTTGCTTATGCTCAAATATTTTGAGCAGAATTGTTTTTCTTATTTAGTTACATATCTTTTGTAACTTCAAAATAATTAATGAAATAAGGGCTAGATCTTTTTTCTTTGTAAAAAAAATAATTAATTAAACACCGTTTAGTATGACTAAATAACAACCTCCATCAAGCATATATGATAAATAATTGCCTATGCAAATTAAATGTCGCTACATAAATAATCTCAGTGTAGACGTGGCCTCCACCAATAGGTCAAATTTGTACTTCATTCTTTAGGGGCCTACTTGGTTAGAAAAGAAGCAAAAGCATGATTAAGATATTTATAGCTTTGTTCATGGCTTCATGCATATGCAGTTTTCATAAATTGAATACCAAAAACAAGCTGCTAACTTCACAAAGAAAATGATAAGTTTATGGGAAGATGTGGAAGCATTTTCATGTTTGTTATTATATTAAAGGATTGTGCTCGCACGTAGCTTGACAATGACAATTATACCAAAATTGTATGTCATGTAGCACAACCAATTCATGTTAGAAATAGGAGCTGATAGGATTATTAATTGCTACTAGAAAAATCCTTTGATGGAGGAATTCTTATTCCCAGCCCATCACTGAATGGACACACCCTCATGAATTCAGATTAAGTGAAGTAACTCAATTTTTAAGTTTTAGATCGGACCGTTCGATTCAAATCCGCGACAATCTATTCTGAAGTGGAGCGCACGCATTCCGACGACAAATGCGAATCCTGAAATGATCCCGAGCAACGAATTCGAATCGAACAGTCCCGATCCAAAACCCAAAAATTGAGTTACTTTGGGGGATCCGGACCCCACACTGATGGATAAATAGAAATGCTCTTCGCACTTAATCATTTTCATTTCCAAAGGCAGATCCATTAATATATGAGTTCCTTTTTGTAAATTAAATAGACAGATATATGTCCGGCTAACTTAAATAGCACTTAATTAATCAGGCTCAGTACTAGTGTTGTCTTTAGTCTTGAACGTTCCGTCAGGTCCGTTCTTCCCCCTCTTCGATTTTGACCAAGTCGAAATCAATCGCAGCAACGGTCGCATCCAAATTTCCTCTTATAACTTTTGACATGATACGGTGTGATCTTGTTTTCCGAACCTTGCTGTGTTTTTTTCTTTTTAGATCCTCCTATATTCTTCTTATAACCAATCAAGATTATGGTGGTGGCAACTATTTCGGCGATCTTTTCTTGAGTAATGATGGAAATAGGCACAGTGAAACCTCGGTTAGGCAAACAAAAATGTTGCGTTGTTACAATTCATTTAATCCGTAAATTGTTTTAATTTATTTTGTGCGCATAAGCTGTTTGATGAAATGCCTATGCGACCAAACAAAAGTTACTAAATAAAATATGGATATCAATCAGAAGGGATAACCAACACAGAAACTTTGTAACAATTCATGTAGACTTATACAAGCTTCATTCTACAATTATTAGTGAAAAAGAAAGAAAATGCTTAAAATTACACATTAAAACCATTCAGAAAATATAGCTAAGTCTTACAATGAACGTTCTCATGCTCATTTGGTATCCACGTGGACAACCCAAATATGATTGTTCCTTTCCATCCCAATAGAAGCCATTTGTTATCTTCATCAACAAGATATTCCTTGTGGTAAAGCCCTTTCACTGTTCTCTTTATCTGTTTCTTGATCAGTGAATCCACTGGCAACTGCACAAAACCAGCCCGAAGATTCCTAGCCTGCCACTGCCTATATGTCTCAGGCCTCTCCACTCTCTCTGAGCCCTCACAAGCGATTGTATTAATTACGATTCGACTTAGAAAAGTCCTTTCTATATGGAGCCTCGCCTCACTCTCTCGAGGCATATTTGACTCAAAAATATCAAAAATTGAAGAGAACTTAGATAAAACCTTCTTAAATAGGGCTGTATAGAACGGTGTATTGTATGAGCCATTATAAATTCCATGAATAAAGACACGTGGTTTGATCTCCCTTATCATGCTTAGAACTTTATCACGAGGGCAGCTCATGGCAATAGTCTCATCGGCAACTTTTCTAAGTTTAAACAAGCAATTTACTACTAAAATCTCATCCTTTTCAATCTTGAGATCCTCTATTCTAATGTTCTCCCATTTGGATACTATACCTTGATACTTGAGACGGATATTAAATCTCTGAGCATATTCTGACAAGCGCCTTCCTGTCTCTTCAACAAGTTTGTTTGGACGGAAACCCTTTTCTGGAAAGTCTATGCCGGTTATACGGATTTTAGGTGGTGTACTTCCTAAGCTCGAGAGACATTCAAATAAAGATGGCCACACGAATCCCATGTGGATTCCAAAGTCAATTATGTGAACCTTTGTGGCATTTTTTGAAATGTTAAGGATTGTTTGGATAGAGAAGTAATATGATGCCTTCAGAAACGGGCAAATTGCATGATAAACGCGGAATGCTTTCACATATTCGGTCACTGTTCCTTTCCTCGACAATATTTTATGGTAGATGTCACTTCCCGTACCAGCCAAACGTGCTTCGAGTGCATCCACCAAATAACATGCCAAACGTTGGTCGCCATCTCCCGTAAGGGATGAGTGTTTCCTTATTTGCTTGATGAGTTCAAAAGCCCTACTGTAGTCGTCAGCAGAAATTGCTTCAGAACAATTAATTAGGAGAGAATGAAGATTCACCAAGCCATCTCCAGTTTCCTTCTTACTTGTGTGCACCTGATGCTCTAGTGATTCATTTTTCACATCTTGTTTCATACTTTCACGTACTGAGATAACCTCTTTCACATATTTACTGCCACCGAAAACGAGTATTTGATCCAACTCAGTTCTTGCCTGCTCATCTACAGAAACTGCTCGTTGCTTGCGAGCTCGCCCCTCTGATAGATCTGGTTCTCTGTTATTACTTGAATACTTTTCAATGGGTGGAAGAAACTTCATTGCTTCTTCAGCACCCTTTTGGGCTAGTATGGCCGGAAGGTTCTCCATTGATAAAGCAGATGTAGGGTCAGCACTAATCAAGAGGGGTTCAAATATATTGTATGGTGGCACATCATTTTTCAAGACACTTTTAATAGTATTACTAGAACCACTATTTGTATTACTATCATTTTGAGGCCGATGGAATTCAATCAAGGTAGGTGAAAGTGGGTACTCATTTTCAAGGAGATCATAGAAGGATTTCTCAGTTTTTCGAATAGCTGCCTCTTCTTCATAAATGCCTATCTCATCATCTATATCTTCTTCTAACAAAATTTGGCCTATGTAGTTGATTACTGCATTGGACGTGAGATCACAGACATCTTCGCAATTTGTATCTTTGCTTATCGAAGGATTTGGTGTGGCATTCTGGTTTTGGTTGTCACTAGGAAAAGTTGGGGGTATTGTCTGGTAACATTCAAAAACGGCTTGCGGTGCACTCGATGTATCTAGGGCATGCCAAACCTCTTTTGAATCCATATGAAGCTAGGATAGTAGAATTTGTCCTTTCCAAGTTGCAGACTGCCAAGTAACTGCAATTAGCACCAAGTAGACCGTTTAATTTTTTATTACAGAAAAGATAGTTAAGGGGGTCTGTATTGTAACAAACCAGATAGGTGCTGTACTGGTACGGTTTAGTGTCTTTTTGTTGTTAAAGCTGACTACAGTGTGGACCTGTGGTAACTAGTACCAGCTTTTAACCTGGTAAGACTGGTACTGGTAAGTAAGGCTGTTGAGTGGACCAATGAGGGATACTTTACAAGTAAAGCTGTTATTTCCACTTTGGGGAAACCTGTTATTCTGATCCCAACCGTTGATCTTCCTTGATATTTGCACATGAAAAAGTTTCTTCGTTAACATTTGCGCATTGAAAAATTTGAACTGTTGTGATCGGAATAACAGGTTCATGTTATTCCCTTGAAATAACAGAGGACCTCATTAGCCGCGGTGTATGGGATAATATTTCTTTTTCTTTCCTTTCATTACCGTTTGGGTTGATGCATGAGTATGTATTTGTGTAAACTTGTTTCTACGAATGAATAGAGCCAGGTATCCCAAATTGGGATACCTCTTTCTCTCTCAAAAAAATAAGCCATGTTAGATATGCTTTGTTGTCCTAATTAATATGTCCATGGAAATATCAGGATTTCTACTCAGAAACTCAAAACCAGTAACCAACCAAGGTTAATGAAATGGGGGCTAGACCCCTATTGTTTTCTCAAAAAAATATGTCCGTGGAATAAATTTCTTTAGAAATTTAACCTTGAAAGTAATAATGTTCATGGATAAAGGTTCTTTCAAATATACCAGTTAATTCATTAGAAGAACAAAAGTGCAGAGATGAGATGAGGTCCATATAAAAAGCCCGTACCTATCTGTCGTCTCTATGCAGCTCTGCTTTCTCTCTGTTGTGAATACAGAGAATACTTCGGATGGATGGACCTCTCTTTTATCTACCTCTCTTCTTTCTCCCTGAAAATGGTGTAGAAAAATCAACTCGGATGGAAGAAGCTTGATAAAGATAGTCATCATTGTTGACAATTCGGAGAAAAAATTATAGGACACGGTATTTGAGATATTTTCTTTTTTAGTTCCTGAAGATAATTTTGTCAAGTGGACAGGAACTGACAAAGTTTGGGTCAATATTTCTTTTTTAGAGTCAAGATTGTATGCGCTTGGATTTGTCCATTTGCTCTTAAGTGGACACGGTATTCGAGATATTTTCTTTTTTAGCTCCTGAAGATAATTTTCTTGCTCATTTAATTTTGATATTCTCACCCTCATTTCTCTGTTGTATCTGCTTTAACTAAATCAAATTAATCACAACTAATCCGCTCTAAAGATTATCAGATACTTCTCCAGCACCCTAAAATCTCTAAATCACATCCATCTTCATTACGCTCCCATAATATCAAATAAAATATCAATGAAAGGAGGGCTTGACCCTCGTTACTTTCTCAAAAAAATAATACCAAATAAGAAATAAATTAAATAAGCCTTCAGCAACGTCAGAGCTTGCAAAATTTCAAATAAAGGAATTACCATTTATAAGAGGTCAGGGTAGATCTAATACTAAACTAGGGATGCTTGACTTGTATAGGAATTACCATTTATAAGAGACTTGTATTTACCTCCTAGTTGTTATACATTATATATTTTACGTTTCAGTCTCTCTGATTAAAAGTTTTTTTTTCCATCCCTGAAAGAGTCCTACTTGTTATTGGTACATAACCGCATATTTCAATGCATTCAAAGTCGTTATAGATATTAATTGCATTGTTGGTGGCAACTCGTTCGGCGATCTTTTCGTGAGTCATGATGGAAAGAGGCACAGTGAAACCTCGGTTAGGCAAACGAAAATGTTGCGTTGTTACAATTCATTTAATCCGTAAATTTGTTTAATTTATTTTGTGCGCATAAGCTGTTTGATGAAATGCCTATGCGACCAAACAAAAGTTACTAAATAAAATATGGATATCAATCAGAAGGGATAACCAACACAGAAACTTTGTAACAATTCATGTAGACTTATACAGGCTCCATTCTACAAATTATTAGTGAAAAAGAAAAAAAATGCTTAAAATTACACATCAAAACCATTTAGAAAATATAGCTAAGTTTATCATGCATACCAGTACTATTTAGTCTTACAATGAACGTTCTCATGCTCATTTGGTATCCACGTGGACAACCCAAATATGATTGTTCCTTTCCATCCCAATAGAAGCCATTTGTTATCTTCATCAACAAGATACTCCTTGTGGTAAAGCCCTTTCATTGTTCTCTTTATCTGTTTCTTGATCAGTGAATCCACTGGCAACTGCACAAAACCAGCCCGAAGATTCCTAGCCTGCCACTGCCTATATGTCTCAGGCCTCTCCACTCTCTCTGAGCCCTCACAAGCGATTGTATTAATTACGATTCGACTTAGAAAAGTCTTTTCTATATGGAGCCTCGCCTCACTCTCTCGAGGCATATTTGACTCAAAAATATCAAAAAATGAAGAGAACTTAGATAAAACTTCCTTAAATCGGGCTGTATAGAACGGTGTACTGTATGAGCCATTATGAATTCCATGAATAAAGACACGTGGTTTGATCTCCCTTATCATGCTTAGAACTTTATCACGAGGGCAGCTCATGGCAATTGTCTCATCGGCAAGTCTTCTAAGTTTAAACAAGCAATTTACTACTAAAATCTCATCCTTTTCAATCTTAAGATCCTCTATTCTAATGTTCTCCCATTTGGATGCTATACCTTGATACTTTAGACGGATATTAAATCTCTGAGCATATTCTGACAACCGCCTTCCTGTCTCTTCAACAAGTTTGTTTGGACGGAAACCCTTTTCTGGAAAGTCTATGCCGGTTATACGGATTTTAGGCGGTGTACTTCCTAAGCTCGAGAGACATTCAAATAAAGATGGCCACACGAATCCCATGTGGATTCCAAAATCAATTATGTGAACCTTTGTGGCATTTTTTGAAATGTTAAGGATTGTTTGGATAGAGAAGTAATATGATGCCTTCACAAACGGGCAAATTGCATGATAAACGCGGAATGTTTTCACATATTCGGTCACAGTTCCTTGCCTCGACAATAATCTATGGTAGATGTCACTTCCCGTACCAGCCAAACGTGCTTCGAGTGCATCCACCAAATAACATGCCAAACGTTGGTCGCCATCTCCCGTAAGGGATGAGTGTTTCCTTATTTGCTTGATGAGTTCAGAGGCCCTGCTGTAGTCGTCAGCAGAAATTGCTTCAGAACAATTAATTAGGAGAGAATGAAGATTCATCAAGCCATCTCCAGTTTCCTTCTTACTTGTGTCCACCTGATGCTCTAGTGATTCATTTTTCACATCTTGTTTCATACTTTCACGTACTAAGATAACCTCTTTCACATATTTACTGCCACCGAAAACGAGTATTTGATCCAACCCATTTCTTGCCTGCTCATCTGCAGAAACTGCTCGTTGCTTGCGAGCTCGCCCCTCTGATAGATCTGGTTCTCTATTATTACTTGAATACTTTTCAATGGGTGGAAGAAACTTCATTGCTTCTTCAGCACCCTTTTGGGCTTGTATGGCCGGAAGGTTCTCCATTGACAAAGCAGATGTAGGGTTAGCACTAATCAAGAGGGGTTCAGATACATTGTATGGTGGCACATCATTTTTCGAGACACTTTTAATAGTACTACTAGAACCACTATTTGTATTACTATCATTTTGAGGCTGATGGAATTCAATCATGGTAGGTGAAAGTGGGTACTCATTTTCAAGGAGATCATAGAAGGATTTCTCAGTTTTTCGAATAGCTGCCTCTTCTTCATAAATGCCTATCTCATCATCTATATCTTCTTCTAACAAAATTTGGCCTATGTAGTTGATTACTGCATTGGACGTGAGATCACATAAATCTTGGCAATTTGTATCTTTGCTTATCGAATTAGGATTTGGTGTGGCATTCTGGTTTTGGTTGTCACTCGGAAAAGTTGGGGGTATTGTCTGGTAACATTCAAAAACGGCTTGCGGTGCACTCGATGTATCTAGGGCATGCCAAACCTCTTTTGAATCCATATGAAGCTAAGATAGTAGAATTTGTCCTTTCCAAGTTGCAGACTGCCAATAACTGCAATTAGCACCAAGTAGACCGTTTAATTTCTTATTACAGAAAAGATAGTTAAGGGGGTCTGTATTGTAACAAACCAATTAGGTGTTGTACTGGTACGGTTTTGTTTCTTTTTGTTGTTAAAGCTAACTACAGTGTGGACTTGTGGTAACTAGTACCAGCTTTTAACCTGGTAAGACTGGTACTGGCACGTAAGGCTGTTGAGTGGACCAATGAGGGATACTTTACAAGTAAAGCTGTTATTTCCACTTTGGGGAAACCTGTTATTCCAATCCCAACCGTTGATCTTCCTTGATATTTGCACATGAAAGAGTTTCTTCGTTAACATTTGCGCATTGAAAAATTTGAACTGTTGGAATCGGAATAACAGGTTCATGTTATTCCCTTGGAATAACAGAGGACCTCCTTAGCCGCGGTGTATGGGATAATATTTCTTTTTCTTTCCTTTCATTACTGTTTTGGTTGATGCATGAGTATGTATTTGTGTAAACTTGTTTCTACGAATGAATAGAGCCAGGTATCCCTATTTGGGATACCTCTTTCTTTCTCAAAAAAATAAACAATGTTAGATATGCTTTGTTGTCCTAATTAATATGTCCACGGAAATATCAGGCTTTCTACTCAGAAACTCAAAACCATGTAACCAACCAAGGTTAATGAAATGGGGGCCAGACCCCTATTGTTTTCTCAAAAAAATATGTCATCGAATAAATTTCATGAGAAATTTAACCTTGAAAGTAATAAATGTTCATGGATAAAGGTTCTTTCAAATATACCAGTTAATTCATTAGAAGAACAAAAGTGCAGAAATGAGATGAGGTCAATATAAAAAGCCCGTACCTATCTGTGGTCTCTATGCAGCTCTGCTTTCTCTCTGTTGTGAATACAGAGAATACTTCGGATGGATGTACCTCTCTTTTATCTACCTCTCTTCTTTCTCCCTGAAAATGGTGTAGAAAAATCAACTCAGATGGAAGAAGCTTGATAAAGATAGTCATCATTGTTGACAATTCGGAGAAAAAATTATAGGACACGGTATTTGAGATATTTTCTTTTTTAGTTCCTGAAGATAATTTTGTCAAGTGGACAGGAACTGACAAAGTTTGGGTCAATATTTCTTTTTTAGAGTCAAAGATTGTATGCGCTTGGATTTGTCCATTTGCTCTTAAGTGGACACGGTATTCGAGATATTTTCTTTTTTAGCTCCTGAAGATAATTTTCCTGCTCATTTAATTTTGATATTCTCACCCTCATTTCTCTGTTGTATCTGCTTTAACTAAATCAAATTAGTCACAACTAATCCGCTCTATAGATCACCAGAAACTTCTCCAGCACCCTAAAATCTCTAAATCACATCCATCTTCATTACGCCCCCATAATATCAAATAAAATATCAATGAAAGGAGGGCTTGACCCTCGTTCCTTTCTCAAAAAAATAATACCAAATAAGAAATAAATTAAATAAACTTTCAGCAACGTCAGAGCTTGCAAAATTTCAAATAAAGGAATTACCATTTAAGAGGTCAGGGTAGATCTAATACTAAACTAGGGATGCTTGACTTGTATAGGAATTACCATTTCAAATAAAAGAATTATCATTAATAAGAGACTTGTATTTAACCCGAAATTTTTATTTATAACATTAAAAAAAAAAACCAAATAACCATCGTTTGGTGGGATTTCGAATTCTAGCACGGCCGCACCGGCATTCTGCGGCCTCAAATACTGGAGACCGCACAGGCGTTCTGCTGACCCATTTTTTTTTTTTTTGTTTTATCGATGCACCAGCGAGTTATCTCAATTTTTTTGTTTTTTAATATTTTTGGTTTTCTAGGAATGCGTGCCAGGAGATACCTCAAATTTTTTTGGTTTTTTAATATTTTTTGTTGTTGTTTTATCGATGCGGACTCTTAAATGGAACCATTATGTGGACCCATTTGAGGATCCGCATCGGCATTCTGCGGCCCCGCTGAAATGTGTCCACAGAATGCTGGTGCGGTCGTGCTAGATATCGAAATATGGTTATTTGATTTTTTTTTTTAATTGTTATAAATAAAAAATTTCGGGTATTTAACTCCTAGTTGTTATACATTATATATTTCACGTTTCAGTCTTTCTGATTTAAATTTTTTTATTCCATCCCTGAAAGAGTCCTACTTGTTATTGGTACATAACCGCGTATTTCAATGCATTCAAAGTCGTTATATATATTAATTGCATTGTTGCGTTCCAGTGCTTTTTAACTAGATTCAAACTTGTGGCAAATCAAATCTTTTATTATAAAGGTTGAAATAAAGAGTCTTGAATGGCTTGACCACCATTACTCATTTAAAAAAAAAAACTTGTGGCAAATCATGTATACACAATCATATAAATAAGGAATAAAGTCTTGCATTGTAATCCATTAAGTTGATCATTCAACAACTAATTTTATTTTAATAATAAAGTCAGAACATATAAGAAGAGTATATTAAATAAACAATTTTCATATATATTTTTATACAATCTACGTTTACAAAATGATTCGATAGAGATATGAAATAATCAGCAATTTTCAGAAATATTGCAGATATTCCTTAAAAATTAAGCGGGGGTAGACATTATTTTATTCTTCAATATTTGAGCAACATAAAAAAAAATATCTTCTTCACTTTCGACCAATTCAAAATTTTGTAGACCCGGTATTTTTCTATTTCATAATCAACCAATTCAAAATTTTGTTTATTCTATAATATGACAATGTGGAAAAACGGAAATAAATCTGCTGTTAATAACAGGAACATGTTATTCTGATATCAACTGTTGATTCTCATTGAGATTCGCATATGAAAAAATTTGAACGGTTAAATCTGTTATTCCAACAACAGATTTATTTTCGGAAAAAACATATAGAAGTGCCTTTTTTAACATGATTTCATAACAATATATGTAATATTAAAAGAAATTCAAATTTATCTGTTTGGGTCAAAATTTGCAGATAGGCAACTTTCTTTTTCTATAGTTTCTAATTTTTCAGAAAATTTACGTAAGTATTGTTTCTTATAAGGAACACTGATTCGATAAAACATAGAAAAAAAAATGTACTATATAAAAAAAAATGAATTAGGTTATATAATACATTTGTTTGGACCTTTTCAGTCAAAATGAAACAACTAAAAGCCGTGTACCTTTTTTTCTTTCAGAATTTTTTCAATTGAAAGAAAGAAGAAATCATTTAACAGACTTGTTCATTGTTGAAACTGTAGGGTTTTGACTGTTCAAACCCGGGTTTTGACTGTTCAAACTCGTTGATTAACTTTTAGGCTCAAGCTGCGGAAAGACCGTAGAACAAAAATTTCTACGTCTATCTCAAGCTAAGGATTAAAAGATGGTATCGTTCTTTTAATTCTTTAAGGATCTATTCCCGTAATTGATTTCTAAAACTTAAATCTATTTACCAAGTAAATAAATTTATATAATATTTATACCTTGTTTCCAAATTACAATTGAAATGCAGACCGAGCGAGAAGACCGGATCTGAGTAATGACTTCTTTCGGAGCAATGACTTCTCTCGGAGCACCAAACATATGGTGCCTCTATAGGTTATCCACCAGGACTAACCAGAGAGCGGTTTATTTCTTTTGCCAGAAATACCGTAAACCGCGGTATTACGCAAAAACACTATTCACAGGAAAAAGACGAAATAGCAGAATTCCCAACCGGCAGTTATTCTGATTTTACTAATAAGCAAAACAGAAATACCGCGACTTTCGAGAAAATACTATTCACCGAAATCCCGCAAACACTATTCAACAACTCGAAAGATAATACGTATCAGATATGTATAACTTTCGTTTAAACCGCAACACTATTTGGGAGAGAAAATATTATAACCGAATCGAATCGAGTCGAATCTGATTTCTATATTTCTCTCTACCCCTACCCCTCTATTTATAGCCTTTGAAATATTGTGAAAAGACCAAAATACCCCCATGACAAGGCATGCCACCTAGGGGTGAGGTGTCATGTGGATAGGATCGGTGACGTGTCATGCGGATAAGGACAAATCTGAAAAGACCAGAATGCCCTCGCCCCGAACACAATTAATATCCGTATAATTATTCTGAATAATTACATTTCTTGTGGTTGTTGATTTCGGTAATTTATACAACGTGTCCTGCACGTTTATGAATTAACCGGTTAACTTTTATACAACGTGTCATACACGTTTATAAATTAACCAATGTTTTGCTTGTCATTTTTACATGACATTTATAATATAATTATATCAAGTATAATTAATTATAAACCATCTTATTATTGATCATAATCAATTTATAATCAATCAATAAGATTCTCCGATTAACTCCTATAGGTGTGACCCGATAGGATTTGTGTTATGTTGGTAAATAGAATTAAAACCGTTTTAACTTCTATAATCATGAGAGGCATCTGGCAAAACGCATCATGACCATCCAATTACACAGATGATGATATACAGTACAATATCACGATCCAGTAAACCTTTTTACTCGTGTTTAATTCTTTTGTCTCATAGCTGTCAGATTAATTTCAAGGTAGATTTTGTGTCATCCTTGCAAATTAATCTTTTCTTGATCTTGAGCAGATTATCAAATATGATTACTCTTGTATTCATACTGCTAGCAGATATTCTTACTCTATCAAGGGGCCCAGTGACACTATAACTCGTATAATAAATACGAGGGACAATAGTACTTTTGGTAGACCATCACTACCTCAGCTAAGTTATGTATACCGAAGAGCTACCGTTATAACTACTTTTTACAGATAGTGTTAGGTAACAATCACACATACACATCTCTTAGTTAGGAAAGATGAATACCTCATACTGTAGAACTTAACACTGAATAAAAGCATTAATGACACGAACACAATTCCGTATAATGTTTCAGTCGGGGTCTGTCAAATACCATGTTCCTGGAACATGTATCTATGTGATTAAAATGACAACTCTGTGTCTATGGTCTGTAAAACTTGACCATCTTTTAATCCACATACTAACCTTGTAGCGGTAATTAGTGTTCCTGCTAATTACCTCGGTCAGTGACCTTTTAGAGTATATATCATCTGTATTATGAAGTTTCACAATTTCAGTCATTAACTCGAAATGATTCATAAATTCAATAATACTCAAGAAAACAAAATGACATTTTATTAATCATTCAATTCATGAACAAAGCTTTATGATTTTATTATCGTATTATTGACTTCTAGATTATTACTAACAGAAACAAAATACAAATTTTTTGGTACCCTAACGAAAAATTAAATAAATTATGGAGAAGAGTATAAATATGTTAAATATAAGACATTTGCTAGTGATTTTACGAACGTTATAAAAAAAAATTCATATTGTGCATATGTAGCAGAAGATACGAACTCCCAGAGATTAGAAATATAACTTACCAGTAAGTTTTCGATTACATAACTAAAGAGTGTCTTTATGCATATTAACAAAAATATTTCTGTTATTACAGAACTTAACATGGTCCTCATATAAATTTGAAACACATTCAAACAGTTATCTATGCAATAATCTGTGTACCGGACGACAAAGCAACTAATTTTACAATTCAACACATAATTCACCATACGATGGTGAATTACGAACATTTTTTTAATGACATTGGGATGTCACAGATAATTCACTATTTTTTTATATTTCAACACAGTCACCATATATTTCAAAACGTAATTCACTATTTTTACACTTCAACACATTATTCACCTTTTTTCCACTTCAACACATAATTTACTATGCTGTGGTGCTAGGGGTGCACAAAAAGCTCATGACTCGAAACTCAGTTCGGAATCAATTCGGATTCAACTCGCTAATAACTCGAGTTAACTGACTCGGTTGATTTATGAGTCGAATCCAAGTTACCTCCAACTCGGTTCGGAATCAACTTGGTTGGACTCACACCAAACCCTAATCCATATATTCCTAATTTTTGTGTCTCCAAATCTTATACCTGTTTCTCACAATATTTAGTAATTTGATAAATTATGCACTATTTCTTTTGTTTTGTTAATTTATTAGACTCTGTATTGTTTTTGTTAGACTTTATCTGATTGGTAATTTTTAATTATGTACTATTTTGGTATTTTCATAATTTTTAATTATGTATTGGTCATTGTTTCACTATGTACTGTCTTTGATTGTGTATTATTTTGGTAAACTATAAAATATTTTTTTTGTTAGAATTAAATTAGATTGTCTCACTATGTACTATATTATGAGTCGCGAGTTGATTCCAAATTGGAGTTTCTGACTCGGAACTGGATTAGCAACTCGGACTCAACTCGGCTCATGAGTTCGCGAGTTGACTCCAAGTTGTCCTCACTCGGACTCAACTCGGCTCATGAGCAGCCCTATGTGGTGCAGAAGATAACAAACTCTTTTTTCACTGACATTGGATTGCCACAGATAACAAACTTTTTTTACGCTCAACACATCATTCACCATACATTTAACACAAGTCCTAGGATTATTGGATACCCAAAGATCAAGAAGTTCGATTCCCCCTCACGACTTTGCAACTTCTACGAAGGTTTTAAAAAAAAACATGATTTACTATTTTTACACTCAAACACATAATTTACCATACGATATGATGCCACAAAAGATCATGGACTCTTTTTCACTAACGCCGGAACATCTGTCATTTTTTAATTGAAGTATTAGTCGTGGAAAGCCCCTCAGGTTAACTCAAATTCAAAAGTTGCTTGCCTACAGGCAGCAAATTCAAATTTTTTTTTTTTTAAAGTAGCAGGGTCCGAATCCCCCGTGATTTTTATTTTTACCCAAAAAAAATATATATTTTAATATAAATAATCAGGTTTTTAAAAGATTTTTATTTCTACCCAAACCGCTAGGAATATTTGCGGTTTGAATTAAGAATTCGGACCGCTAGGAATCCTAGCGGTCCGAATTCTTAATTCAAACCGCTAGATTTTGAATTCTTAATTCGGACCGCTAGGATTCCTAGCGGTCCGAATCAAATATATAGCGGAAATGTTTAATCCGGGTAGATGTGGAGGAAATGTGTCAGGGAGCTTTGGCATGTGCGCCACGCAAAAATAATTCAAAGGATGGGAAAAGTATCCTCTCAAATTAGATTCCTCTCACTTTACGGTTTGAGATTAACTCTCAACCACTTTGAAATTCGCACCAAGTATTATTGGGATTTGAAATTCGTACCAAATTCAAAAGAGCAGTCTAGATCCACTAATTTTAAAAGATTCCCTATTACGATACTGGAGAGGATCTGAATTCCAAATGGGGGTAAGGCATGGGAGCCACGTGGCCACTTTTTTGTGCTTTTTTTAGTTGAATTTTTTTTTATCAATCTTTAAATTTTCCTTTATTGAAAAGTAAGTTTAATAATATACAATTTTAGTTTATAAGGTTTTAATATTATAAGTAGGTCCAAGAATAAATTTTCAAGATTGTTATCTAAATTACGGAATGACAAAAAGAAAAAAAAAAAACTAAATTTTATATTTTTTCGAATTTTTTTACTATTTTTTTAAATAGGTAGAATTTTGATGGTTCAGAATTTTCAGAAAATACAGATTTTTCTACCTATCTAAAAAAATAGTAAAAAAATTTGAAAAAATATAAAATTTAGTTTGCAAGTACATATTCATATGGTTATCATATTGAACGGTTGGATCAACCGTTAGGATTTTAAAAAGTACCATATTGAGCCGTAGCACACTAGCCATCCGTGCTATGCATAGCACCATAGGCTCACTCATATGACTATATAAGAATTCAAAAACTAAATATAATTAATTGAATAGTGTTATTGTGAAAAATATTTTTATGAGTTGAATTTATTTCTCTTTAATTCTCAGTTGAGTTGAATTTTCATTTTTCCTACATGTGATGTATCATGTATCATTGAAGATCTGTTTTGACTCGTTTTTTTTTTTTTCTTTTTGTCATTCTGTAATTTAGATAACAATCTTGAAAATTTATTCTTGGACCTACTTATAATATTAAAACCTTATAAACTAAAATTGTATATTATTAAACTTACTTTTCAATAAAGGAAAATTTAAAGATTGATAAAAAAAAAATCAACTAAAAAAAGCACAAAAAAGTGGCCACGTGGCTCCCATGCCTTACCCCCATTTGGAATTCAGATCCTCTCCAGTATCGTAATAGGGAATCTTTTAAAATTAGTGGATCTAGACTGCTCTTTTGAATTTGGTACGAATTTCAAATCCCAATAATACTTGGTGCGAATTTCAAAGTGGTTGAGAGTTAATCTCAAACCGTAAAGTGAGAGGAATCTAATTTGAGAGGATACTTTTTCCATCCTTTGAATTATTTTTGCGTGGCGCACATGCCAAAGCTCCCTGACACATTTCCTCCACATCTACCCCGATTAAACATTTCCGCTATATATTTGATTCGGACCGCTAGGAATCCTAGCGGTCCGAATTAAGAATTCAAAATCTAGCGGTTTGAATTAAGAATTCGGACCGCTAGGAATCCTAGCGCGCGGTTCGAATTTTTAATTCGAACCGCAAATATTCCTAGCGGTTTGGGTAGAAATAAAAATCTTTTAAAAATCTGGTTATTTATATTAAAATATATTTTTTTTGAGTAAAAATAAAAATCACGGCCGAATCCCCCAAGTTTTAATTTTCTTTTTAAAGGCTTATTAGTCTCTTCTATGATGTTTTTAATCAATTGTGGTTTAATTTATGAACGATATATCAGCTCTGGACTCAGCTCCAAGTCTTTGCATATCTTTCATTGCAAATCATCAAAGAATCAGGAAATATTAACTTGAACCAACTCCATATGACAGTAACAAGATTTGCAAATTATTTGCGAATAATTTGTATTTAATCCTGAGACGAACGAATCAACGTATTAATCAGAATGAATTTTCCCGAACTATTCACGAATAATTCGTCAAATTCGCCAATTTTACGAATTAATCAGGTATTATTCGCGTGATGCGGCAGAAAAAGCAGGAAAAACAGTCACGTGATACGGCAGGAAAAATTGGTCAATTTCCCATAGTAGCACAACTGGACAGTGGGAGTTCTCATTCATTCATCCACCCTGAAGTTGTTAACCACTTTAAGCTCCCTATTGCAAAAACAAAGCATCTTAAGGTTAAATTGGCAGATGGTAGGCGGATGATATCGGAGTCAGTATGTAATAATCTGAAATTTCAGCTACAGGGACATGAATCAATAGCTAATCTCAGGTTATTAGATATACAAGGGTGCGATGTAATGCTTGGAGTCAGCTGGATGAGAAAGGTTGGACCCGTAACAATGGATTTTGAAAAAGGAACCTGTGAGATCAAACACGAGGGTAAAAAAATTGAGTTAGTGTCAGGAGGTCAGTTTGCAGATGCCAAAATGTGCGAGGACATTTACGAAGAATTGAAGGCGAACGATCCTAGAAATGCAAATTCCAGTTTATTCAGCTTAGAGGTGACCGGGCTACAACCTGTCAAGCACGAGAGGCAGAATTTGGAATTACAAATAATTTCACACGAAATTGAGCACACCAATGAGTCACGCAACCTCGAAATAGGGTGGGGCTACAAGAAACTTAAGGTCGAGGGCGAGCAATTTCTCAAGGGGAAGGGAATGTCACATCCCTGGTGCACATGGGTCAGATTCGACCTGGATGGAGGTCGCGAAGGGAAAGAAGAAGAAACGAGCTGGGTGGTCAGAGCTAAAGGGAGCTCGGGTAGATATGATTAAAAGAAGAACCACTGCAGGCGGGGCCCAACTGTTACGCCAAATCAGCCAATTAAGCCAATTAAGGGCAGATTTTTGTAATAAAGACAGGATTAGAATGAATAAGTAACTAATTTCTGTTATTCTTGTTTCTCTACCATCGCCTATAAAAGGCCTTGAAGTGTATGTACTCGGGATATGAAATAAAATAAGATTTTCTAGGTTTCTACCTATTCATTTTCTCTACTGTTTACTTGCATCTTAGATTCAGTTCTTTGAAATTGAATCGAATTGCTTGATCTTGTGTTCAATTCACGATCTCTGTTGCTTCGCTACGTCTTGGACGTAGCAATTGGTATCAGAGCTTCGTTTGAAGCAACCCTGGGAAGGCAGTGCAGCAAGAACTCCAAGAACCCATCAATGGCGGGGAAGACACGAGATTCGAATTCAAGGGATGAGGAGCAGCGTCAACTCGACCTGGCTGTAATTAGTGATAAAATCTCCAGGTTTGAATCATCTCAAAGAGAGCTGAGTGATAGAATGGAGCGAATTGAAGAAGAATTCAAGGTCGGCATGAGCAAGATGATGGAGGGGCTAGCTGCTAAACAACATCATGAAACTGGAGAGACCAGCCATAGCCAACCCGTCAACCCTCCCAGACGCAATCAGGAACGACCTCCAATTCTTGATGAAAATCAAGAAGATGCAAGATGAGACGCAATAATTGGCAAGGCAATAGCACCAATCCAGAACCAAGATTCAACATTCCTCGTTTTTACTTTGTTTTTGTGTATTACTGGAGATATGATGTAAGAGTGTAAATGGAAGTTTATTTAAAAACTAGTCCACCTGGTTTTGGATTTCGTACATACAGTAAAACACTGATCAGAGTTTGTTTATAGTTTTCTTTCACATGTGATACCCAAGTACTGCAATTGTAAGTACTAAATATTGATCCTTTGTACAGGATGACATAATCCCTAGGTTAAGCGCAGCTTTTGGCAAGGCTTCGCAATGAAATTATCGAGACTGATTGGTAAGTTTTATATGCATCTGAAATAATGCTGATTTTTTTTTACGGGGAGCTTATTGCAATTAAGAATTGGGATGGTACTTCAGGATGACTATTCTAGAGAAGGAAGATTGGAAAGGGGTAGTAGACATAGTAACAAATGCTAAGCTAGTTGTATCATCCATTCAAGATGTGGCCCATAAACTTGCTGACTATGCCAGTATATCATCCACTAATTCTAGTAAGTTAAAATGTTTCTACAAAAAAATTCAACAACCTAGCCATTCTGTACTAATGCGGGATGTCCTTATTTATGTTTTACAACATAAAAAAAGTTCCAAGGAGAAGGGAAGTCATATTGCCCTTGGTATTCGTATCCAGTACAGTAATTTTGTATTGGTATCTGGTATGATATGATCATGTACCATCACATGGGACAAAGTTGATACTATGCCAATACAATATCCTTGATTATGTGACTAAACATGAAAGAGAATATTAGTATTGGTATTGGGTACCACCAGATACATACCAGTACCAACCCAGTACCAAGTTGGATTGTTAAGATAATTTGCATAGCTTTCATTTAAGGCAATAATGATAAAATGATTAAACAACTTGAATCTGTATCTTATCCGGTAAAATTTGCTGTATTGGTAGATGCATTGAAAGATTCCCAGCAACCAAAAGAGTTAAAAGGATCCCAAGGCACAAATAGGAGTACCTTTGTGGCCGAAGAGTTGTTCGTTCCTGGGACAGTATTTTCTGAAGAGAGAGATGGAAGAAGCTAGCAGTAGTAATAGAAGCACGGAAATTTATTCACTTTGGAAAAGGAATCGAGGGGAGCACTTCAAGCGAATTATGTTGTCTGGGAACTTCATCTCTGACCATAAATGCGGGAGTCACTATTATGCGTTGAGAGATGTGCTCAAGAGCTTACCTAGAGATAACAAACATGCCATCTTTTAGCAAGAGACACAAAGGGGAATAAAAAATGTGGTGTTTCTTCATACTCTTATTTTTCTTGTGTGAAGAATGCTTGAGATTTTCGTGTAACTGTGTTATATAGGCAGATTTTATACTTATTTTATGAATAATGTTGATATTGCAACAGTGGTACAGATTTGCATTAACTCGTAGTGTAATCATACGGTTTCTTACTGAGCTTTTAGTACCCTCACGCACTACTGATGACAAGGGACGAATTTCCACCTCGCGTTTAAGCTTACGCTCTGGTCGGAACAAAAAACAACAAGAATAGAGTTCAATTTAATAGAAAATAGATGAGAAGAGTTGATCCAGAATTGAAATTTGCTTATCAGAAGTAGCAATATGTGGGGAAATTCTCATTTTTGATGAATGGAAAAGAATTCTAACATTTTACTTAATTTATCTTGTATGCCACTTAAATCCTATATCTAGAATTTGAGTCTACTGCAAATTTGACAAGTGACGAGCAATAAAACATAGATAAAGTGAATCAGGAGAAGAAAGTGTTGAACTAATTGAATATAGTACTGTCCTACGTAGTATTTCTTGTAAAACTCAAAACGCCAAATAAGTTCTACTCCAATTTGTCTTCCTCTTCTGATCGCTGGATTCGTCGTTACTCCATTTCCAAGTTGCATTTGAGTGCTAGTAACACCTTGTTTGGATGGAGAGTAGAGGAAGGGAGGGAATGGAAAGAAAAGAAAATTTTCTGTCAAATCGTGTTTGGTTGACAAAATTATGACAAAATTATGTCGGAGGTGAAGGGTACAGGGGGTGAAAGGTTTAACCTTGTATTATTATAATCAATAGAATTGATTTCCCTCCCGATTTGGAGTGTAACGGATGGAAAGAAATTTTGTTGTAAATATTTTTAAAACAAAAAACACAAATGTCCAATCCTATATCTTGCCTATATAATTCTCATACAAATTTTTTGTTACAAATTTACAACAACCACCGAATTTCTCATTAACCTTTTAAATTTTTTATCAATCAAACAAGAAATAAGACGGAAAGGAAGGTTAAATTTATTTTCTCTCATTAATCATTCAAACACAAAGAAGTTAAATATGTTAATCTTCCTTTCTATTCCATTCCATTCCCTTTTATTCTTCACCTCCCCTTCCTTCCTCTACTCTCCATCCAAACAAGGTGTAAATGACCAAAGCCGAATCACCTCTTATAGCGAAACCAATTTTGCCAATACCATTTATCCTCGGCATAGATAACTCTTACCTATTTGTACATGCAGCTCCATTATGAAGATGACTTCACTGCTGGTAATCCTAAACGGTACCCTTCATTATAGGAGATCTCACTTGATACACTTCGAAGTCTTTACAGGTATCAAGTCCTAAACAGTCCGTTCATTATAGGAGATCTCATTTAGTACAAAAGCACAACAATAAACGATTAAAGAGAGCTCCAACAAACAAAATGTTGAGCGTAAAATAGACAAAAAAGTCTTGAATTGAGACGAGAATAGAAACTGTATAACAAAGGTTGCAACTGCCCTAAATTACCTAAATTGAAACAACAATCAGCTGCCAAGCAACTAGCAAAAATATATAATAGTTCAAAACTTTAACATCTTGTATCAAGAGAAAAGACATCCTTATTACAGTTGTGGACTGACTCTAGCAAAATCCAATCCACAAAAATAAAGTGCACCAAACAAAAAGGGTTAAGAACCAAAACAAGCTAACAGGGAACAAGATTTCCAATTTACAACCCCTGTTACTGTTTAATCTCACCACAATCCTCAATTACAACCTTCTGAGATGTGGAACCACTTTCAGACCCAACAGCCTCCATGGCCTCCACAACTCCATAACCCTCCACCACCTTCCCGAACACTACATGCCTATAATCCAACCATGTAGTGGTACTAGTGCAAATAAAAAACTGGGAGGCGTTCGTGTTTCGACCTGCATTTGCCATTGACAATATGCCCGGCCCAGTGTGCTTCAATTTAAAATTCTCATCATTGAATTTGTTGCCATAGATCGATTAGCCGCCGCTCCCATTTCCATGGGTGAAATCACCCCCTTGGCACATAAAACTGGGTATTATTCGGTGAAAGCTTGAGCCTTTGTAATGCAAAGGTTTGCCGGCTTTACCTATTCCTTTTTCACCAGTACAGAGGGTGCGGAAATTTTCAGCAGTTTTGGGGACAATGTCGGAGAAGAGTTCCATTACTATGCGGCCAGCCTTTGCCTTGTCAATTGCTATGTCAAAGAAAACCTTGGGATTTGCCATAATTGAAGGGTCCTTCTGCAAAATAGTATAATCAGATGGGCTTCTGATCAGAAACCATGATTTTAATTTAGTGTATACTACATGCTCATGTTTTATCCCACGCCTTTCTTTGCTCATGGTTTCAAATTTTGGTGTGCTAAAGGTGGTCTTATGTTATGGAATCCTAGTAGAGGAAACACAACAATCAGTTCCATAAAAGTAAATAAATAAATAACAAACAGACAAGTAAATTGCACAGATGGCCCTTAATATATCACTCATTTCCATTTTAATCTTTTAATTTTGAAAGTATCATTTTGGTCATTAAAGTTTGCAATTGCATCAACTTGGCCCTACCATTATCATCAGTCCGAATTTCTTAAAATCATGTTCCTTTCAAACAGTAAAAACGATTTCAGATTCATAATGTATGAATTCCCAATAAGGTCTCCGAAAATGTGGATTTCAAGAGAAAGTTAAATGGGAAGTCAACAAATAAATTTCGCACAATTTTTGAGCAGGTGACCACATTTATTCGAGCCACAAGCCTTCGATTTGTGCATCTTTTCAATCGAACCAGAACAAAGAAAACTACATAAACAAGAAAATTTAAAATGCCTTTTCAAAATAACTAGGACGGAGGCATACCGGGCACTTGACGAAGAGGGAGAGTCTAGGGTTTTTAGGGTTTTGGATGCTGCCGTATCGCCTTTTTATTTGGGAAGAGCTAGGGTTTATGAACAAGAATATTATCGCCTGGACATGGTGTGAAAAATCACTTAGGAATAACTAGTTCAAAATCGTATGACATCCTTCTTCGTAAATGAGGCTTTTCTCGTACATGGTGTAAAAAGTCACTTAGGTTTTTTTTTTTCATCGAAGTGGACGTAGTCCGAAATTTTTATCGTTGATACTCCAAATGAATCAAATTAAATGAATACCACTTTTATATGAACTTATTTTCAATCATACTACTCAAGCTAACTGAGTTCGCACACCAAATAAACAGGTGCGCGCACTGAGTTGGCGCACCAAGTGCACAGATTGAGTTGGCGCACCCAGAGCGTCTGGGAGTTAATCTCAAACCATAAGTGAAGGGAATCTTTTACGGTAATGTGTCTGTAATATCTTAGTAGGAATGACATCATAATATCACAGCACATTGGACTTGTGTTTCTTGAAATTTGAAACTTGGAACTCATACACCTAAATCTAATTTAATAAGTTGCGATATTTATATCACCTTTTGGCAAAAGGAGTCATCATCTTATTATAAAATAATAACTATATGCTTGCCTTGGGTTTTGTTTGATCAATTAATTAACTTTGATCAAATACTAAGCCCGCCAACTCAATCCGCGCATCTGGTGCGCCAACCCAATGCGCGCACACGCTAATTTGGTGCGCAATCTTGACGTGGGTGGTAAGATTGAAATTAGATCCAAACGAGCGGTAGTCATTTAATTTCGTGTCAACTAACAAAATTTCGGGGGCTTAGCAAATCATTCAAACTACTCCGTTTATTGCTGAATTATTGTGTATCATTCAATAATTATTGGAGTTTAATCATTCGAGTGAGTTCATTTTGGATGGTTAAACTCCAACAATTATTGTGTATCACTTGTTACGTTATCAATAATTTTTCTTTTTTAAATTTTACACAACTTCAATTATATTTTCAATTTTTTCGCTATTCAATTAACATCCATATTTTTTAATGCGGATAATTATTCTTTCAAATTCTTTAGTTAATGACAATAATTCGTTCATTATTAATTTACTACTATATGCTGCTTTGAATGTCAAATAAGGAGGATATTTCGGATGTTTATTTTTTTTTAAATCTTCGTCGAGATTGCGAAGTCAGATGTTTATTGTATAATAATTAAAATATTTATAATTTGTGACTATATAATATGTAGAAATTTAGAATATTTTAAAAAAAATATAGAAACTTAATTAAATATTCTTAATACATGAATTGCTTCTTGTTTAAAATTTATTTTCGTTTTATATGCTTTATTTGATTTCAATAAAAAAATGATATAGTTTTACAAATAATTTAAATTTGATAAACTATAATTTTTTATACATGAAAAGTAGGAAAAAATATAAAGTAAGAAATAATATAAAATTTAAATTATAAATGGAAAAGTAAAATAATTCATGACAATATTTAAGCAATGAGAAACTTAGTAAATATTCTGGTTATTTTTTAAATTAAGAAATGGAATCGTTGTCACTGATCGTATGGTTTGAACGAATAGATGATTGTCAAAATTTCAAATTGAGGGGCTATCCCCAAGGATGTAAACGGAGCGGATAATATAATATTAAATTTGTTTTCATCATTCAATGAGCGGATATAAATATAACTACGGATAGTAAACAAATGACAAAATTCAAAATTAAATCAGCATTAAACGGATACGAATACGGATACGGAGTGGATAATATGTGAATAAGAATTCAAATATGAATACAAAATGAATAATTGAGTCATAAATTAAGATACAAAACTAATTTAGAGAATTAAGCAAATTCAAAAAATCAGAAAAAAAAAAAAGAGAGTGGAATGCGTGGGAAGTGGTGAAACAAAAATTAAGATACAAAATGGAGATATAAATGCAGAATAGAACCAAAAATAAGTAAAGACAAAGAGAGAGAAAAGCAGCATGTGCGATGATGTGCCCAGCCGGCGTAGCGCGATCCGGAACTCACCTACGTTATTTAGTCCCACATGGGACAATTAATTGAATTTGAAAAGTTCATATAGGAATCACGAACTGGGAAGTGCATACCAAATGTTGGAGAGTAGGAATTACGGATTCGGATTCAGGTTGTTAATTGTTAATTATGTTGATCGAATTAGTTCTCTTCCTGTTCCGGATATAATATCCTCTTCGTTTCACGGGTTGGATAATTTATCTGATTTCGGATTCGGTTCTTTCCGGAATACTTCCAAAATATTCGAATCCGGCACAAGTTAAGAAAACATCTCACGATATTATCCAAAAGTTTTTTTAGTTCAAAATGAAGGAAACCAAGCTTAAAGGAATGCAATAAATATTTAAACACATACAATCAAGTTAATAAGGGATACCTCAAATAAACGCTGGAGTCTGGAGAACATGGTGTTACAAAAGAAGCCAATGATAAAATGTCCGACAGATTTCAACATACTCTCATGTCATCAACTTGCTCTGTTTTACTGGGAATAATAGATTGACTTAGATTTGAACATGCTTTTCTAGATTGGCACATGATTGTGCCTGTTCATCTCAGCCGGTGCTGCTGGGTTGAGGGAGTGATCACTGATCAGAGAAGCATTTACATCGTTTGATGTAATGCTCAGCAAAGGTATAATTGCATGACATGGATGCTTTAGAGCATCTCCATCGCCTTTCATTTTCAATTGCAAATCCGCGCTGGCGTCCGACGTGGTAATTTTATTCTCGCTTTCAGCGATGCAGACGAAATCAAATTTGCGAGACTTCATTCCGCCGTCTCCATCGATCGAGCTGAAGCTCTTCTCTCCCCCCACCACCCCCTTCTCCTTGCGCGTTTCCGTTCCTCCGCTATCACCTTCAAAACCTCTCCGTCGCTACCTCTTCAAAACCTCTCCGTCGCAAGACAGATGAGGAGCTCCACCGTGAGATCGACCACCTCCAATCCCTTCTCCCCTTCCTCCGCCTTGAAGCCCTTCTTTTCATGTCATCTCCACGGCCTCCGCAGGAATTCTCCTCCTGCATTCCACCTCCTCCGACCCTGCCACGGCTCAATCGCGAATCTGTTTGGAGTACCCGCCCAATGAGCTGAAGTAAGAGATTTCATTCCGCCGAGCTGTCACAGTAAGGTTTGTCTTATCTTCGTGATTAATTTCAAAAATTAGTTTTTCATTTGGGGATTCTCTTACATTTGGATAAATTGGACTTTTGTTAAGTAGATGGTGTTACTTAGGGGTGAGTAAATTGCTCACAACTCGTAACTCGCTCATAACTCGCTCGTTAAATGCTCATTAACAACTCGCTCATTAGCAACTCGCTATAACTCGCTCATTAACAACTCGCTCATTAACTTAATGAGCCGAGCATGAGCATACCCCAACTCGCTCATTAGCTCATTAAGAAATTAGTTACACAAATTCTGCCACATCTCATCTCTGGAATTGATAATGGTATTAAGTAACTTAGTATTAATACATATTAGATATATACAGTATGGTACTAGGTTGGCTTCTGATATATTCATGAGCTATTCTTATTCATTTTGTTACTGTTAGTATATTCCTGAGCTATTCTTATTCATTCATATTAGGCATATACAGTATGGTACTGGGTTAGTATATTTCTAAATTATGTTAGTATATTCATTCATTGTGTTAGTATATCCATTCTGTTAGTATATCCATTCATTTTGTTACTGTTTGTATATTTTTAAATTATACATTTTTATTATTCTTTTGATAATGCAAATTTGTAGGTACGTGACAAGCCGTGAGAACGACAAGAAAATAGTTTGTTTGATTTTGTTAATTTGCTTATGGATAATTTTATGTTAAATTATGTACTGTTTAATTTGCTTATGGACAATTTTTTTGTTAAACTTGCTTATGGATAATTTGTTAAATTCTATAAATGAAAATTAATTTTTGAATGATGTATTTAAACAACTCGGTAATTCGCTCGGCAACTCGCTCATTAACAACTCGCTCATTAAGCTAATGAGCCGAGCATGAGCATACCCCAACTCGCTCATGCTCGCTCATTAATCACCCCTAGTGTTACTGCCCACGTCTGGTACCAGTAGATGGTGTTACTGCCCACATCTGGTACCAGTAGATGGTGTTACTGCCCACGTCTGGTACCAGTAGATGGTCAAAGATTTGTTTGTTATTTCACTTTTCTAGGATTATTTAAGCTTCAACCTAACCATAAAGCTCTAATAAAAAATTTGAAAAAAAAGGTTCATGTAGTATAACTGTACAAGTATCACCCTGGCTTGGTTTTGGTATCTGTAAGTTCAAGAAGACAAAAGCATTTTTTTTTGGTGATGACCCTGCTTGATAAATTATGCAGGTTAATCTATTTCTCCAACAAAGGAGGCCTGAAAAGGAACCACAGTCCCTGTCACTAATCTATGACAATGGTGAATGCTCTATTGACTTGGTAACTCTCTCTTGCCTCGATTGTTCTCTTTTTATCTTATTTTGTAATTGATGGCCTTAATTTAGGTGCTAGTAGTGTGGTTACCGATATGTATGTGACATTCATGAGTTCAGTTACTTGCTGGCTAGGAATTAATGTTTTTTCTGGTTTTCAGATCAACTAAAATATAATGTAGACAAACTGAAACAAAGAAAGAATGTGGTAATATAACCCTTTACTGCTCTGTACAATAATGAAATCGCATCAGGGTTCCACGTACTTACAGCTACGAAGACCTGAACTGTACAATTCAATAGGTTAGGATTATAAATCCACTGTACAAACTGTTATTAATTGTTTGATGATTTTCTAGTTCTGATTGTGCTGGTACAAAGAAAGAGAGAATAAAAACCAATAAAGAGCTGATGGAGGCAAAGAGACAATTGGAGGAATGTAGAGCATGAAAACCAATAAATCCATTGTACAAACTGTTATTAATTGTTTGATGATTTTCTAATTCTTCATTACCAGATGCGTCACTGTTGTATGAGTTGACTACAAAATATTTCTTACTATATATATAGTCTCCAATAACTCGGGAAATGTAGAGCATGCATATTTTAGACAAAAATCAACCACAGACCTCTCCATTCTTACATTTCCAAGCCTCCCAAAGCTATTCTCCTTTCCTAGTGATCTGTTTATTAGTTGATCTTTATCTGACAGCAATTTGCTGAAAACGTTTGCAGGAAGGCTGATAAAGTGACTACTACAAACTACTCTCAAGGGATAAGATTCCTGTCATATGTCACTACGGATGAGTCGAAGATTTTAGCCAAGAACCGATCTGAGAATGCAACTGGATCAATTTTCAGGTCTGAAACCTCCGCTATTAAAATTGGGTCGAAAAGGCCTCCTGTACCGAATAAGAAGCCAGAGTCTAAACGAGAAAATACATGCAATCCATTGGAGAAAACGATTGACCTTGAAATTGTTAGTTCAGATGAAGAATATTTCTGGAGTATTTGAAATAATCGTGATTATAAATAAAATGGCGAGTTTTGAAGGTTCCTGGAGAATTTGAAATGATTTTGACTGCATCAATTCATTTAAGTTGAATTTTTAAGGCCTAACCTTTCTAGATTAGGTATATTATCGAAGTTCAATGGCTATGTTGTATTGGTGACTTGGTTCAATTAAATGTTTACATAGGTTTCCAATTAATAATTCAAAATTTATTGATATGTTTTTTATTGCTCGGGTGATTCTGACTATAATTAAATGTTTACCTACTATTTATTTTGCTTCCGTCCAGAGCTTGTACAATGTACAATCTTGTTTGTTGCTATGTTGATTGAGAATAAGATTTTATTCCTCACATCAGACATCACTATATATGCTCTTTCTACTGGCATTTGATTTTATACCTCTGGTGCTTTAAATTATAAACAAAGGCGACAGATCAGGAAAAACCAACAAATTTGATTGAGAATTTTTTCCTTGAGAGAGAGAGAGTTGTTTTATTGAAGTAGTGAGCGGAGAAAGGAGAGAAGGGTATAGTTTCCTTCTGAGAGGGAGAGAATTGTTTATTTAACGTTAATGAGCAGACAAAGGAGAATTCCAGGAACGAAAGCGCACGGAGGAGAAGAAAGAGGTCAACTAAAAAGGAAGAGATTGCTGATTTGGTGGTCAAATGAAATTAAATATACTTTCATGGATGTAGAGTCGGTGAAATTAAAATTAATTGAAATTGCAAATGTCTTCATGACAGCTGGATGAAATTGCAAATCAATTTTACCAATGGAGATGCTCTTACAAATAAACTGTACTGAATTGAATGATTTACCACAACGATTTACCAGAATTAGTGCAGCTTTCATTTCTAATGTTTGGGGACAGTTAAATTAATCGAATCAAACTGGAATTGCTCCTAGTTGTCCTTGGGATCCTCAAAAAGTTAGTACATTATGATATTAATCCTAATTTCTTTATTTCTATATTTCAATTTTGTATGCCACTACAGTTGCTCTCGAAACACCTTCAGAATATCCGAAAATGTAACTATACCGACAAGCCTCTCCTCATCCTCTTCTCCAAAATTCGTCACCTCCGTCGATTACCCACCTATAAATCACACGGTGCGCTATCCAGATCGGTTTGAAAGGTTTTTTTAGATTCGTCATTTGAAGTCTATCTGAAAAGATTTGGAACCGGTGACACTTAAGCTCGAATGCCACTAAGGGTGTTGTAGGTCACGACATCAGGTTCAAGCCCTTTGGAAATCATGACATCAAGAAAATTCAATGCCTTCTTAATTTCACCATTCTTGCACAGCCCATCTATAAGACTGTTGTAGGTCACGACATCAGGTTCTAAGCCCTTTGAAAATCATGACATCAAGAAAATTCAATGCCTTCTCAATTTCACCATTCTTGCACAGCCCGTCTATAAGAGTGTTGTAGGTCACGACATTAGGCCCATGCCCTTTAGAAATCATGATGTCTACAAAATCCATCGCCTTCTCAATTTCACCATTCTTGCACAGCCCTTTTATAAGAGTGCTGTAGGTCACAACATCAGGCTCATGCCCTTTGGACATCATGACATCAAGAAAAGTCAATGCCTTCTCAATTTCACCATTCTTGCACAGCCCATCTATAAGAGTGTTGTACGTCACGACATTAGGCTTATGCCCTTTGAAAATCATGACATCAAGAAAATTCAATGCCTTCTCAATTTCTCCATTCTTGCACAGTCCATCTATAAGAGTGGTGTAAGTCACTACATTAGGCTCATGCCCTTTGGAAATCATGACATCTACAAAATCCATTGCCTTATCAATTTCACCATTTTTACACAACCCATCTATAAGTGTGCTGTAGGTCACAACATCAGGCTCATGCCCTTTGGAAATCATGACATCAAGAAAATTCAATGCCTTCTCAATTTCACCATTCCTGCACAGCCCTTTTATAAGAGTGTTGTAGGTCACAACATTAGGCTCATGCTCTTTGGAAATCATGATATCTACAAAATCCACCGCCTTCTCAATTTCACCATTCTTGCACAGCCCTTTTATAAGAGTGCTGTAGATCACAACATCGGGATCATGCCCTTTGAAAATCATGACATCAAGAAAACTCAATGCCTTCTCAATTTCACCATTCTTGCACAGCCCATCTATAAGAGTGTTGTAGGTCATGACATTAGGCTCATGCCCATTGGAAATCATGAAATCTACAAAATCCATTGCCCTCTCATTTTCACCATTCTTACACAACCCATCTATAAGTGTGCTGTAGGTCACAACATCAGGCTCATGCCTTTTGGAAATCATGACATCAAGAAAATTCAATGCCTTCTCAATTTCACCATTCCTGCACAGCCCTTTTATAAGAGTGTTGTAGGTCACAACATTAGGCTCATGCCCTTTGGAAATCATGATGTCTACAAAATCCATCACCTTCTCAATTTCACCATTCTTGCATAGCCCTTTTATAAGAGTGCTGTAGGTCACAACATCAGGCTCATGCCCTTTGGAAATCATGACATCAAGAAAAGTCAATGCCTTCTCAATTTCACCATTCTTGCACAACCCATTTATAAGAGTGTTGTACGTCACGACATTAGGCTTATGCCCTTTGAAAATCATGACATCAAGAAAATTCAATGCCTTCTCAATTTCACCATTCTTGCACAGTCCATCTATAAGAGTGGTATAAGTCACCACATTAGGCTCATGCCCTTTGGAAATCATGACATCTACAAAATCCATTGCCTTATCAATTTCACCATTTTTACACAACCCATCTATAAGTGTGTTGTAGGTCATGACATTAGGCTCATGCCCTTTGGAAATCATGAAATCTACAAAATCCATTGCCCTCTCATTTTCACCATTCTTACACAACCCATCTATAAGAGTGCTGTAGGTCACAACATTAGGCTCATGCCCTTTGGTTATCATGACATCTACAAAATCCATTGCCTTGTCAATTTCACCATTCTTGCACAGCCCTTTTATAAGAGTGCTGTAGGTCACAACATTAGGCTCATGCCCTTTGGAAATCATGACATCTACAAAATCCATTGCCTTCTCAATTTCACCTTTCTTGCACAGCCCATCTATAAGAATGCTATACGAAACTACATTGGGTATACATCCCACCTTAGTCATTTTGTGGAGCACTAGAGTAGCGGCTTCACCAGTTCTTTTGTCCCAACAGAGGCCTTTGAGTACAGGACTGAAGGTCATGACATTAGCTCTGCGACCCTCTTTGAGAAACAGTCCCAGAAAACCAAACATTAGGCTGACCTGATTCATCCGTGCACAACAGTCCATCATGATCTCATAGGAATATTCATTAGGACCGATTCCTTCAGCTTGGATTAAGCAGGTGAAGAGGGAAAAGACAGTGGGGTGAGGGTTTCTTGAGGTTTTGGTGTAGTCCTTAAGATATTGATTGATTTGACGGAGGTTCTTGGCAGCCAACAACTGATCAAACTGGTGAATCGCCTCTTGGTCAGTAATGGCATCTGCCTTACCCTTCCAATCCGGCTGACGCCGTGTATTTCGTCTGTCGGTTTGAGATTCAGATTGCGGGAACGTGTAGCAGACAAGGCAGAGGCCTCGGCGAGAAGTAAATGGGGATGGGCATGGGGAAGCTGAAGGTGAAAGTGAAAAGAAGGGGGCAAGAGATAACGTTGAAGATACCATTTGATTTGATTAGAGTCTCTTTATCTAATAACAAGGTTGAACTACTGCCTTAGCAAGGAATACAGAGAGAAAGGGAGTGTCTGAGTGTCAGGGGGAGGAGGAGGGGCACAAAACTAACCGAGTTGAGTTGTGTTGAGTTGAGCTGAAGGGACTAGGGAGTCGCCCACTGACTCTGAGGGAGACGAAGGCTCAGCCGCAAAGGGAGCGATAAGACCAGATGAGAAATCAGAAGAGGGTTAGCGTAACTATTTTCTTTTTCAATAGCGGCCCAAAATACCTACTGGATTCAGACATTAGGCCCGCACAAATTACAATAAAGGCCCAATATTTATAAAAGGCATCAAAACGCACGCCTCTATATTTGACCATTGGATATCAGATGACAGTAGCTTGTTACATTTCGGCTGACTATTTTAGATGTAAATAAATTCTACCCAGTCGGCAAGCCTAATGACAGGAGCTTGTTACATTTTTCGATTAAAAAATCAATCAAAATTGTGATTTTTTAATCGAAAACAAAAATTCATCACTTTGACTTTGTATTGACATTTTACGACTTAATACTTGAGGTTTGCATGTAATGGCAAGAGCTCCGCTCATCTCCTTCATCAATAAATTTGTACATAATTTATACTAGCATAAAACAGAACAGAAGCAACATAACTAGCGACAGGCTGAATTTATGGGCCAATTTGGGCTTAATATTCTAACATAAGGGACAAAAGTGCATGTTTATTGATTGATAGACAATATAGAGACATGCCGACTTGGTACAATTTATTTACTTCTGATAGAGTCAGGCGAAATGTAACAAGCTCCTGTCATCTGATAGAGTCAGGCTGAAATGGACGTTTTCCGAACTAAGTAATGATCATGAATAATTTCTTAACAAAATTGAACAAATTGATCATGCACAAAAGCTCTTCATATTTGGACCGATTATGGACTGGACACTTCATATTTAAATTTTGAACAGGGCTGAGTATGAACTCAAGCCTGCTCATTAGCAGCCCGAGTTATACATTACATCTCCATAATAACCAATTATAAAAGGCTTATGGATCACTTACTCTCCATTTTTGCCTTTGTACTGCTCATTGTTAGTATTTTGACTATTTTTTCTTAATTCCCAAGATACCCTTCTCATGACCTATAAATGTGGTTTGCTCTCATAGCTGTTCATAGCAAAGAGAAGCAGTTGTTTACGCACACACACACAAACTATATATTTGCAGAGTTTCTTTGAGAAAAAATAACATAAGAGCGACATGGTTATCACCGCGAAACAAGAGGCACTTGTCATGGACTCATGGAACGAGATGAAGGATGATGCGCCAACTTTTGCTCTCAAATTTTTCTGAAGGTTAATTATTACTTCAAATTATTCTTTCTCTGCACCTATTTTTATTACTACTAATAATACCGAATATTTGTTTTCATGCTTGCATTTATAATTTCCATTGTTAATTTCTGTTAATCACAGGCTATTTGAAATTATTCCATCCGCCACAGAGCGGTTCTCCTTCCTACGAGACTCCAATTTGTCTCTTGAGAAAAACCGCAAGCTCAAGGCTCATGCTATATATGGGGGTCTTCGTAATGGTACCTACACGGCTACACACACATTTATTATGCTTGAATATTACTTTACAATTTAATTTATTACTGACAGTAGCTCTGGTGATCAATCTTTCTATAAATTAACTGTATAGTACTGTTTGATTGTAGACATGTGAAGCAGCAACACAGCTGAGAAGGACGGGAAAGGTTGATGTCGGAGCTAACACATCCGTGGAGCACTTGGCTTCGGTTCATTTCAACGCTGGCATTGCTGATGTGCATTTTGAGGTACGAAGAAATTAGTTTATCGTATATTAAAAATAGAGGAGGGTTCCAATATATGTCTTCATTTTTATTTTTAGTGTCTCCATTGTTTCTCTATTTCTAAAACTTTAATAAATTAAAATTTAAAACTTAAATGTTAAAACATATCATTTTCTTTATGCACGTGTAAAATATTATGACATTTTTAACTTCGTTTTGATTAGTATCATCAAGAACTTGCAAAAATACACTGATATAGTTTTTTACGTACATGTAGAGAAAATAACAGATCAAATCTAATGGTATTATTTTGACACATATATGAATTTTAAAAAAAATGTTATTAACAAAATAAAAAAAATTGAGACTTGATGAAGACACATAAAATGAAGGAATTTGAACCCTCTTGTTAAAAATATTGACAAAAGAAGGTACTAAAAATTTGATTTGAACAATACTTTTTTTTTTCTTTTTGCTAATTTCAAGTTCTGAAGTTTGCGCTTCTGGAAACGATCAAGAAAGCAGTGCCGTACCTCTGAATCGTATGACCACCTTGTTTTGGCTATCAAAAATGAGATGTAACTCGCTTCTAACAAGCATCATGAGGAGAGATCCACTTACAACATTATATAGATACATATCTTATAACATAATTTTCAAAGTTCCAACAGTTGATTCAAATTATTCAACATGATCTCTATATTAAAATGTGCTTGGAGATCAAATTTACATTTTTCTTTGAATTTTTTTTACTATTTATTAAGATGGGTACAAAATTCGATGGTATGAAAACAACAGTTTTGTAAAATACTTAATAAAAACTAAAAATTCAAAAAAAATGTGAAATTTGATCTCCAAGCGCATTTTAATATAGAAATCATGTTGAACGATTTGGATCGACTATTTGGACTTTGAAAAATCATACTATAAGATATTGTAACTATATAATGTTGTAAGTGGATCCCTCCTCTTTTTATTTTTAGCATTTACATGAAGATAAAATAATCCAACTATTTATTTCAGTTTTAAGAAAATGAATAAAATAAAAAACTACATCCTTATTTTTTCAATAAACAAATGACTGGATTTTTATTTTTACTCGAAGTAGAGAAGGGAAACTGTTACATTAGAATCTTGATACAATGTCACTCAATTAATTTTTTAAGATAAAACTGAAAGACAAGTTTCTTATCTTTAAATATCTATAAAAGATCTCTCATTTTAGTTTCGAACCTGTGATTTTTCACATAGAGATTAGTTTTTAACCACTAAATCAAATGATGGTTTTTTAAGTTCTCATATTTGAAATTATCTTTCTTTCTTTTTTACTAAAAAAATGACGAATCCGGTATATTTAAAAATGAATCAGGTAAATTTTTTAAAATAAATAAATAAATTTTGTACATGACAAGAGAGAGCTGTAATTTCGTGATCACCTATCATATCATAATAGGACTATTAGATTTGAAATTTCTTTCTATTCTTATAGACATGCATGTTCCGTCGGAATTTCTTTTAGTTAGCATTTAAAAATTATATATATAAGTTACAATTTCAGAATTTAACATAAATACAGACTAAGCCTGCCCACCAAAGAGACGGTACACGGACTAGGTATATGCACATCCCGTTGAATTTTGCTATTTTTTTGGTACAACTTTTGTACATTATTTTTTTACAATTTGGAACAATTTTGGTGCAATTTATATTGGTACAACTTTTCTACAAAATTTGATACAATTTGGCACAATTTTAGTACAATTTGGTCTAATTTTGGATATAATCTTGGTCTACCGTTAATCTTGGTACAATTTTCCATTATTTTGAGAGTTTTAATACAAAGTTGGTCAACCTTTGAATACTAAATTTATTTACGACTACTTAAATTTAAAAAATTACCGGCAAGTGCAAAGGAATCCGTAGAAAAATTCAAAAGAAGTACAAAGAAAAAAAAAAAGAGTATAAAGAAGAGGTAATAGTAAAAACAATTGTGAGTGGGGTCGGTTTTCTCTCTCCTCCGTCATTTTTACGTTCAAAGTGAATACACATGCTAGTTCAGAGATTTTTTGAGTGTCACGCTCATTTTTTTTTTTTTTTTAAGAGTAAGGCTATAATACTATGCATGGCGCATAATGGTTTGTACTATGGATGAATATTTTTATTTTCAAAGTTCAAACAATTAATATGAACTGTTTAACATGATCTATATATAAAAATGTACTCCTAGATCAAAATTTACATTTTTTTAGAAATTTTTACTATTTTTTGAGATTAGGTGAAAAAACACTTGATTTAAAAATTCTAGATCATTCAAAGGTAGTGATTTTTTATTATTAAAAAATAGTAAATAAAATTAAAAAAATATATAAAATTTAGTTTTCAAGTATTTTCGTATGAATATCAACGATTCAGTTTCGATTATTTGAATTTTGGAAAAGAAAATATTGATCCGGACCAATCTGCGCTATGGATAGTACCGTAGCCTCGCTCTTTTTAAATGCTAACACAAAAAACATCCGATCACATTTCTCCCCTCCCTTTCCCTCGGTCAGTTCCTTAACTCCCTTGAGTCACGTTAAATACTCCCTCCCAGCAAAGAATTCTCTTTGTGATCCTTCTCCGATCGAATTGATCCCGTCTCCAGTTCAAATCCTTCGCTCAAACCTTTCTCTCATCACAATGGGCTCCAATGGTGAAGGATCCCAGATTAACGAACGTAGCACGGTCACAGTACAAGTTCAGTTGAAGAATGGAAGAAAAATTTCCATACAAACAGAGCTTGATCAGACGGTCGAAGAGTTGAAGCAGGCATTGGCGAACCAGACCGGCATACTTTCTGATAATCAATGCCTGGTTCACACTGGTCGTGTCCTCAGTAATCAGGAAACGCTCAGGAGCTATGGTTTGTTAATTTCTCTTTTTTGTTTCCTTAATTCTTGAAAATCTTGTAGGAACCAAGATTTCATAAAGAAGCAGGGTTTTTTGTTTTTTTTTTCTTTCTCTCTTTTGGTATCTTTCGAAAATCTTTGTTTTTCTTTCTCTCATTTACTAATGCATGATAAGTTTTTGTTTTAATGCTGGTGAAAGCTGAAAAGCACTATGCATCATTGAACCCATGAATTTACTTATACTATTGAATAATCTTATAATCGAATCTATCCTTGTAATTAATGGTCATTTACTTCTATATATCGGAATCTATATATCCTTGTTCAGCATTCCTAGTAATTGTTGCAGAAAGCTGCAGTTATGGTAATATGCAACTCTACAGATATCTTTCTTTTTTATTATGTAAACCAGAGTTTGGAGTTGTAATCAAGGTTAGTACAGAGGTTAAGAGGGATTGTAATATGCTATAAATAGCAGACAGAGATACTTGTAAATTCATTCAAAAAGGAAATACAAATTCCATTGCTCTTTCTAAAATCTTATAGTTTGTTTCTCTTTTCATTTCCTTAATTCTTGAAAATCTTGAACGAACCAATATTTCATAATGAAGCAGGGTTTTTTCTGGTAAAGATTTTAACAGAGTAATTTTGGCTTCATGCAGCGCACTAACTGTATGCAGCGATGTTTTAATTCTAGTATGTGCGCTGCATGAAGCTAAAACTGATCGTTCTCTTTTTGGTATCTTTCGAAAATCTTTTACCAATCTTGCATGCTGAATATCTCTTTAAACCTGTATTTTGAACATGTTTACTAATTGATTGTTCTCTTCTCCTTGTGCAGAAATGGATCTAGATAAGAGCATACGCTTGTTTCACATTGGATCAGCACCACCCAGCACATCCACTGGCTCTATGCCAAGAGAAAGCACTCCAACACCACTCACTGAGACCCCTGAACTGGGTCCATATAAAATCCATCCCAGGTTTATCAATCAATTTTGCCACATATGAACTAATGAAGAATATGCCCCATTTAAGTAAACTGCAAGCTTCTCCAAACTGCTGGGCTCTTTGGCTAGAAAACCCAAATGTACTACATACCTTTTTATTACACCAGTTGCATAAAAAAGTGTGGAGGGAAGCTATCATTGCTGATGTAACAGATAATATCGAAAGCGGGTATGAGGTTCCAAAGGTGGCATGCATGTATTATGCTCAATCTGGTATTCCACATGGAACAGAGCAGAATCAGTTCCAACTTGGTTTGATGGGTTTCAGTTTTGTTGAAACCTCAGGCAAAGGATCAGAGAGCTCAAATGCAAACTGGTCAGAATCAGCACCTAATACTGAACCGCTTCCCAACCCTTGGGCTGCAAGTTCTTGTAAGTCTATTACCAGAGTACTTTTTTTGTTTGCCATGTTATGCACCTGAAACCACAACATGGATTGATGGCAGCAACAAAAAGGAATCAAGGACAAATAAATATAGCACCCAGAAGGGGAACCTTTTGTCCTAACTTACCTGTGGTATGTGTTTATATTTTACCAGACAAAGGAGGTAGTTTGTCACGGACGGAACAAGTACCTGACAGTATTTTACCAGACAGAGGAGCTAGTTCGTCACAGACGGAACAAGTACTTGACAGTGATGATGAATTGATGAACCTATCCTACTGGCAACAAGTTCACAAAAGATCAGTCGATATACTTGTGCCAATCATATTATCTGATGCCACTCTTTTAAGACATTGCAGGGAGGTTAGGCATTTATTTTTGAGAATTTTTCTTTCTCACACTAAGCTTTGTATTGTACTGATAATTGTTGTTCTTTTTTGCGGCATGTGTCAGTATGTTTCGTGAATATTCATTATTTGTTCTTTTTTTTCTTTTAACTTTATTATACAGAAAGCTCGATCAGTTGGCCATGCTTATCTTTCAGTGATTAATACTCACGATTCGTGTCGGATACTTAATCACGGACCGCTTAAGGCTGACAATATGATTCAGTTAGTCATATGATACCCTTTTTGAAATTCATTTTTTCACTAAGAACATTCATACTTCAGTCATATTCCTTAGAACTCTCAGGCTTTACCGATGGCTGATTCTGGAATTGTGATTACAACATTATGTCAGAATCTGATTAAACAATTCAATGTTACTTCTTATATTGTCATATATCTTTAATTTTGACATAACTGACTCAACCATTCTGCATGGCAACAATAACTCATCCAAATGGGATAACTTACAGAATTAATGATTATAAAATTATGTCAATTGGGGCTTGCATCCAAAACACCTCTCCAAATTTGCATTGTAATCCATTGGAAGTTTGGCATGTCTATTGTATATTTTTCCTTTTCCTTAAAATTGTTTGATGAGCTGTTATGCTAGTTCCGATCCAATCTTATGCCTCCCTACTGACATTGCAGCAATTCTGTATGTGGCTGCAGAGATAGGTATGATGCAGTACTCGATGAACTAGGTAACATTGATAGTACTCCTCGTTCTATTATCCTCTCCTGTTGCTTTGTTCGTAACCTAACTTTAATATTTCACCGTTCATTGGTAAAACAAACTGCAGTATTCAGTAGTTCCCTATACAATTAAAATGAAATACAATAATTTGAACTCGCTGGAACTGACTAGAGGATGCATCTTTATGGTTTATGAACGAAGAAAACCTCTGATATATATATATATATATATTATACTTGCATTTTTTTTAAGAGACTGAACTTACTGTTAATAAATAAAGCTACTGACAGTATCTAGAATTTAATACTACTGTGGAATACATGCTTTGTAACAGATATGGAACTTGGTGAATATATCCGTCCTATCCTGGAAAAGTTGTATCCAATTCCATATATCGTGGATTATGTTTGGGGTGCATCTAATGGTAAATATTCTACTACATTTATGTAAAAATTTACCCACTTAGTCATTGGAAATTAAGCTGCTATATCAGGCATCACCTGGTACATTTTAGCATGGTGTTCTCATGCCATCATAATTGCAAGTTTATACGTTAGAAGCAGTGAACTTATTTCTACATGTCAATTTCCACATGTTACATAGTAATGCACGTACCAGAACTGAACTCAAATGGGTTCCTTACAAGAATCCCATATGACAATAGTCAGAGCCATTCAGATTTAATAGGTGTACCACCATCTGTCGAGTGCTCGTACCGGATCAGCTGAACAACTTTTTGATGGGTTTACATTTTGAGTCCCGGCATTTAAATTTTTTTTAATTAATGTTGATGCTATGCGCATTTTAGATGGCGGTACTGGCGTGACTCGAAATGTGGCAGTGCCAGAGGAGCTTTTTGCCTCGTAATTGGCAGATATGGAGCATACGGGGTTCATGGACAGGCGAGAAAATATCATTGCTCTGCTCAGTTCTTCGGGTGATGTGGAAAAGGCTGTCAAGAGGCTTAATTTTAGAAAAAACAAATCTGAAGAGGATAATCGTGATGAAAATGCTTCCTAGTGTTTCTTGAAACCTCCTGAGATCAATTTTTTTTTTTCTTTTTATTATTTGCACTTCTGAGATGATCTCTTTTGAAAGATAAAACTAGGAATAATCTGATCAAGTTTGGTTTTTCAGTATTGCCACATTGCCCATGATAGGTGTTTCTTTTTTACTATTTTTTTCCACTTTTTTTTTTTTTTTTTGGTAAGTGTAAAAATGATCATTCCATCTGACCACTGGCTAAGCACTCCTTCAATTAGATGATGGGATTAAATGTACAGACATGCTTAATTGAATAAAGTTTGTCTTATAGTTTTTTCATTGCATGATATACACAGCGCAATTGTGGTTCGTTTTTCTTTTTTGAAGATCCAATAGAATGCAAGTATACAACCTCATCCATTACTTCCGTAAATTACTTGAGAATATTTCCAACTAATTTATGTTAAGCTTTAGCAACTTGCTGAAAGTTGTACACTGACAGGCATAATTAAAAGAAACAAAATATGGGTTGGCGCACAGCTATAGGCAATCATTATATATTTTCAATCTACAATAGATCAACTACATTTTAAATACTAAATAATGAAAGCAATGCAGATTGTAACAAATGGAATGAAAAAGAGGATTTTCTTACTCAATGTTTTAAGACTTAATTTCTTTTTAATTAGTAAGGATTGACAATTTAGATCATACAAGAAAATTTCTTATTAAGATTTGCTATATAGCAACATTTGCTCTAAGACATCAAATTATTTGGGTGTATATAACTTGTAAAACTTATTATGACATTAACCATTATATACGCTATCTGCATCCTACCACTGTCACGTTATTTGAACCATCACGTTTGGTCAGCTCAACTGACTTTGACTATGAATCATATATGGTTATCACTTCCCGCCTTGTTAGTTCACGTGACTAAGGCTGTGCTTCAGAATGGTCCTGCGCAGAGGGAAAGAAGGGAAGGGAACGGAAAGAGATCGTGTGAAGTTCACCTTAGTTACACCTCAATTTGAAAGTGAGAGATTGTGCTGAGTTTTTTATACAATGTTTACCTCCGCTCCCCTTATCTCCCTTCGTCTTTGCCTACCTCCGTCTTTACCTCGAAATTTTTCGATTCTGGAGCAAGTAAACTCTCTGGTTAGGTTCGGTTACAGCCCATTTCACCCTATAAACCCAGAAACACCACCACCTGAGATGAACTAGCAAAATACATATGAAAATTTCAGGACGCATCCAGCAATCCACGCTATACATAGTACCATAGCCCCACTCCCAGTTAAATTAATATTTTAAGATCCTCGAAAAGTTATTAATATGCATAGCGCACCTCTATTTTTTTTTTTTTGATAAAAGACATAAGACCCGTTTCATTAAAGAAACAAAGTTAAGTTACATCTAAGTGTTCATCAGGGATATCTCACATCATCAAGCGAATACCCCTAGCAACCATAAAGTCTTTGTGCATCATATTAGAAAGTCATAACAGTTCAGTTAACCTATTACTAAGCCAACACGCAAGGGACACATGGGCTGAGGTAAGTACTACTAAAGTATGAACTACAAAAATCACTAAGCTTCCATCTTCTAGACATTTGCAAGAGTGTTGTCCCCTTCATAAACCACCATCTGGTAAACCCTAAACCCTAAACCACCATCTGGTAATTGGAAATGGAATTGCATCAATATCCTCTGGAATCCATAAAGTTGTCTCCTCTTGAATCCTTTTCTTCACATGACCTGACCAATAGTGAATTAAAGATAGGATTAGTAAGATAATTTGTCTTGTTGTTTTGGGCTTACCTGTATCAAAGCAGAGTTCATTCCCATGCTTCCAAAGTGTCCAGCACACTGCACTGATTACTAAAAGTAAATCAATTTTAGTTGTGAAATATAATTGTTGTGCAAAATGGATAATATCTGAATGAACAATTGTTGTGTAAATGAACAATGCACAAACAAATGATATACTGTTTCTGGTTGAGTACAAAATTGACAAGTATTGGTACCAGGCCATCCTTTCTTAGTGAGGTTATCCTTTGTAAGGAGTCCATTTCTGTTGGTGAACCACATAAAAATTCTAATTTTGAGAGGACTAGGGATGGACCACCATAGTAGAGGTCATAGCGCACCCTGTTCATACTACAAATTCACATCTTTATTTTCAAAATCTAAATAGTTGTTCCCAACCATTATTATGATCTCCATATGAAAATGTACTTGGAGATACAAATTTACATTTTTTTAGTATTTTTTTAGATAAGTAGAAATTCACTACTTTCGTATGATCTAGAATCTTTAGATCAAGTGATTTTGTACCTATTTACAAATATTCTAAAAAATGTAAAATATGGCAGCGAAGTACATTTTCATACGATGATCATGTTGAGCGGAACAGATCGACTGTTTGAACTTTGAAAATGAAAATATGCATCTATAGTACAGACCAAAATACGCTTTGCATAGTACAACAGCCTCACTCCAGAAAAAAATAATAGAGATTGATTACTAGACCAATTCCAGAATATTCTTTTTTTTTTTTTGAAATCCTGATAGAGGCTATCAGGTCTCAATTCCATAATATTCACAACCTAAAGAATACAGCCTCGAGTATATCATGCAATACAGATATTCGTTCCCCTGCAATCGAGTAGGATAGGCAACAGCCAGTGAAACTCTCACAATTCTTACTCTTCAAGGCCTCTCTGGAGTGCATAGAATAGTTTTCAACACTTTTAGACCGAGATAACACAAGATAAGATCAGATACCTATTAAATAAGTTTTCAAGGCTGTAGTACAGCATAAAGTAAATTATAGATAGCACGTTAACCAAACTACATGTAATGTAATATAATTGAAAATTGGGTTTAGGTGCAAAATAAAGTAGACAAGCTGCACACATATTACCTGCATTAAACAAAGCTAAAGACAAGATACTTTTTCAACAGTTCTGATGTAAAGATAAATATCCAGAAGAAAACTAACAACACGTACTGACCATCTATTGACTAGTTAGACAGCAAAAGAACAAGCCAAACATGTCAAACAATGTATCGGGAGGTGACAATCTTACGAGATTATAATCTTTGCTGTTGAAAATGTTTTGACATTGTCAGACCAGTGAACCACCTCCCCAGCCAACTTAACAGTCTTCCCAGGGCAGCTTATCCTCACTGCTTCAAGGAACTTATGTCGAAATGAAATATCAGCTTGAAACTCTTTTCTTGGCTTTATTCGTGAAAAAATCAGAAGTTCACAATCAGATGGCAGATAACAGTTTTATAACAGATTTTGTATTTTTCTATGGCATTGAGTATAATCAATTATTTTTCTCCATACTACTATTTGTCTTGACTGGTTTTAGTATGTTGTGCGAGTGAGTGAGATACTTAATACCCCCCTATGTAGGCCAGTTAACACATAATATACACACACTTCCAAAATCAGAAGGCAACAACAACAAAATTACTATAATGGTTTGGTACCACATATGTTCATTATTGAAGTCATGCAATTATGGTACTCAAACTCAAGCATCTTACCAGACTGTACCAGTCATTGTTCCCTTCATTAATCAAATTAGGAATCCAGCCTCCCCTTAGAATTAACTTTACTAGTTGAAATCAATCATTACACCGACTTAGAACTAGGAAATCACTGCGAGCAAGCGAGCAAGAGAGAGAGAGAGAGAGAGAGAGTACTCGGTAGAAGTCCAATGTAAGGTCATTCAGATTGGTTGAATGTTGGAGGAAACATGCCACTAAATTCCAGTCATAACTAAAATTTAAATTTCGAAGCTTCAAGCTCTTCAAGTTGATTAAGGGCGGACAATTTGGAATATCTGCTAGCAGCAAATCCTGCAAAGATTAAAAGAAAAGATTAATTAAATATGGAATATGAATTTAAAACTGGACAATATTCAATAAATCAAACAGCTGCTTTAACACAACTTTTTATCAATCCTAGCATCAGAACAAGAGAAATTATTTTCTCAGATCTGATACCCTAAAGATATAGCTTAGAGATAGCATTCACAGAAGAATATTTTTTTTAGTCCCATCCTTTATCTTTTATTTATTTACTAACTATTAATTAATTAATAATTATTTTTATTATTTTCAATATTACTTGATGTTTCCAGTGATATATTTTACTTGACAAAACTAGAATGGAGAATACCATAACGTTACTATCTATCATTAGATTTAGACTTGTGACATTTGAAAGAGCACCGAGAATGGTAAAGTCAGATACATCATCATCTGTAAAAGATATGTCAGCCGTGGCAAGAGATGCCATATTCTTCAATATAATCCCTCTCATATAAAGAGACATAATGATCAGAGACACAACTCCTGGGCAAGAAATCTCCAGAGGACTAGATTGAACGCAGTACTTTATTACCAACTTCTTCAGCACATTAGAGGAAATCATACTCACTTCCATACAACAATCGTCCAAAACTAATTCTTCTAGAACAGGACACCCAGATATAAACATTCTCATTATATCATCATTCAAATTCATTGCACCAAGCTCCAGATTTTTGAGGAAAGGGAGGTTTATTGATCTATTTTGAAGAAGATTATCTTTGTGAAGAGCATCACGAGTTACAACCTGCAATGACATCTCCTCTATGGATGTACATGTGAAAACTGAATCAGGCAAGTTGAGAAATGTGCAAGTACACATATTGATTGATAACACACGGGGTCTACACATGACTGCAAGGCAAAGAAACCCAAATACAAGAAGTTGATTGCTCTTCTCAATACTCCACCATGTCAGTTTGAATGTATCCAGGGTTAAGTTTTCTCAATGGAAAATGACTCCGCCAAGGAATCTTATAAACTTAGCTTCAAGTCTTCGGTTCTCTTCTCGGGTATTTAGAGCTGGGCTTTTATGGTCGTCAAAGACGAGAACATGCAAAGATGCCCAAACCCTCATCCATCGTTTGGACAATATACAGGTGCACACAGCCTCTTCAGTAGGTAAAAACGAGAGAATGTGGGTAAGAATTGGGTCAGGCAACTCGCTAATTCTGTCTCCGGTGAAATCTAGAACCTCCATCATTCACCAGTTGTGAAAAAGACTACCAAACACCTTACAAGCACGATCTCTGTATTCAAATGTAAGAAAACCACAAACCATTTATATAAGTTATTCTCAAGCAAACACACTTATAGTATAAACAAAAGACCAAACTAAATCTAGCAATTTTTCTTCTCGGATTAGGGGGGATTTTAGCACTCAGTCATTCAGCCTATACAGAGACCATTTCTCAAGTACCTTATTACAAAAATTATAAATTCATAATCTTGAAAACAATTAAAAACACTCGATAAACTTACAACACAGCAATTACTTTTAGTGTGTAAAAATTAAAAGATTCAAAATAAACAAAACAGACTGGATTAAAGAGAGAGAGAGAGAGAGACGAGTTAAACCTGCGTTTGCGTCCGCGAGAGCGAAAGAAGGACCTTCGATCCGTCGCGATTCGGTTGTGAGGGCGAAGAACGAGTGCGCGTCGCGGAGAGGGGAGAGTGGCAGCGCTTAGGGCTGGAGGCGACTAGCGAGTGTTTGAGGAGAAATTGTATAATCGTATTGTATAACCGTCTCTCTTAGGAATTAGGATAGCGTATTGAGTGAGGCTACGGTGCTATGCATAGCACGCATGGGGTCCGTGCTACGGCTAAAAATTTGACTTTTTAAAATTCTAATGGCCGATCTAACCGTTCAATGTGATAATCATATGAATATGTACTTGCGAACTAAATTTTATATTTTTTTGAATTTTTTTACTATTTTTTTAGATAGGAAGAAAAATCAGTGTTTTCTGAAAATTCTGGACCATCAAAATTCTACCTATCTAAAAAAATAGTAAAAAAATTCGAAAAAATATAAAATTTAGTTCGCAAGTACATATTCATATGGTTATCACATTGAACGGTTAGATCGACCATTAGAATTTTAAAAAGTCAAATTTTTTGCCGTAACACGGACCCCATCCATGCTATGCATAGCACCATAGGCTCACTCTAGCGTATTTCCGAATGAAATCTAGTAGTAATTCGAATGGGCCTTGAATAGGTGTGACAACATGGGTCCAGCTGTGGCCCAATTTCAATGTCTAACACACCCATCCGATGCCAATTGTACAATCATATTGTTTCATCTACTTGGAAACATTCTGCGAAGATGAAAACAAACAGCTATAATTAAATCATAAATTTGACATGTCGGTAATATATCAAATAGATTATTTACTTTGTTTCTATGTTCATAGACTCGAGAAGCAAACAGTCCTAAATATAAAATCAAACATAAAAAAAGAAACAAAGGTATCAAATTATGAATTAATTTATTATATTTGAACTGCGTTTGGTAACTTTTAAATTGTACATTACTAGCATTTATCTACAATTATTGAAACACACAGTACAAAACAATCCTCTTTGATATATGTTTGTTCCAATTTGGTCCTTCCAAAATAGTCCAAGAAACCCCAGTCAATTACCTTAGATGTAAATGTGCGATGTAACAATCTCAAAGTGATTGATGAAACATTTCCATGCTTATCCAGCAGTTCAAAACCAAATTCTGTTGTGACATATACAGATTGTCTTCGAAGCTCTAGAAAGACCAACACATATTTGTCATTGTGATCAACTCAGAATTTGGGTGAGGTGAACCTCTTACCAATGCTCTTGTCTTTAGTTTTTTAGTGGTTGATTTAGAACTAATAGCATTCTATAGCGCCCACCATGCTGAAAGACTTAAAGATCGATCTATGAGTTGAATATAAAAGTAATTAGAAAGATCTAAAGAACATAAAAAATGACATGTTAGGTATGGGAGCAGGGCATGTCCAATGAGCATCGGACTAATTTGAGTATGATGTCCGCTCGGAACCGTCCGATCTGCTTTATAATTCATGCGTACTTGATCCGCACGAATATTGAAGCGGTACGTATGATTCCGAGTAAGTATCAGACCGATTTAGATCCGATGCCCATCAAACATGCCCCACTTTCATTAGATTTTTATATAAAACATTGTGCACTACTCATAGAATATGGTGTTAAAAAAGAAGCCAATTGTTCTAAGGTGGTCAACCTTTGGCTTATCATTAGTCTTTAATAGGTCTACATTTGGATACTAAATTTGTTTACTACTACTTCAATTAAAAAAAATTACCCGCCAAGTGCAAAGGAATCCGTAGAAAAAGTCAAAAGAAGTACAAGGAAAAAAAAGATTATAAATATCAAATCGGGTTTAAATTCATTAACTACTCGATAAGAAATAATGCTTTAACTTATATTTTTCAAAGCTTTGGCTTGTAATTTCTAATATTCTGACTTATAATTCTAATTACCAAATTAAAGTCAACAAATTTAATTCAATTTTAACCCTAAATTTAACTCGAATTACAAATTAAATATCCAGAGGGGGGCAAAAAAAAATTTGGAGGGGGCAAAATCTGTCGGAACAGCTAAATCTCCACTAAAACTCAAAATTCAGGGAGGGGCAGCTGCCCCCCGGGACCATGTGGGTCCGCCCCTAGTAATAGTAAAAACAATTGTGAGTGGGGTCGGTTTTCTCTCTCCTTTATCATTTTTATAGTCAAAGTGGATACCCATGCTAAGTTCAAAGATGTTTTCAATGTTACTGATCCAGCCTAGGCCGGAGGGTCAATTGCTCCTCTCTAGATTTTGAAATTTTATAGAAATTTATAAGTTCAGATCGACTTTGTACTCTTGTGGAATTTTATTTGCTTCCCTCTGAACTTTTGGTTTGTAATTAATGTTAAATTTAGGATTAAAATAGTGACAAATTTCTTGAATTCTAATTAGCAATTAGGATTAGAAGTCAAAGCATTGTTTTTTATCTTGCTCCTTTCTGACGAAAATCTTGGATCCGCCTCTGGTTACACTTTTTTTTAAAGAGTGAGGCTATAATACTATGCATAGCGCATAAATGTTTGTACTATGAATCGATATCTCTATTTTCAAAATTCAAACAATTAATCTGATTTGTTTAACATGATCTTCATATAAAAATTACTCGTAGAATTTTTTCCTATTTTTTAGATAGATGAAAAATCATTTTATCTAAAAAATTTAGACCATTCAAAAATAATGATTTTCTATCTATTAAAAAAGATAATAAAAGAATTAAAAAAAAGGTAAATTTTGGTCTTCAGGTATATTTTCGTATGGAGATTAACGATTCAGATTCGACTGTTTAGGCTTTCGAAACGAAAATATTGATCCACCAATCTGCGCTATTTGCGCAATGGATAGTACCATAGCCTCACTCCTTTTTAAATGCTAACGGAAAAAAATCCAATCACATTTATGTTGGAATAAATTTTTAGAATATTCGGATAGTTATAAAATAATTAAAATAAATTAAATTGAAATAGAGTTACCCAGATTGTGCGAAGCACTGTCCTTAAGCGTATTCCGTCTCATCGTGCAAGATGGAACTGCAACCAAGATAATCCAGAGTTGTTGCTTCTTAGGCACGCCATGGAAGTAACTGATGATAACTCCGTAATATCTACATAGATCAGAATTTGATAATTGAGATAAATGAAAAAGATTATTTGGGAGATTAAAAGAAAATATATTTTCTCTTCTCTTTTCGGATGGAAAGGTGGGAGAACAAAATCAGTTTTTATTTCTGCTATATTCTCTATACCGGAAATGAAAGAGAGATGAACTTATATAGTAAACAATTAATTGAATTCATTAAATGAAAGGAAACGCATCCAAAATATTCGATAATTGAAAGTTCATTAATATCGTAATGAATCAAGAGGTCTGTCCAATTGGCAAATATTTAACAAATATTCAATTTTCGGTTTAGTCCCTCAAATTAATAAATATTACAAATGCTAATAAATTTTGAGTTTTTTAAATAAAGTTCCAACAATCCCCACCAAACTCAAAATTTAGGAATATCAAACAATGAACTTTATGGAAACATATTGCTAGATATTAATATTGTGTATCGATGATGAAGTAGTTTAGAAATTTTGAACTTCATCTAGTATCGATAACTTTAATTTGGAGGAAACAGAGTGAACTATGTCTTGAACTCGTTCTTTTGATCCAAAATTTAACCACCACACACACAATATGGAGATTCTCGTCGCAGTATGCGCATTAATGGCCTTACGCAAGTCTTGAATTTTTCATGAGAGTCTTAAAGGCTTACTCATGCCTCGCACCGCGACCGTATACAGACACCTATATGAGTACCTACCAAGGATATGTGTGGATTCATATCCTGCGGAAAATACCGCCTCAATCCTCATTAAAAGCTAAATTGCTCAACCTACCATCTACCCAGATAATATAACACAACTTTGAGCTCAACCTACCATCCAAAAATTTGCGCGCTTTTTTTTATGAGGTTTATAGCTGATTAATTTGTTTATTTGGTTAGCTAACTTAGCAGCGTACATTAATATAACACGACTGTGATGGACGCACAAGATCCTTTAATCAAGGTCCCGAGCACCACATTTCGGATGTGTCACAAAAATTCAGATGTCTCTATTTTTTACACAAACTAGCTAGAGAATGTCTTTACTTTTTTTCACACAATCTTGAGGAAAATTCAAATTGTACTTCTATCATGTTTTTATTTTTAAAACTACAATAACTTAGAATTTTAAATCTAAATTTCAAAATAAAACCATTAGATATGATCTATGTTATTTATTTGTATATGCATAAAAGCTCATAACGTATATTTCGATTTTTTTTTTTTAGTATATATAACAAGCTTGGAAAAATACACTAATGTGAACAAATTCTAGATATTGACTTTCAAACTAATTGATTAATATAAAATAAAAAATTGAAAATGATAATTTTTATGAACGGGTAAAAAAAATAATATTAATCGCATCTAATGTTTCTACCACAAACTATTGCCTGGTATGTATGTTATCTAACAGTGAAATATCACGTAAAAAAAAAATAATGAACCAGCACTATATATTAAAAAAAACAAAAAATGTCCCAGGATTTCCGAGAAACTGACATCTCATTAAAATGTGATGTACCTTTGTCACAATTTAGTAAACAATTATTCCAAACTACAATTAATCCTTTGCACTAGTCTTTCTACATCAGTGAGCTGCAATTCACGGCCACTTCGCCAATCAACCTCGCTTTGAAACAGCATTTCAATCTGTTCCAATGACTTTCCCTTTGTCTCAGGAACAAATCTATACACAAAATAAACAGAGAGAAGAGACAGAAAAGAGAAAATAAAGAATGTCCCAGCAACTGTTATCTTATGTGACACTGACAAGAATGACATTGCCACCAATCCACTACTTAGTCTATTACCAACTGCTCCAACTGCAGATGCCTGAGCTCTTAATCTCAGTGGAAATATCTCTGATGTCAGAACCCAGCAAATGGGCCCCACACCAACTGAAAAGAAAGCAACATTTCCACAAACAGCGAAGATCGCAAGTCCGACGCCGACATCTGGCGATACCAGGCCCGACACGTGCTGATGTGTTAAAGCAATGCCTAAGAGAGCCAAACATGCAGTCATGCCGATTGTGCTAACATAAAGAAGCGGCTTCCTGCCAACTCGATCGATTAGAAATATTGCAACTAAGATGAACATGGTTTTTGTGAACCCTACAGCAACAGTGGCAGCAAGTATCTGTTTATCGGATTGTATACCCGCATCACGAAAAATAGTTGGGCTGTAGTAAACTGTGGCATCAATCCCTGTAATTTGTTGGAAGCATTGGATGCCGCATCCTGTTATAAGCATACGGCGAAAGGATGGAGTCGGGTTGAAGATCTCTCTCCATACCACTCTTTCATCGTGTTTCTTTGTCGGGTTTGCCGCCTCTTGGATCTCATGTAATCTCTCCATCGCCTCCGATTCAGTCTCATTTATGCGAAGAAGTACAGCTCTTGCTTCTTTCTCTCTGTTCTGCATTACTAGCCATCTTGGTGACTCCGGTATGAGAAAGAGCGCAAAGCCAATAAAGATAGATGGGATGATGCCAACACCTGTTGTTATACAATAATTCCACCACCATATTAGAAATTGCTGAATCTCAATTTTACAATAGTACTTGTTACATGCATTGAATAGAAAAAAAAAAAAAAAAATCTTGTATAGTGGTTCTCTTTTTTGGCTTCTATTGAGATTTCAAGGTGTGATGTATGAATAATTTAAGCACATTTTAGCCATTTTTTTTAATCAATTACACAATATTTCTTGTCAGTTTGTTTAATAAAGGATAAAAATGGAATATAAATACTGGAATAGGAGACTGAAATCGATCACATGTTATCAGAAACTTTAAATGCAATGAATTTAATACCCTCAATGTTCTGATACTCAGGACCAGGTTATTAAAGAAAATAGTACGGCCTAGCAATTTACTAGTAATTAATCAGACTGATTAAATTTATTTCTCATACCTAACATAATCCTCCAATTTATATGCTCCGAGAGACCCGAAAACGCATAATTAGATATGTACCCGAGCAAAATCCCGAGATTAATAAATATCTCCGGAAACGATGTTAAAGTTCCCCGTGCCATGGCAGGGGATATCTCGGCAATATATACCGGCGCAATCATAACACCGAAACCGATACCAACTCCAGCAAGGAGACGGCCGATCATGAGTACTTCAAATGAAGGTGCCAAGGCCATTATTGCAGCGCCAGTTTGGAAAACTACGGCCGCCAGTGCAATTGTCCATTTCCGACCAATGGCATCAGAGGTGCGGCCGCCTGTCAGGCTGCCGACGAGTGCTATGATGCTTAGGCACCCGACTAGAAGCCCTTCTTGGAACTCTGTTATCATTAGATCTTTTTGGATGAAAAGGATTGCTCCACTCATCACACCCACATCTGTAGGAGAAAGAGTCAAGTTCATTTTTTTGTCAGGATGATATTTTGATGCCTCTTGGTTTTATTATCAATAGAGTAAAAACAGAGTAACAGACTAACAGCTAATTTCTTTTTGAGGTTGAGGTTTTGGAGAAAATCATATATATATAATTGATATACCTACTAAATTAAAAAGTATAACATGGTTGTCTGAATTATTTTTGTAGCTATAACAGCCCAGACTTTTGAATTTCTGCTCTACATTATCAACATTTTTTGTGGAAAAGCCGGACCGTTCAAATCCTTAATGCACGGATCTCAAAGCACAATAATGCTGGTCCTGCATTTCGAATAGGCACCCAAAAAAATTTGGCCCGGCTTTAGATAAACTGAAAATTTAAGATATCTCATTTTAACTTTAGGGATTAAAACAGAGAAGTTCCCAAGTAACTAACCAAAAAAATCTCTTGATAGAAAAGAAAATGTTACCATAGCCAAGTAGAACAGAATTAAGAGAAGCAAATGTGGCACAAGCATAGACATATCTCTTGGTATCATTCCTTCTACTCCGGCCTTCGTCTTCTTCACCGACCGCCTTGTACTTCACATATCCATTGACCAAACTCATCCTTGCTCCTTTCTCTCAACCCTAGATAGAGAAGGAGAAATAGAGAAGGAAAGAGAGAGGGTTTAAGAGTCAGTGGTTGTCTGGTTGACTTCCATTTTGGATCTGTAAGGAAAGAGATCGATCGAGAGAATTAAAAAAACGGTCGCATGTGGGTTTAATTTAATCAGATTTGTCAATTTGAATTGGGCTTTGGAGGTTAGAATAGTCACATCAGTTGGAAGGGGAATAATTAATTATTAATCTATCGTTTTATTCAAGCAAGGATGGAGACTTGAGAGGAACGGGAAGGCAACACCTAAATTTGGCGCGAACGAGACAACATCTAGTAGCTAGCTTGTTAATTTGTTGCTTTTGTATTTTTGTATTGTTTTTTTTTATATGTTTTTATTTTTGTATTGTTATTATGCTTTGATTTTTTCATTAAGTTATGTTTTTTTTTATATGGGTACTTGCATTGCTCTCATTGGTCTAATTTACCCATTTAACTATTTTAAGAAGCATGTTATTTTAGAAGAAGTATCAACTTTATTAAAATGGGTCTCACGGTTAATTTATGTTCAAAATACTAACGTAGTATACAAGAAATGAAGATAGATGATCATATTTCGTTAGTATTTTGTACGAAAATAGTAACAGGGTGATTTGAGGATAAATATTTTAACAGAGCATTTTTGGTTTTATGCAGCACATGATTCATATGAAACGATGTTTTAATTCTATACTCAGTGCGCTGCAGGAAGCAGAACCTGCTCTATTAAAATAATCTTTATTCTAATTTAATTGTTCCAAGTTTAATGGCTACGAAGAATAAATTAAAGATGAGTAATTAATTTGTGACAAAAGATAAATTTAGTAATCACCGACGAAATTTATTCTAAATATTAATGAGGATTACAGAGATAAGATAGTTTGATATTGTCTTAATAATAATAAGGCTGTCAAATTTTTAAGTCAACTAGTCAAGTGTTGGACACGATAAATTTATCAAGGAGAAATTCTTTAGACCCACTAATTTTCTTAAATTATAAGGCCCAGTGTTACTTATGAAAGACGTTTTAAAAGTTTGTGAAATTCAAGGCCCAGTTTCTAATGCGAAGCTTTGGGAAATTCAAAGTATAGGGTTATTTGAAAAAAAAAAAAAAAAAAATTGGTTGATTTATGTAAATGAACGGTTTGGTTTCGTTTGTCGTTGTATAAATTTTAATATTATACTAAACAGTTTGTTTTTTATTGATATATATTCTTCTTTTAATTGAAATTAAATCGTCGTTATGTTTATTTCAGCAAGTATTATTTTAAGTTGTTAATTTTTCTGTTTAATCATATTATGGTTTTAACTCTAATTTGTACAGGCATTGCTACTATTTGCAACTATATTCTAACATCAGAAAACACTTTCTAAAATTTTTGAAACCTCCATATCAATCAGAAAGCATAACATTAAAAATATACAGATTGATTTCAAATAACGAATCCAAACTATTAAAACCGATCTACTACATGAGTAATGCATGTAAGACAATAACAACTTTTGACAATAACAACTTTCAAATGACGAATCTAAACTATTAAAACAAATCTACTACATGAGTAATGCACGTAAGCCAATAACAACTGTGATACCAATGCACACATAATTCAACATGTTAAAAATTGTAAAGCATGCTTAAATTATTAACCGCATTTTGTGCAATCGACGGACATATTAACATGCTTATATCAAACAAGACGTACAATTATATCTTAGTATATATAACTGAAAATATCAGATAAAAATCATAAAAATCATAGAAATTACTATTATAACTTAGTATATATAATTTTAATACAATTTCTTTTAGTATTTCTTTTAGTATATCTTTCAACAATATACTTCCGGTTTCCAAAATCTATCGAATCGGGTTGAAACGAAAAATCTAAACCGTTCAAACCAATCTCCTTAACGATAGCTTTGTTTTCATATTTTTTTTCGAATTTATTTACTATCAAGTCAAGTGGTCAAAAAAATGAACAAAATAGTGTATTAAAATGCACACAAAATCCTTCATATTTTGACAGCTTGACTTGATAGTAAATAAATTCGAAAATTAAAAAAATTATATGAAAACGAAACTCTCGTTAAGAAGATTGGTTTGAATAGTTTGGATTCGTCGTTTGAAGCCGATTCGATAGATTTTAGAGACTGAAAGTATATTGTTGATATACAAAAGGAAACGTGTTAGCCGTACTATATATATTTGGTTCAGTCCCTCTCATAAATGCTACATGTTTACTTGTATCTTAGGGGTTAAAGTGTTAATTTGTAGCTATGAAAATTTGAGTTCAAATTCCACTACTATCCTCAATCTAAATTTTTTTAATTCCGCTCCTATAATGATGTGATCATTCGTTTGCACTTTTTAAGTTGCTGAAAACTCTCCCCTTCTTTCAAAACCTGATGAATTGATGACAACAGCTTTTTTTATATTAAATAGAATAACATCAGTACATAATCCTCCTTTTATTTGAACAAGTAGAAAACAGTACTTCTCCAAGCCACTCTCTCAAACATGAAAAGCTAAGATATATTACACCAAAAAACCACGCATAGACCAGAGGAGAACCTCTCTCAGAAACTCTGGTATTATTTATTCTCTGCTATTCCTCAAGATTTAGTTATAGGCATCAGGGTTGGCAACGAGGAACGCCTCGCATCCCTTAATAACTTCACTGAAAGCTGCCTTGGCCTTCTCATTCTCCTCTGCAACCTTAACTCCGGGCAGTGGCTTGTAGGTTCCGGTTACTTTGACCACGCTGCCTTTGGCCTTGGGCTCGACCTTGATGTGGGTCGAAGCAGACTCAACCTGGGTACCGAGCCCTCCACCCTCGACAAGGGTTGATTTGGCCTCACATTTCTCAACATCTAAAAACTCCAGGCGCTCCTTTATAAGGGGGAAGGGACCACCTACAGAAGCATTTTGTCAGAATAGTTCCATTTATTCTATGAATATAATAGCAAAAGAAACTTTTTACTTTGATTTTTTTTTTTAACATTGAAGCTTATGGAGATGAGTACCTGGTGCAAAGTTGAATTGCCTAATGCTACCGACACCACCACTGCCCTCTACCGGAACAGCGCTAACGATTTTGTCAGAGGCAATCTTGGGAGCCAAGTTGTGCCAGTCCACCACGGATGCCTTGAAGAGGCGAGGGGCCGACACAGCTGTCTCAATCTCGAGTGTCCAGGTGGAGCTCATGGTTAATTTCTTAAGTAAAAGTTTAGTCGAGCTTAATATAATCAAGAGTGCTGATCAAGTGTTGATTGTGCTGGTTGGAGATGGATGGAGATGTAGTGAGACTTAATTCAAAGGGTTTATATAGGTATATATGTGCAACCGTAGTTGGTGAGGACTATGGAATGAATGGGACGTGAACACATTCTCCAACTTTGAATTCAATCTTGCCGACATGAATTGCATGACAATATTGATTGACATGTGGCAGATAATATTGACTATCTAGAATATGTTACCTAAATGTTACTGTTTAATTATATTATGAGGTTGGGATCAAATAACCGGGAACAATTTAAAATTGAGGTTGGGATCAAATGTTATTAATATATTTGCTGGTTATATAAAAGGGTGAAGTTTTTTGCTGTGTATTTTGGATATTAAAATATGGGTCAATTTTAATAGAATTTTCACTTTTATAAAATCTTAATACACAATGATAGGTCGGTTGCAAGCATACAATCTATTCTTGTAGTAAAATATGTATCGATCCAAAGATAACGGGAAATATTACTTTTTACTAAATTAATTAATTCTAAAATAGTGCAAATAAAAGTAAATGGGAGATTTGTTGTAAAATTGGTTTGATTGGATTCAATACCCGAATGAGAGTTTAACTAAACAAAGCAATTTAAACAAACAAATAAAAGAAGTTTTGTGATTCAATAAAATAGAAGTCTAGGAGCTATCGGCATACAATCAATTAGTCAAATTCACACTTAATTTGTTTCTAAATTTTTGTTTGCAATTATGGAGTTTCTAAGTCTTAAATATCAAAAATGGTCACTTTCGTGAATTAATGACGTGCCTAGATAATTCGGATTTCACGATTAAGTCATTCATCCTAGCTATCTAGACCATAAGCATAGTCAGCCTAGTTTATCCCTAAATACCAAAACTTCACGATTAAGTCCTTCATACCAATATTCGGTTCAATTCTAGGGGTCCCAATTAAATATGAGGCTTCACGATTAAGTCATTCACCTCAATCCAACCTTTGTTCCTTGTGGTTCCGAACTAAGAAATAGATTTGGTCATTTCTAATCTTAATCCTAGAATTATTCATGTATATAATTTGGTACCATCAATTCTTTGATCATAGCATCTTAAGTTGGTTAAACCTAAACGGATGCTAATTAACAAGCACACAATTTACATAATCTCATGAATTATAAAATCAACAAGAACAAACATGCAAGCAAACAATCATCATAAAGAAAATTACCCAAGTAAGGTAGATTTTAACACAAGTTCATGTTTAGAGCCTTAGCCCCTAGAGATGAAATCTAGCATCTCATGGGTGCGCTAACATTCAAGAGAAATACAAGAGTAAACATGATAAAAACTGAGAAAAACAAGAAAGAGAATAGAGTACACCAATCTCATTGCTCGCTGCCCCTTGTCTTCACCTTCGCTCGCTCGAGGAAACCTTCAATCCTTCGCTCCAATCGCCTTCAATCACGCAGAGAAGAGAGAAAAATATAAAAAGATGTGTAGAATAAAAGCTATGTTAAAAGTTGTCTTCTCCTGCTGCCTCACTGCCAATATATAGCAATTTTCGTGCCTTGGGAAGTAATCCCCCAGAATCTGGCAGCAAATTTGAGAAGATATCGCGAAATAAGGCAAGATTGGCATTGGTGCTGCCTTTCTGCGGCCTTCACAAAATCTCTGCTGCCCGCGCAAAATGGGAAGTCGGCTGAAAATTATTAAGGAAAAAAGAATCCTGCGGCCCGCATTGAATTCCTGCGACCCACATTCTGGTTTGTGCGGCCCGCACAAGCACCTGCAGAATTCTCTGTGATTTTTGGAGAAAACTTGAGAAATTCTGAAATTCATTTTTCGGATGAATTTATTTCTTGCGGCCCGCACCAACTTGCAGTTTTTCTCCTTTTGCTCAATTTCTGTAATTTAAACAAGGCAAAGGCAGTAACTTGGTTTTTCGGTACATTCTATACTAAACTAAGATAAAATACAAGGAATTTGGTGCAGTTTTAGAGGTAAAACCCTAACCGAAAGTATATATAATTGAGGCTTATCATTTTTGCTGATTATATATGTATATATGTTTGTCGAGTGATTTGAATTTACTTTGCAAATTATGACAAGAAATGATGAAGGCAATGGCAATTCTTAATCGTTCGAGCCGAAAACAGAACCTGACACAGAAATCATATACAAGGCTAAAATGTCAGGTTCTGTTTTCTTTACTTTGGTTTTATTTTTTTCTTGACTCGAAAAGTTAGGGTTTTGGTTTTTTTTTTTTTTTAATTAGTACTTTTCAGAGGTTCTTTTGATGTAATATTGAATTACAAATGTGTAATATTGTATGTTTAATTTATATATGTTGAATATTTGTAGAAACATGTATGCGTGTTGTAAAATAGAAGAGCAAAGCTAGGGTGTGATGTGCTCACCAAACCCTCTAAAAGTATATCGAATCGACTTCAAACAACGAATCCAAACCGTTGAAATCCATGTACTTCATGAGTGATGCATGTACATGCAAAATTTTGAAAATTTCGAATTCATTTGCTACAAGGTCAAACGGTCAAAGAAATGAACATTTTATAAGTTGTTATATATTCAATTTTTATCATTTCTTTGACCGCTTGATCTTGTACCAAATGAATTTGAAACTTTTAAAATTTTACATGTACATGCATCACTCATGAAGTACATGGATTTTAACGGTTATGATTCGTCGTTTGAAGCCGATCCGATATACTTTTAGAGTTGTGCTCACCAAACCCTCTTTGTGAGCACATCACATTCTAGCTTGCTCTTTATAGAATGTGTGTGTGTGTGTGTGTGTGTGTGTGTGATGGATATTTGTTGGTTTATGGATGTATATCAGTTTGTGTATGTTAAATTAATGTTGAATATATTAATATTGTTTGTTTGTTGAATGTTGAATGAATATAATTGATTTTTTGTATGTTGTGTTGGATATTTATTGAATTATCTATATGTAATATTGTATGTTTAATAGTTAGTAAATATGGATGCTATCTAATACAAAATTATTTAAAAATAAAAATCAAAACATACACGGGTCTAAATAACAAAACGTGTATGGTTGCTAAAATCAAACACGGATGTCTTGTAGAAACCGTATATATAACACTTGTTAGTATACACGATTACTTTGACCATGTAGAAATCACCATTTTCAGCGCTTTTTTTTAGATATGACACGATTCAAGTCTATTAACCGTATATGTTAGTACTATATAGACACGGTTCGAAAACCGTGTACAATGTACCCTCTTATTTATACACGACGCTCACAGACACGATCGTGTAATTGTGTGTCATTAGCTTTTCATACCATGTATAGTCACGTTTTCGGTACTCGTGATGGTATATATTCATCTGTTTTTGAGGGGTATACGTGAAATTCTCCCTTGTATAAAGAATCATGTGAGCAGGCTCTAGATGTAGAAATTCGGCCAGTAATCGTTATCTATATTACTTTTCCATTGTAATCATGATGCTGTATCGCTTTGCTACTTAAAAATATATTAATTTGGGAAATTTTTGTCCTCTCTTAATCTTCTTTTTCACCTTTCTCCATCGATCGTTAAATATCTCAATGATAATTTCGCCTTATTGATGTGCTGTATGATTTTTGGACTTGCCGATTTGTTTCCTTTCGGTGGAGTTCATTATTCAAATGACCCTATGTACTTTCTCCATCGTTAAATATCTCAAGGATAATTTCGCCTAATTGATGTGATGTATGATTTTTAACTTGCCGATTTGTTTCCTTGGGTGGAGACCTGGAGTTAATTATTCAAATAACACTAAATTTGTACTTTGTTCCAGAGATGAATGTATCAATTGCAAGAGTTGAGGTTATTGCTTGTTTTAGAGGCATGGAGATTTAATAAGTTGAACAGAAAATGCCATAATTATAATTAGTAGTTTTGTTGAGAGAGATTAATTTAGGCTCCCAAGTTTGACTGCAACTATATGTAGGCACTTTTTGGTTGACTATTGACTATCTAGAAATAAATATAACTGAATGGAATTCTACATAACACATTTTTTTATCTAAAAAAGCAGGCATAAATCAATGAATTCTCTTTTCACACATTTGTACAGAATGGGGTGCTCTAAATCGGAGTCTTAATTAATAATATAATATTTTTACAATAATAACAACGGTCGGATATTATTAAAAAAACACAAATAGCATAATCAGACAAAAAAAACAGTGCAGATTGGATTGCGCCAATCCTACCTCGGCCTAATTATAAGCAGTGTAAAATATTTTGGGCTTAAATATAATTTTGATTATTATTAGTATTAGTATTAGTATTAATGTTTGTATAGTATTGATATTAATAATAAGAGTAAACTAGGGTGCTCCTAAGCTCACCAAGCCCTTCCGTGAGCGCGACTCTAAAACCTATCAAATTGACTCAAACGACATTTTCAAACCGTTAGATGTCAATCTATATTAAAATGTGCTTGGAGACCAAATTTTACATTTTTTGGAATTTTTTTACTATTTATTAAGATGGTTTGAAAATCGCTGTTTTCCAATGGTGCAGAAATTTAATAAAAACAACGATTTTCAAACCATCTTAATAAATAGTAAAAAAATTTCAAAAAATGTAAAATTTGGTCTCCAAGCACATTTTAATATAGATTGAATATCTAACGGTTTGAAAATATCGTTTGAAGTCAATTCGATAGGTTTTAGAGTCGCGCTCACGAAGGACTTGGTGAGCTTAGGAGCACCCTAGTTCTACTCCTTAATAATAAAATTGTAATAAATAAATATTGATAGTTATAGACCTTCTTTGTGGGAATGCTTGTCATGCTTTCTAGAATCTTCTCAGTACTTGTCATTTTCACTTTTTCTATTTGGACAAGGACTTCTTAGCGATTGAAGAAATTTGTCAGCTGTTCTTGTCAATTCAACAGTGCGATGCTTATTGTAGAATTTGCCGACATTTTTATAATATCCAAAGTTAACTACAAATTAATAAATATATCCAGAACCGTTGGATATTTCGAAAAATACCCAAACTGGCCAAAATCTGACCAGCTTCTTTCCTTTTTTTTTTTTTACCTCTCCCAGAAACATGTCAGAATCTGACAGATTTCTTCCTTTTTTTTTTTTTTGAGACAAAATAATGAAATCTAACACTGAAAATTCAAATTTTTTTGTTTAAAATTATTTGTTAGGTTACTTTTTTTTATGTATAATTAGCATATTTATACTAAAATACGCTAAATTGCTAAATTACTTGAAATTATGTTGAATTACACTATATTACATTAAATTACGCTAAAATACGGTAAATTACATATGAATATTAATGATATCTTTATTGAGAAGACGAAAAACGACGATGAAACTTCAAACGGCGCTTCAGTGTCCGATTTCAGCAAATGACCACTTGTCGGAAAGCTTGCGAAAATACGCATGCATCAGTGCCCACGAAGCCAGATTTCAAAATTCAGAAATGCCAAAAAACAAAGGGAAGAGCCTCAAAACTTGAGTTGAAGTTTCCGATCAAGATTTTCATTTATGTTATTCAATCTAATTAGCTCAGTAAATTAGTTATATAATGAACTTGTAGAATACCAATTTTTACTATTTTTTATGATTTATAAAAGATGGCACAATCGGCCTAATTAGCGTAATTTTGTGTAGTTTACAGTAATTTACCGTATTTAATTATAATAAGCAAAATTAGTGTAATTTAGCATAATTTAGTGTACTTTAGTGTATTCAACATAATTTCAACTAATTTAGCTTAATTTAATGTAATTCAATATAATTTCAAGTAATTTAGCATATTTTAGTATAGAGTATGTTAATTATACAACAAAAGAAGTTATCTAACAAATAATTTAAACAAAAAATTTGAATTTTCAGTGTAAATTTCATTATCTTGCTCTTCATAGTGTCTCTAAAAAAAAAAGGAGGAAATCGGCCAGATTTTGGTCGATTTCTGGGAGAGGAGGAAACCGGTCAGATTCTGACCGATTTGGGCATTTTTCGAAATACCCAACGGTTCTGGGTATATTTATTAATTTGTATTTAACTTTGGATATTAATAAAAATGTCGGTAGAATTTGTGTGGGCAATATCAAAATGTTGCATTCGATACAGAAAGCATTTCTTTGAAGTTCTGAAATTGCTACCAAAGCCTTTACTTTCCTTTACCCAAAAACTTGATTAAAAAAAAAGTTTCTATTTTCTTTTCGTTTTTAATAATGACAATCGGTAGGTGTATGAGAGCTTCACAAAAAATTCGTAGTTCGTAATCGATCGAGTTGATTCGAAAAAATTCATAAAAAATTCGATTTGAAATTGAGTCGTTCGAAATTAATTCTAAACCAAACTCAAACTGAACCTAGTTCGTTCGAAATAGGTTCACAAATCAAACTTAGTTCGAAATTAACTCAAACGTGAATCGTTAATTTCCACTAATAATGAAATTTATATGTTTTATTTAGGATAATATTTGGTGTGTAATAATAAATCTAAGACTTTGGTAATTGTTCTGTACTTCTATTGATATTAAATTGTACTTTGAATACTTTAGATATTTGAAAACTTTGGTGATGTTGCTCCTGTTGGCTATTTAGAAAACTTTAGATTATGTGATGAGTGAGGCTACGGTGCTAGGCATCTAGCACCAATTGGGTCCGTGCTACGGCTCAAAATTTGACTTTTCAAAATCCTAACAGTCGATCTGAACCGTGTCAAATGATATAAAATGAATATGTACTTGCAAACCAAATTTTATATTTTTTCGATATTTTTTTTACTATTTTTTTAAATCACTTGATCTGATCAATTTGGACCATCCAAAACAGCCTATCTAAAAAAATAGTAAAAAAATTCAAAAAAATGTGAAATTGGTTTGCACGTACATATCATTTTACAATCATGTTGAACGGTTTGGATCGACCGTTAGAATTTTGAAAAGTCAAATTTGAGCCACGGACCCAATCCGTGCTACGCATAGCACCGTAGCCTCACTCTTATGTGATTGTACTGAACTTAATTGATTGTACTAACTTTGGTATTTGATATAAATTTTGATATTTGTGATGAACTTGATATAAACTTTGTGTACTATGTAATTAGAATTCATAATGTCTGAGTTTTTATTGAAGTGTTTGTAATTTCGAACTATTGCATAGCCATAAATTGTAACAAAGTTCGTAAAAAGTTCAAAATTGAGTTTGTAAAAAAATTCGATTCGAAACTAATTCAAACCAAACTTAGTTTGAAATTACATTCAAACCAACTCAAACTGGAGGTAAGTTCGATTCAGTTCGGTTCGTTTGCAGCCCTAGGCGTATCCACTTTTATTATAAAAAAAAAATAACACAATACTGTAATTGGAAAACAATACTGAATGAATGACGAAAACCATTTCAAATTTATTCCCCTTCTTCCCTAGGGTATGTTTGGATGCACTAAGAATAGTGTTATTCTTAGAATAGCATTGCTATTCGAATAGCTTGAGCAACCAAACGTACTACTTGCTATTCGGAACAAGAAAAATACCGTTGTTCCACTATTCTAACAAAAAGTTGGAACAATGATTAGAGCTTTCAATATTAATACAAATATAACATTTAAAATAATATATATTACATTTAACATTTAAATAAATATTATATGTATTATATTTAATCTAATATTTTATTTAAACTAATATAATATTTTATTACATTTAATAATTAAATTAATATTATATTGTATTATATTTAATCTAAGAGTGAGGCTATGGTGCTATGCATAGCACGGATGGGGGTCCGTGCTACGGCCAAAAATATGACTTTTTAAAATTCTAATGCGATCCAACCGTTCAATGTGATAACCATAATATGTACTTGCAAACTAAATTTTATATTTTTCGAATTTTTTTACTATTTTTTTAGATAGAAAAAATCAGTGTTTTCTGAAAATTCTGGACCATCAAAATTCTACCTATCTAAAAAATAGTAAAAAAATTCGAAAAATTATAAAATTTAGTTTGCAAATACATTTATGGTTATCACATTGAACGGTTGGATCAACCATTAATTTTAAAAAGTCAAATTTTTGGCCGTAGCACGGACCCCATCCGTGCTATGCAAGCACCATAGGCTCACTCTTAATCTATATTATATTAAATTTAATCTAATATTTTATTTAATACTAATCTAACATTTAAAATAATATTTTGTTACATTTAATAATTAAATTAAATATTGTATTGTATGTATTTAATCTAATATTATATTACATTTAATCTAATATTTTATTTAATTAATCTAATTTTAAAATAATATTATATATATTTAACATTTAAATTATATTATTTGTATAAATTAATCTAATATTATATTATATTTAATATAATTTTATTTAATACTAATCTAATATTTAAAATAATATTTTCTTACATTTAATAATTAAATTAAATATATTGTATATATTTTAATCTAATATTTTATTTAATACTAATCTAATTTAAAATTATTATATTATATTTAACATTAAATTAATATTATATTGTATTAAAATTAATCTAATTACTTATATATATTTAATCTAAATTTAAAATAATATTATATTACATTTCATTTAAATTAATATATATTACATTTAACATTTAAATTATATTATATTGTATTATATTAATCTAAGATTATATTATTTAATATATATTTATTTAATACTAATTTAATATTTAAAATAATATTATATTATATTTAACATTTAAATTAATATTATTTATTATATTTATAATATTTTTTTAATACTAATCTAATATTTAAAATAATTTATATTACATTTAACATTTAAATTAATTATATATATTATATTTAATCTAATATTATATTATATTTAATAATTAAATTATTTATTGTATTATATTTAAACTAATATTATATTATATATTTATTTAATAATTAAATTAACATTATATTACGTTGGATAAAACATTTTTATATTAAATTATTACTCTATTCATTCCTCCAAACTCTATTCCTAATATACAATCCAAACAACTTTTTTACTATTCCGAATAGCTTGAGTTAGTACTGTTCTTAAACAGTAACTTCTTATTTACTATTCTAAACAGTAACTATTATAGCTATTCTAGAGTGCATCCAAACATAGCCCTAAAGTATATTCCCCCCCTTCCCTGAAACTCAAGGCATCGACACTATCAATTAATAAGTTCAAAATTGACAACCATCTAAATGTAATTGCTTTTTCTTCAGAATAAGCAATGCCCTCAAAAACAAGGTCAATTGTTTCCACTAAAAACAGAAACAAATCATCCTCAGGCCTCAGCAGTTCTAACTTCTAACTACCTGGCCCACATCCGTCCCCTCAAAACTCATAACCCTTCAGACCCTACCAAACACAGGTACCAGTATGTTATTTTCAACTACAAAATACCAGTTAAATAAATCCTTCATATAAAACAAACCAACAAGCACTTCTTTAAATTGAGTACAAGAAGTATAAAGACAATTTTCATCCAACTGCCAAAAATACCTTCAAATCCTTTCCTGCACCTCAACAGCAGCCATGATCAGCATCTCGACGTCTGCTGGTAACATATTTGCCAATGTTTCCTTGAAGCATCCACAATTTGTTGCTCCATTTACTAATAATAAATTTAGAAATAATATTTAGGAAACAAGAACTACAATGTATATCACAAACATATACCCCCTAACCAGGTTTAAAGTGAACAGTAGTTTACAATACTCAATAAACATCCATTTTTTGTCCCATAAAATACAACCAAAATAGTTCTAACATATTTTTTAAAATTAAAACTGAATAAACAGGACCAAAATAAAAGCTATCAAAAGGGAACTCTTGCAAATACAACAAATCCAACAATAGGAAAATAATGATACAGCAAAAGTCAACAATACCATATTCATTCATAGCATAGAACTATGGCTTCATCCCATCTGAAACAGCATTCTCTTCTTTGCCAAGCGCAACAACAACTTTCTTCAAATAGCCTCCACCGACGAGATGTGAATTCTCCACGGCCTTCGATATAGCCTGCCACCTCTCCCGTGCTTCGGCTCATGAGTCACACGCTTTAACACTTCATTCTGTGTGTCCTCAGTGCCATGTTGCAACTCAAACATATAATACAACGCCCAATGATCACCGATATCAGGAGATAAAATAACTGCCCGATTGTAATAACTCCTGGCCTTGTCGACCTTCCTATCTGCCCAAACAGCTTTGCAATTGCCGCAATCACATACGGGTCCTCTGGGCACGCTTTTAATGCATCCATACTTTTGGTTTTTCTCTGTTGCCGTGGCACCATTCGATCAATGCAGCCCATAGAATGCCAGTATGGGGCACTCTGCATCGCCTTTGCCATTAGATTTTCTGCCTCTTTCTTGTTACCCGTGCCTAGACTCAGCACGCACAGCTGCAAGCCAAGGTCAGGATTTTTGGGTTTTTCTTCCTTGCCAGTGTAAGCACTGCACGTGCCTTGCTCAGGCCGTTCATCCTTTCCTCGAGTTTGCAAGAGAAAGCCAGAGAGGAATGCAGTTGGGACAGTGAGAAAGGCCATTGTTGTATGCTTCTTTCGCCTTTTCGGCATTACCAAGCCGGTCCTCCATTTGGCCAAACATAAGCCATAATTTTGAAGAAGTTCGGGAAGAGTTTCAATCCTTCTTTGAGCAACTTCCTTTCTTCGTCCGTATGGCCAATTCTCTTTCCACAATGGTAGATTTCATCCAGACCCTGCGGTCCCTCCCCTTTCTCTCGCTTTGGCCAAAAGCATCTTGCTCTCTCTGGCTCGTTATT
>JAJGRW010000658.1:216703-400145 GCA_025461045.1 Carex parvula | reverse complement strand
AATCTAAAAAGGTTGTTAATGACATTTATGTTATTATTGACCTGAAATACTAAAGGGCAGTGGTCAGAACCATACCTACTAAGATCAGAAATGGTACTGTTAGGGTATGTTTGATCCCAATTCACACTAGTAAAGATCCTAACTACCAAGGCAAAATTTCTCCCATTTGTCCAAGTGTATTTTCTAGTAGACAATTTATGCTCTACGGGATTATGTTTATTAATAAAGGAATTAAACTGAAAGCTAGTAGTAAGGTCAAAATTGGACCCAGACTTCTCAAATTTGTGTCTAATCACATTGAAATCCCCACTTAACAACCACAATTCATTGATGGATCCTCTAATATCATCTAATACTTTCCAAAGTGCTTTTTTTAATGTTCTATCTACTGGTCCATGGACTATTGTAACTTGCCATAATGTATTATCTAATTTGTGTTCAATATGTATATCCAAAGCAAATCTGTGTATATTGTGGGAAATATATCAAAATTTGGAACTATCACAACCAAATAAGATCCCACCGGACCTACCTATCGATGGAACCCAAAACCAAATATCTAGTGTTGTGGAAATAGTTTTCAAGATTCTTTGAGAAAAATCTTCTTTTTTGGATTCTTGAATAGCTATCATATCTATTTTGTTATCGTTGATAATATTATGTAAAATTTGCTTCTTTGTGTAGGAATTGAGGCCCCTTGCATTCCAATTGAGATAATTCATTTACTACTAAAGGATCCCCTATGAGTATCAATATTTATATCTAAAGTAACGGAGTTCGCACTCAAATCAAAATGCCCTAGTGTAGCATTATCTAAAATATAGATAATCCTTAAATCATGAACCAAAACCCTTAGAGAAGATACATATATAGAGCAATCAATTATATATAAAACTGACAAGAAGTATTAATTCAGGCTATTATTCTCAACAATGACACCCATGTTACCAAGTCTGCAAGACTTCTTCTGATAAAAATAATTCTATATACACTACTGGACCATTTTTTTTAATGGTTGCTTAACTTGCCTACTTGTTAATATATATATGGACAGTGCTACGGTGCTACGCATATATAAGGGCCCTCCGTGCTACGGCTCACTTTTTGAGTTTTCAAAATCCTAACGATCGATCCGAACCGTTCAACATGATCTCCATATGAATATGTACTTGCAAACCAAATTTTACATTTTTTAGAATTTTTTTACTATTTATTAAGCCACTTTGAAAATCGCTGATCCAATGGTCCAGAAAAGTTTACTGTTGTGTACAAATTAGTGTTTTTTCAAAGTGGCTTAATAAATAGTAAAAAAATTCTAAAAAATGTAAAATTTGGTTTGCAAGTACATATTCATATGGAGATCATGTTGAACGGTTCGGATCGACCGTTAGGATTTTGAAAACTCAAAAAGTGAGCCGTAGCACGGAGGGGCCCTTATATATGCATAGCATATTAGCAAAATCCTATATATATATATATATATATATATATATATATATATATATATATATATATATATATATATATATATATATATATATATGAGTATAACTAGGGTGCTCCCGAGTTCACCAAGCCCTTGGTGAACTCAAGTCCAAAACTCATCGGATCGGCTTCCAACGACGAATCCGACCGTTGAAACCCGTCTACCTTACGAGTGATGCGTCTACATGCAAAAATTTTAAATTTTAAAATTAATTTTGCATAGAGTCAAGTGGTCAAAAAACGTCAAAAAATGAATGCATTAAATTAATTTATTAACCTTCTAATTTTGACCACTGACTCTATGCACAATTAATTTCAAATTTAAAATTTTTGCATGTAGACGCATCACTCGTAAGGTAGACGGGTTTCAACGGTCGGATTCGTCGTTTGAAGCCGATCCGATGAGATTTGGACCTTGAGTTCACCAAGGGCTTGGTGAACTCGAGAGCACCTTAGTTCTACTCTATATATATATAATATATATATATATATATCTATATATATATATAATATATGAGGAGGGATCAAGTTACAACAAATTTGAGTACAACAAACATTACAACAACCATTTTTTTCATTTTTAAAGTCCAAATCGTCGATCAAACCGTTCAACATGACTTATCTAAATAAAATGTGCTTGCAAATCAAATTTTACGTTTTTTTGAATTTTTTACTATTTATTAAGATGGGTACAAAATTCAATGGTCTGAATATGACTATTTTTTGTAAAATACTTAATAAATAGTAAAACAATTCAAAAAAATGTAAAATTTGATCTGCAAGCACATTTTATTGTGGAGATCATGTTGAACGGTTTGGATCGACGATTTGGACTTTGAAATGAAAAAATGGTTGTTGTAATTTGATCCCTCCTCTATATATGGTGTGTTGTGTGTGTGTGTGTTTGTGCTGTTCTTTGGTACAAAAATAAAGTCTTCAAAATTGTGAAGTGTCGTGAGGCATACATTGTGTAGATTTATTACTTCACGGGCCTATGCAAGCAGTCCTCGGCCCAAAATTAATACTTCAATTCTCGGCCGAAATTAGTACTCCGATACTTTAGAATTTAAATAATTTTCGTAATAATATACTTTCTTCGGAATAAAATACAGTGCCCCTTCAGCAACTTGTTAAAGTGAATGGTAAATTTAATATTTGCTAAAAAAAATACTTGTTCGGTAAGAAAATAAAATTAAGAAAAAACAATTAATATGAATAAAATATATGTTATTTTATGTTAAAACTTAAATACTTCTTTTCACATTTTTTTTGCCATCTAATGTAATTTCCATCTCCAACAAATTACAAATAATTAGAATAAATAATTAAACTTACCTAAAGTTAACGGTTATAGTTAATAAAATGCTCTGTAATCTTTTCATGTAAGATTTTTCAAATACATACCCATACAACCCAACTAAAATTGTTTACTCAAAAGATGCATGACAAATGTAAATGATTGATGAGGAACACATATATACATGAGTGAGGTTAAAATGTACTATTGGTTTTTTTTGCTCTAATCATATTTTACATCTTTATTTTTTGTTCTTTAAGTTCAAACAGTCGATCAGAACTGCTCAACATGATATTCATATTAAAATGTGCTTAGAGAATAATTTTTAGATTTTTTGAAACTTTTTTTACTATTTTTTAGATATGTACAAAATCATTGCTTCTGAACCATCCAAAAAACAATGATTTGTACCTATCTAAAAAATAGTAAAAAATTCTAAAAAATATAAAATTTGGTCTCTAAACACATCTTAATTCGGATCGACTGTTTAAACTTTGAAAATAAAAATAAAAATGTGAGATATAATTGGTACACAAAACCAATACTGCATTTTAACCCTACTCTATATACATATATATATAAAGAAAACAAAAAAGAAAGCATATGGTCAATTGGACTAATTTATGATCCTTTTATTAAAATTTTAAGCATGTACTAAATTATTGGTAATTAAGCGGAATTTGTCCCAAAATCATTGGTCAACAAATCGCGCTTAATTCTCTAAATTTTACGCTAGAAATTTGAAAGCCGAGTTAGATGTTTTTTCTAAAAGTTATAGTAAGGATTATGACATTTACATGTACTGTTTGTTTGATATACATCATCATCTAACAATAAGTCCTTTGTTTTTGTTTGGCCAAGTATAAACCTAATAAGTCGGCTTGTTATTTGCTTTCAACAATTAATGCTAATGAAAAAGAAGTTGCAGGAGTCAATGCCACGAAATCATGACGAGGCTTTTTATTGGAGGTCTTTTCACATTAATTATTACAAAAGAGAAAAATGTTGTAGATCAATTAATTAAATTAATATATAAGCGACGAAAGATTGCTTGGTAGATTTGATGAGAAACAAAGATGCTTTTTTATATCCTCCTATATAGCTCCCTAGAGGCTACACAAATGAAATCTATAGATAATTAAATTATGGTAAGACACATATTGAAATAATAGTTTGCTAATTCATTTATGGCAGATATTTTTTTTTCCTTTTTTTATGTTTTTGCAAACAACATCCATCAGTTCGAATGATATGTGTAGAATGCAAAATATGCTATATGTGTCACTCATTAGTTAGTTTTTGTGACAACTTTCTTTCTTTCTTTTTTAATATCAAAATTGAGAAGGTATACCTTAAAGAAAAAATTAGAAGGTAAAAGATTTTACAAATTAAACTAAGAAGTAAGCCGGTATAAGAAAATTAATTACATCTGAGAGCAGATATATAAAGTTAATGAGTTAGATTTCTTGTTCTATCTTACTTCTCATTTTTTATATCTTATTTGATAGTTTAAACCATGACTTAAATTAATCCATATGGACAAGAAAGATGTTGGGAAATAACATTTGTCTTTGCCTATGATAGCGAGTCCTACATATGGAGTAAGTATGCAATAACTTAATCCCCATAGAAAAAAGGTGAGGTAGCACAGTTAGCTAGAAAAAAAAGTCATAGAACTATTGATTATTCAAAAGTCGAGAGTTTAATTCCTTTCACGACTGAAAAACTTAATTTCTATAGAGATATATATAGTTACTTATTCCGAATTATTTTTTTGAATTAGTTAATTTCTTACTCTGTCTATTTTACTTCTCAACCAGGCATAGCTTCATCCCGACCAAATATAGCTTAAGTATTAGTTGAAGGCAATAAAAGATGCTTATTTTTGGCGCCCATTATCATTTCTCAAATGATTGTCATGACATGACATAATGAATAATACAAATTTCAAAAAATGTATTACCAACTTTAACATCACAACTAATTTTTTTTGCCAAAGGTGGGAACCCCAACATTTATAATGAATTTAAATAACTTGCCACCTTAGTATACAGACAAAATTCAACCATATCTCATTTTGCTGTCTTCCTCTCTCTCTCTCTTCCTCTATAGCCTCTTTCTATCTTCTCTAGCATTAGCATGAATTTCAAGAATTTCCATTTACCACTAGTGCTTCTCTCCACACTCCTACTAGTGTCAGCAGTGACCAGCTTTCGCCATGGCCGGAGAACACTTGAAAAAGATCTCATGAGACAAACCTTTGATACTGGTACCGTTTCTAATAAAGCGGTTTCTTCATCAAAAACAAACAGAGGAGAATTTACTGCCACAATTGGAGAGTCCAAGAGACTGGTGCCTCAAGGTCCAAATCCTCTACACAATTGAGATTATAAAAAGTGTAATTAGGAATTTTTTTTTTTTTGCTTAATTTATGTTGTATAGGGCCGATTTTTTGCTTATTTTTTTTTTTCTTAATTTATATATAGGGCCGATTTTGTGTTTGTCAGGTAGATCGGTGGAGCATTATATATATACAGTAATAAGTTACCAGATGAAATATCATTTTTCTTTTTAATTTTCTATCAGAATTGAATTTTTGGGTTATTAATTCAAGTGTTCTCAAATTTAATTCTTCCTTATTTTTCATTTCATTTTTACATTTCTAAATTTTTGAACCTAAACACCTCAAACCAACCCAAATGATATGTGGGGTATATTTGTTTGTGGCAAAGACAGTTTCTACTATAAGTCTATAAGCTATCCTCCATCAATTAAAGGTACTGTCATAAATTGTCAAAAAAGAAAAGTTCATATTGGCGTACAAATTAATCAAACTCTACAACACATCTTAATTGTTACTCTTAATTATATACATGATGGACAATTTTTGCATATTCAATTTTACTAACTTTCAATGTTATTTTCTAAAAAGTTAAGAGGGTCAAGTTTAAGTAATTTTTAGATCTTCTTTGTTGAATTCTTCCCTGTTTAATCTCAATTTTGATCAGAAAAACTTAAATTCTAAATAAACCCTATTTATCAATTTTTTACTGAAATCAATTAAACTCTATTAGATATCCTGTTCTCATCTCATCATAGCGTTATTGTTTGTGCTCATTTTAATTTCTAGGCTGGATTGTGCACAACCAAATTAAGAATACGAAGCCATTGAAATTGTACTCTTAAACATGCATTAATTTACTGTCCGACTTTTCCGATTAATAATGCATTAATTTAATTTGAAGAAATGAAGAGCAGATTGAATATTTTTTAAAAACTATAATTCGAAAAAGACAATTTAGGAAACAAACTTGGTAGGTTTTTTTTTCTAAAAAACCATAAGTATCGAATAGGCTATTCGGTACCTCTCATTTACATTTAAACGGTTACGAATAGCCTATTTGGTACCACTCAATTTTATTCTTTTATTTTGCAAAAACTATGAAAAAATTGTATCTAAAATTGTGATACAAGGAGGTACCTATTGAAAGTAATTGAGAGGTACCAAATAGCCTATTTAGTACGTACGATTTTTGTAAAAAAAATAAATCAAACACATTGGTTCCATAAATTTATTTTTTCTAATTATGGGAAAAAAATTCAGCAAATTTGTTACTAAAAACTTGGCATTAAATAATTGCGGTGGTATGTAAGAATAAGAAACATAGGTAAAAGAAGATCAAAGAGGACGATGATTTGACTATAGCTTTATCTAGAAATGCTCACCAGACTTTGTTTTGTTTAAGTAGAGTTCAGTTCTTGTAATCATTTTCTCTGTATTCTTTGATGTAGCAATTCTCAAGTCTGGAACCGGGTTTCATCCAGATTTAGTTGGAAGTAGGGGGTGGCAAAGAAACTCGTAGCTCGTTTGAATACGGTTCGAGAAAAAATTGTAATTTAGCTAGTTTGATTTTGGTTCAGTTTATTATTGTTTCTAAGCTTGTTGTAAGAAGTAGATAAAGTCATTTTTTACTTCTTCACTATCACTTTTTGTGTCAATATCAAATTGACGAAAATCTTTACTCTATACGTTGCTCACAGCACTGAAGAACAACTAACGAGTTAGCTCGACTCGACTCATCTAAAATCAGACTCGGATCATTCTGGCACGAGTAATTTTATTGACTTAGCTCGTTGACAACTCTCGTTACTTGAAACATCAATACCCATTTTACCACTACAGCGGAGTAGATCTGATGAGCATCGAACCTACTTTTGTGTTCGATGTGCTTTAAAACCGTCCGATCTGCTTTAAAATTCGTGCACACAGAAATTAAACCGAACAAATACAAATACTGAAATGGAATGCACAGATCAGACGGTCTTGCAGTTCATCGGACCTACTCCCCTCTATTTTACCACATAATAATTGCCACAGAGAATACAGACTCTGTTTACGTAATCACATGATCCAATTGAACCGGGATGGGACGTGAGGAAGCCATGTGTTGGCTCCACAACTTTTGTACAAACAAACAAATACCGACTATTTGAACCTCTCTACTAATGATATTTTGTCATTTTTGTGTACTGAAACCTGACCTCTGATTCTGATCAGGTCAGGTAATGCCAGATCTTTACCACAGTTCTCTGTAGATCTCATCAAGTAATTTCCAGTTTTCATTTTTTTATCCAAAGTTAAAAGTTTGAAAATTGTAACAACAAGCTGCTTCGTACCATTATACACCTTCATACCACTGTACCAGTAACAGGCCCAATTGGACTGGTAATAGTAGTGTTAGATTTTAGAGTGAAATCATGAATAATAAATTGGTTTGGAACTCTTTATGCTAACTTGGAATTTCTTACAAAAGAGATTATTCAAAACAATGCTTTCAAAGATTCCAGTCAAAGCTGTATAGACAGTCATCAAAAAATAAAAAAAAGTACTGACTAATGTCAATGCAATGAATTTTCTAATATAGTTGTTAAATCCCTACTGGTATGATTAATTAATATAATCAGCACATTGCTCACATGAATCCACATGTAAAAAAGAAACTATGATCATTTCACATGCCAGAGTCAGCCCCATAGAGGTCCCCACATTCACCAAGTGCCTCTATAAAAATAGGGGGAATTTCATGTATACCCCTCAAAAACTTCGAATTACGCATTTCCTCTAAATTAAAAGATTGAACGTTTTTCTTAAACATACTACACATTTTTTATTTTTTTAATAAATGGTAAAATGAATACTTCATAAATTTAAATGAGTTTTTATAGAAAAGGCAATTAATTGCGTAAATTTGTAAGTTTTTAAAATTTAGAAGGATAAATATGATATCATGTATTTTAGAGGGTTACATACATAATTTATAAGTTTTCGAAGGGTATACATGAAATTCCCCCATAAAAATATTAATAAAGGAAGAGAAAAGAGCATGACCAACAAGAAAACTAAATAATATAAAAGATGAAATTTCTTCAATGATTGTTATTCAACTGTCCAATAGTTGAAACTGTGTGCTGTTTTTTTTCTTTGATAATTGTCATTGTCTGTATACACTAGTTGAGACTGTATACTGGTATAGAAACTTTTTACAATGCTTTCTTTTCTATAAATCAAACATCACATCAATTCTGTGCCGACGGGATCGACCGAGTAATGTACCAAAAGCGACTTTTTGGTGACGGGTTGAAATTTCAAACCCCACATCTGTGTTCACAATGCATGTTAATAATTGAAATGGATAAATGATTTAACAAAATATATTACACAAGAGAACTTACATCCTTGTAGTCCTTGCTTTCTTTGAAAAACACAAAGTCCTCTCCTTCAAAAGATAAGTTGAAAAGATTGTGAAAAAAATATACAAAATTAATTACCGGTAACTGCAATGGAAGAAAGAAGATAAGCAACTTACGAGATGGGAAACGTATTACTGCAGCATGGCTGTATTCACTATATTTGGAGTTAAGATTGGTACCTGAAAATAAAACGGAAAAATCATGTAATGTATACTTAGCTGAAACCAGAGAAGAACTGAGACCACCTTTTCTATTTGAAGTACCTATAGTGGCTTGAACAATAAAGGACTTGTATTCCGAAATCAAATGCTGGAGAGAATCGAGTGCATCTTCTATTGCTTCTTTTGGTGCCATTTCCAAAGCAGATATTAGAATAATGCATTCCACACCGTAGTTGAAGTCCTAATTCAACCAAATAAAATTAAAAAAAAAGATAGCACCAAGGATAATTTATGTAGAAAAATTAGAGTTAAATTAAACTCAAAATACCTCTCCTCTTCGGAATATCGGTATTATGTCATCTTCTACCTCGGCCTCAAAGTATACACAAACTGAACCCTACCAGTAAATAAAAATAACATATATACATATATTATGTTGGCCTGCTCCTAGATAAACGAATGAAAGAAAAAATTAACATAGAGAAAGAAACGTAAAGTAAAGGTGATTACATGCGAAACGAGGGCCATACATAGGAAATTGGGTTTACGTGCTCCTCAAGAACTCTAGAATAGAAAGCACTATTGTAGAATTTTGCAATGTCTTCCTTTCTCTGGAAACGCATATAAACACCATGTGTGAAGTTCTCTGCATTTGGGCCCTCGACGCGCCCTGAAAGATAAAAAACATTTAATTCAGAACCAATGTATCTTGTATGAGTAGATAAGATACTAAGAGCAAAACTAAGGTGTGATGTGCTCACCAAGAGGGATTGGTGAGCACACCTCCAAAAGGCTATCGGATTGACTTCGAATTACGAATCCAAACTGTTGAAATTCATGTACTTCATGAGTGATGCATGTACATGCAAAAATTTTAAAGTTTCGAATTCATTTAGTACATGGTCAAGCGGTCAAAACAATGATGAAAAATGAATACATAAAACAATTTAAAAAATAACTTATAAAATGTTCATTGTTTTGACCGCTTGACCATGTACTAAATGAATTCGAAACTTTAAAATTTTTGTATGTACATGCATCACTCACGAAGTACATGAATTTCAACGGTTTGGATTCGTAGTTCGAAGTCAATCGGATAGTCTTTTGGAGGTGTGCTCACCAATTCCTTTTGGTGAGCATATCACACCCTAGTTTTGCTCAGATACTAATTAGTTTGAACTTCAGGTTCAAGAGAAAATAACATCTAGATTAGCACATTAAAGAAAGAAAATTGCAATTTTGCCAATTCACATGAAAGGGAATCAGCAGTTCAGCACTGTAGCTAACACTCAACAGTATAACACATTAACAGTATGCAGTACAGTAATCCTTTTGTAGTACAACTACATATTAATAACAGTGAGGCTGCGGTACTTTGCAAAGCGCAGAATGGTCTGTGCTATGGATCAATATCTCCATTTGAAAAGTTCAAACAATCGATCTGAACTGTTCAAAATGATCTCCATATAAAAATGTACTTGGAAACCAAATTTACATTTTTTTTAATATTTTTACTCTTTTTTAGATAGGTATAAAATCACCCGATCTAAAGATTTTGAACCATCCGAAAGTAATGATTTTCTACCTATTTAAAAAAATAGGAAAAAAATTCTAAAAAAAGCAAAATTTGGTCTTCGAGTACATTTTCATACAGAGATATGTTAAATGGTTCGGAATAACTATTTAGATTACGAAAATGGAGATATGGATCCATAGAAAGGAGCAATCCACGCTTGCAAAGTACCATAGCCTCACTCTATTAATAATTTTACAGATTAATAGTGCATGAGAAACACTCACCTAATGAGATGGCTAAAATTCCGCTCATGTGATACTGAGAAGTGTATAGGTAATCAAGCATGTCTTTTTCTTCGGCCTCACTTAAATCCCTTTTTGCTTTCAGAAGGAAAACATGCTCCATTATTTTTCTATCAGAGTATTAGAAAATTAATCACCCTTTTGTTCAAAATTTTCATCTAAGCATTAAAGTGTAAATATGTGATATCTACAATTCAGGTAAAATACCAATACTATATAATCTTTTGCATGTATGAGCATCTACAAAAATGGAGTTTCAGACATTCAGAATGAAGTGAGCATAGCAATACCAGAATGACAGGTTAAGTGTTGCAAATCAAGAGTATAAATCCACAAGTGGTACCATGCTTGTCACTCTACAATCGGTATCAAAATAGTACCTTTTCTTGATGTGCACATTTTCTGGAACACCATTTGTGGAGCTTGATGATGCATTGCTTATAGCAAAATTGTTCCTTTTACAATTTCTCCATCCTGTAACTGCAGCAACCCAAAAAGCAGTGATTCATTTTTTGCAACTATTGGCCATATTCAATGCTCAATTGGGTTATTTATTAAGCCTCAACTAACAATCACAAAAGCTAAAGAACTCAAAAGAGAACTTACGACTCAGCGGTTTGTTGGGGTGATTATAAGAGACATTGAAGGATGAATTGGGGAAGAAATAGGAATTTAAATGAGAAGACTGAGAGAAGGAAAGGAATTGAGCACGGAGTGGCATTTTGAAACAATATGCAGGTTAGAGAGAGCGCGATTTCTTATCTCCTCTGTTGCACATCTTCTTTTATGGAGAGGTTGTGTTTGCTTGAGATTTTTTTCTTCCGACATGGCGTTGTGCAAGAGGGTTTCGAAGGGGTAAAGATATTGACAGAAATATTTTGCTTCCTGCAGCGCACGGACAATAGAGCCAAAACCGCGCTTGAAATGACTCGTGCGCTGCGTGAAGTAAAATACTATTCTGTTAACATTTTTACCCGTTTCGAAGATTTTGCGACCGGTGGTGGAGAGAGAAGTCTCTATTTGGCAGTCCGATTCACATAAAGATTCGTATGAACAATGATAAAAGTACGAATCGAGATTTCACGAATTTTGATGCGGATTGGACGGGTCTGACTGGATATCGGACCAAATTTGGTCTTGTAAGCATAGGACCACTCCGACTCCAATTTGTTTGAGGCCGAATCAAAGGCCCAATCACATCTACTTTTGGGCCCAAATCACCATTCATTTATTGGTTGTAAATTCCAGGCTTCCTGCCTACGGGCTTCACCTTAACAAACAAATACAATTCCAGGCTTCGCATTATTTCTAAACGGTTTACCTATACAATTCAACAAAATAATAGAGAAATCACATCAACCGCCATCTTTTGACAAACTCAAATAACTGAAACAAATAACAAATTTACCAGAGCAAAATTATTCAGACCGACGTACAGGATTTGTAATGACACGTATTATGACACAGATCATATAGATAATAGATTATATCATTTTTAAAGTTTCTATTACACAAAACTAATAAGTAAGTAGACATTTTCATTATTTTATCACACAAAAGTAATAAGTCGGTAGACATTTTAATCATTTAGATGTGCTTCCCCAATTACTTTATGCGATTAATAAATTTAAGTAAATCAAACAAAAATTATAGAGAAAGCAATAAATATATTACCAAATTAAAAAATTAAGTTTTAATAATAATACATGCAGAATTAAATTTCTTGATTCACTTGTGTGTGTTTCCTATTACTTCCATAATTAAAAATTCTAAAGTAAAAAAGAAAAAAGAAACCTCGGAAGGAGAAAAGAGGGTAAGACAGAAAGGATGGAGGAGATTGAATTTAATCGATGATGATTATTTTATCAATAACTGAGATTTCGTTTCGTGACAAATAGAACTTTGGAATTCTCTAACCCAAAGTTCTTTTATTATGAGTAAGAATAATTTAGAATTATATTATTTTTTTATAATTGATTTTCTCTACTATCTCGATAATGACCAATTGACCATTCTACAGAGCAAGTAATAGGAACACTCATTACTTTAATTAATTAACTTTTCAAATTTCAATATATTTTTTACTTTAGTTGGGTGTCATAATTCTTTTTTATCAATAGACTTATCATGATATTAAGTTCTCGGTAATTCGGTAATTATGCCATATGTACTTATTTATAAAGTTACAAGTCATACAAATAGTGATAGACCGCCACACTTTAAATATGAGAAAATAATACTCATGTAATCTCATGACTAGTTTATGTGTTTACATGAATTTATTGTGAAATTCACACTCATATATTTGCTTAATAAAATAGAGAAATTCACAATCGTATATGTTTTTAAAAATACATGAACTTCAAATAATTGTCATATTATCAATTGTTCAAACTTAAATGACAGCTAGTGGAGAATCTTAGACTCGATTAGTGTTTTCGGTATATAAAAATGCATGCACTTAAATTTTAATTAGAGTTGATCACGGTTGCATCAAATATTAGTTTATATATATAAAAGATTCTACAGTATTAAAAGAAAAGCAAGATCTTTACAAAAAAAAATATTTCCCCCCACCTGTAGTACTATTTTTATAACAATCTCGATCGAGATTTATAATTGCAAGATAGCATAGAACCTACGATCCAATCAAAATGAAAAAAATAACAAGAAATACAAAATAAAGAGAACAAATCTAAAAAATATAATTAGAAATTTTTTTTTTATTTTTCTTCATTTATTTTTCTACACTTTGAATTTAAAATTTGAAAAAGTAAAATAAACATCAAATTTTCTCCTCCATCTTTCCTTCCTCCCCATGTACACCATAAATTATGATCAGCATAAAATAAACCATCGGATAAGCATCAATTCAATATAGAATAAGACAAATACACCATTTTCTGGGCCTAATGGGCCATAACAAGAAGTCATAAGTGGTACTAAACAGAGAACCACAAGGACCCTTGGATAAATATATTGACAGAGCTATATTGGCTTCATGCAGCGTATCAGTCATATCTTCTATTTATCTTGCGCTGTATGAAGCGAAATGAGCTCTGTCAACATCTACCAAACATCCTTCCGATGAGACCCGATTAGACTCGACCCAACCCGGCGCGGACAAGTATTCTCTCCATTACTGTAGAAAGATTCCCCTCACTTTGCGGTTTAAGATTAACTCTCAGCGGCTTTGAGTCGGGCTAGCGCAGGGGAAATATTATTGGGCTTTGAGATTCGTGCCAAGTTAAATAGAACGGTCCAGATCCAGTAATTGTAAAAGATTCCCTATTACTGTACCGGGGAGGATGTGAATTCACCCAGCGCTCGCTAATCCCTATATATCCACTTTGCAGAATTCGCATACGCTCTCAAATTTTAAGTTTGAATCTGGACCGTGATCTTCTCCAGCACGAATATTAAAGAGGCTCCTTACATTCCATAAATCTCATCGAACGGTTCAGATTTAAACACAAATTTGGAGTTACTTTATGGATCTAAGTCTGAACGAACGGTCCGAATTCCACTTTGCCAGTATCGCCTGTAGCACTGTACAAGTGTACACTCTCTTTCTCCTTTTTTCAATAAACGTGCACAATTGTAATTTAACCCTGTTTTTTCTTAAATTTGCGTCCTCCAGTCCAGTCCAGACCGCGACCTAGACGAAGTTTGCTCCTGATTTCTTCCTCTTATGTTTTTTGCTCTGGCGCATCGGTTCGATCTCTTCCTCTTGCAAATCTCGCAACCTCTGTTTGTTGCTGTGAGCAGCGCCTAACAGCTACTCGGCGTGGCGGGTACAACCCGACCCGTTAGTTCGTCGCGAGATGTCTGCTCAGCGGGGGAAAAAATTCGAAGGGCTTAATTTGGAGCCTGTAGCAACAGCACAGGTGCCAAACTGTGGTGTTCAAATTATTCTTTTTGGTTATTGGGTTTCAAATTGTTGAGTTTCTTTTCTAGAAATACTGAATTCTGGTTCCAGTTGACTCCAATTTTGTCGATTGATGTCTAAACATTGAGTTATGGCCAAAAGTATTTCAAAATAGGTGCTGAACCATTATTTAGGTATTGTACAACAGTATGCTTGTATGTAGATTTTGAGGTTGAATTTCAGCTTGGTGGCTGAAATTATATCAAATTCAATCTAAGTAATTATTAATCATATCTGAGCAAGTCTTTAGATGGCAACTGCAATGCATAATTGGAAGACTTTAGATTAGATAAATTCTTACTGACAGTTATTTTTATTATGACACCTAGAAAAGAAGTCTGCGCAGTCAAACCTCTGGTCAACTTTCAGAACCCACTATTGAAGGGAATCCCGGTGATAATGTATGATTTTCTTAATGCCTGAATTCTAACCATTTCGTTGTGGGTATTTTTTTCTTACTATTAGGCACTAAATGCGATTAATGTTTTCTTCTTTTATAAGATTGAAGAGCAGGGCAAGCTCACTGCAGAGGGATTACCTGAGGACTGGATAAAGGAAGTGAAGTCCCAAAGGAATGGTTCAAGTAGGAAGAATACGGTATAATTCTTGTTATTTATTATAGTTGTTGGTAATATTTATAGTGACGTCCTTTCTTCTGGATAAATAAAACATTACTTTGGTTGCAATTAAAAGACCTGAAGTATTGCTCACATACTAAAATGAAATTCGAGATATTTTTTTGGTCGCTATTAAAAGACCTAGCAAAACTCACTAATTGAATTTGACATCTTAAATCTGGTAGTACCACACTCCACTCCAATTTGTGTTTCCTACATGTCGTCAAAATTACCAATTATGAAGTCATAGGCATATTGTTTGTATGTGGAACTGTTAATGTTTCCTTTGCAAGAACTTTAAAAGTTGCCTTGCGAGAAGAATATTCTATAAATGAAGTTTCCAACAGTAGGCATTATTAACATACCAAGAGAACCAACTAAACAGAAAGGCATAACGAGTAATCATATTCTCGAGTTATATCAACCTTTTTGGTGTGCGCTTATTTGTCAATGTGCATATTTCATATGTAGGACATTTTTTTATTTCATTTTGATTGAGCATTTTACTATTAAGTTCATTGATGTTTCCAACACATATTGAATTTTCTGTAGTTTTATGTTGACCCGAAATCTGGTTATGCATTTCCCTCATTGGAAGATGCATTAAGATACGTACAAACTGGTAGTATACTCAGCTGTGCGGTGATACCTCAAAAAAGGAGCAGGGAGGAATTGCTTATTTTAATGAACAGTTCTCAGGTAACCTCCATTTTTCTACATTTCTTGATTTGTTACACATAGCACAAGTAGTCTATATACAGAAAATTATTAGGATCGTTACAGGGCTTCATATCTGGTCTCTTATTATCTTTTAATTTCAAACCATTCTTCAAACCCTTTTCATTTAGTGTGGGCTGTGTGACCTGTAGTTTCCTCTCCCAGTTCATTGCTTGCCTACGAAGGCGTGCCTCTTGTTTTATGTTTGAAGCATCCTTTTGACTATGTTACACAGATGTGCCTCTAAACCAACCATGTCATCAGCATTATAGGAATAATGATGTGAATTCTTTTTATTGAATACAATTTCTTTATCCTTTTTTACTAATGAAGAGTGATTTTGTATTACCTTATGCAGACAAAAAGTACGCCACGTCAGACAGTGAAGACTCAGACTGCTATGAGCTCTGCTCAGGTTTCTACTCTTGACTAATCCTATATTAACTATGATGAAAAAATCACAGTAACCATGTATGTTTTTTTTTAGAATTAGATCATGAGGTTTTTTGTATTTGTTGTATTATTTTATAGTGATTTTGTTTCTCGTGCTTTGTCATCTATGTAACATCATACCTGTCTGCTTGGTCTTTTATAAAGGTCACATATCAGGCCAAACTTGGTCCTGATGGATTACCTGTGGATTGGATAAAGGAGGTGAAGGCCAGAACGAAAGATTCAAGTAGGAAAGATATGGTAAATTTTTTTTTACCTGTTATTATTGTTTAGTAGTAGTAACCATATTAGTATTTCTTCTTTGTTCGGCATCATATAAAAAGGTCGCTTGACTCTTATCAGTTATAGCACATGTAAATTTTGTGTATTCTCATTTTGCACATTTTGCACATTTGCATCATATAAAAAAAAAATCAGCCACAAAAAGTTCTAAAAAATTTGCATCAAGGAAGCCTTTGATACCAAGAGAGCAACAGTTACTGGTTTAAGCAAAAGTAACAATCTGTGCAGTTCATCTAAAGCTTTTTTGCTGTGCCCTCAATTGTCACCCATCAGTTTTTATGTATTCTCATTTTGCACATTTGCAATGACTGTAATATCTTAATTTTGTGTAGTTTTATATCGACCCGAAGACAGGTTATGCATTTTTGTCACTGAAAGATGCTTTGAGATATGTTGAAACTGGCGATCAACGTTACTGTAAAACCAGACCTCAAAAAAGAAGCATGGAGGAGGTGCATAACAATAATCTCTCTAATTTTTCAGTGTACCTTTGTTTATTTGTTTATGAACTGTAGAGTTCGACTCTAGAAATTTGAAGAACTGGTCCTCTTTGGTCCCTAATCAAGGCATCTGATTTGATGCAAATCGGTTTAGTTGGGTGCTAAAATTAGTTTTTAGAAAGATAAAGAGAAGCACCACAGAGAGAGAAATGACAGATGGAAGATATAGGGCATTTCTTCAAAGGAGAGAATAATTTTGTAATTCTTGAATATTTGTATTTTATCTTTAAACTGGGGTGTAAGGAATCTAATGAAAAAGTTAGATAGTCAGGCAAACAAGAGTAGATAACAATAGTCTCTCCCATCCATTGGACGATCTTTCTCAACAAGCTTAATTATTTATATCTGTAATTGATCAGCCATTTTTGTGCAACAATTAGTTGCTGGATCTAATGCAGTTACTTCCTTTTTTTTCCCACTCTAATAAACATAACAGATCTAGTCAGCGCGTAGAATTTTAATGTCACATGATTATTTAATAGCAGTATTTGGCAATTTTAAGCATTTATATTGGATTAGTTATAACCATAACTACATTATATTACATGCAGATAAGAATTCTCAGCAGTCAGACGATTAAGACTCAGAGTACTGCAATCCCTGCACAGACTTCTAATTTGATTAATGATGGAACGTCTGGTGATAATGTTTGTAAAGCTGTACAAGAGAACGAATTAACTTCTCATGGGTTACCTAAAAACTGGATAAAGGAACTGAAGCCGAGAAAGAATGGAACTAAGGCGGATCCGGTAAGATTATCGTTGTTTGTTACTTGTTATTTTGTAGTATTTACTGTACACTGGGAAAAGTCACTTGACTTCTGATTAGTCACAGTAGTGCCTGGTATATGTTCTACTGTTATAGCGTGGACGCGCTAGAACACTTTGTTGAGTTGACAAGTTGATGTAAGAATTGTTCTTGTTATAAAACCATAAAAGATTTGTGGAAGGGCCAATTTAAAAACTTATGTTAGTAAGAATAATAGTTGTAAAAGGAAATAGAATATTAGCAAAACCTGGAAAACACAATATATCATGCAATGCTATTGCACAAGGTAAAATAGCAATAATTTATGCTTAAATTTAAAGCTGATATTTTGTAAGGAACTAATAATTGGCCCAACATATAAGATAATGGGGAACTACTTGAGAAATTACTGTATAGTTTAGGGGTGGGATCTGAAATTTTGAACTCACGCCTTTCCCAAGACATCAAGAGAACCTCTAATTAACTAAGTTGGGTAAGCCTTTCAGGAGATCAAGATAATAACAACAAAACCTATGTTGTGAGTACTTGTGAGGTCGTGTGTGGGTCCTTGTAATTTGTTGGCATTTTATGTGTGGATCTAAATGCTATCAATGAGTTAATGTAATGTAACATCTCTTGAATTTTTTGCAGTTTTACATTGACCCGGATACAGGTTATGCGTTTTTGTCACTGAAAGATGCATTAAGATATGTCGCAACTGGTAACATACTAAGCTGTGTCATGAGACCTCAAAAAAGAAGCATAGAAGAGGTGCAGGCTTTAATAAGCAGCTCTGAGGTACACTAAAATTTAATAATTAAATAAGGCTACTTAAGTTTGCTGTTTGTTGGTTTTTCTGTTCAAAGTGCTCAATTCGTTAGTAATTAGCTAGGCACCAGGCAGCATTAGAGCTAAAAGCACACATAACCTAGATGAATGTCTCTGACTTAATCTGCTAATAATCTGCTAAGCATATTATGATATCATATTGCTCAGATAATATAATTTATAAGAAAGTATTTCATGTGTAGGCTTCAGCTCTTTCTTATAAGAACAGAATTCAATTGAAATTTTTGCTAGAGGCGGTAAAATATTAACACCTGAATGGTCAGGTAATCAGGTTAGAGACCCGAAACGGGTTTATAAACCCGAATACTAATCCCAATGAGCAGACTAGAATGACTAAAAAAACCAAACACTTCCGGCCTGCCTGATTGGGTCTTCTTACTGCAGCAATCTTGTTCAGTAGCTAAATAATTTGCTTTATGCGAAGAAAATACTATTACATTGATTAATTTGTTGTTGATTTTACTAAATGAAAACAAATTGATGAGTTTTGAGTTATTAATACTGACTTCAGCTGTTTGTCATTTTTGGAAAAAAAAAAATCCAGATGTCTAGCATTTCTGGAATGAAGGCTGTTCAGCGAGAGAGCTCGCAACCTGTTCTGCTCAATACCTCGCATCGAAAAAGAAAAAGGAGCCCCGTGAAATCTTCAGCCCTGAAGCCGGAGGAGGATTTGAACATCAAGGGAACTGACAACGCAACTGGGACCGCTTCCCGGAGAGTGAAGCAGCGCATAGAGGGTCCACTGTCAGTCAGAGCTTCCCCTCGTCTGTCCATCAAAGCTGAAAACCATGCAGAGAATAATGAGTCGTGTAGTACTCTGCCCGGCATGTCAAATTCCTCTGCCCCTCCAGACCCAAAGACTGAGGAGGTAGCAACGGTGGAAAATGGCAGCTCAACCAGGACCCCATTGCGAAACGGGAAGCTACGCAAAGAGACACTCATGCCGCACAGAGTTTCTCCTCGCCTTGCTGCTCCAGAAACTACTGACATCACATCTGTTGAAACCAAGAATAGCTTGACGAGTAAAAACAGACTCAGGAGTCAACCTAACCTAGAAAGCAAGGAGGAAACAATAGAAGGTGCAAGTGCCGGTTCAACAGGGAAGTTATTGCGGAGCGGAAAGATGCGCAAAGAGAGGCCCACGCTGCCCCTAAGAGGTTCCTCTCGTCTTGCAGCTCTGACAGCTACAACTGATGGCCCTAATGAGCCTGACCTGGAGCTGAAGGAGGAAACAATAGAAGGGATCAAAGGCAGTTCAATTAAGGAGACCACAAGGCGCCGAGGGAAGATGCACAGAGAGAAGCGAGCATCCGTCAGAGCTTCCCCTCGTCTTGCAGCTCACACTGATACCACTTCTGTCGAAAATGATAATACCATGATGAGTCAGCATGACCTGGAGCTCAAGGAGACAACAATAGAAGGGGCAAATAGTGGTCCAACTGAGACCCCAATTCGTAGAGGGAAGATGCGCAGAGAGAGGGGCACACCCCTCAGAGCCTCCTCTCGTCTTGCAACTCAGAATATGACAAATGATGCCACTTCTGTACAAAACGAGAATAGCACGATGAGTAATGCTTTGTTTGGGCTCACTAGTCAGCCTGACCTGGAGCGCAAGGAGGTAACAGTAGAAAGGGCAAATATCAGTTCAACTGGGACTCCATTGCGTAGAGGGAAGATGCGCAGAGATAGGAGGGGCACATCCCTCAGCGCCTCCTCTCAGCTTGCAACTCATAATATGACTAATGATGCCACTACTGTACAAAACGAGAATAGCACGATGAGTAATGCTTTGTTTGGGCCCACTAGTCAACCTGACCTGGAGCACAAGGAGGAAACAGTAGAAGGGACCAAAGGCAGTTCAACTAAGGGGACCACAAGGCGCCGAGGGAAGATGCACAGAGAGAGGGGCACACCCGTCAGAGCCTCCTCTCGCCTTGCAACTCCGACAATGACAAATGATGCCACTTCTGTACAAAACGAGAATAGCACGATGAGTAATGATTTGTTTGGGCCCACTAGTCAGCCTGACCTGGAGCGCAAGGAGGAAACAGTAGAAAGGGCAAATATCAGTTCAACTGGGACTCCATCATTGCGTAGAGGGAAAATGCGCAGAGAAAGGCCCACACCTCTCAGAGAGGAAGCTTTGTTTGGACCCACTAGTCAGGCTGGCCTGGAGCTCAAGGAGGAAACAGTAGAAGGGGCAAATATCAGTTCAACTGAGACTCCAATGTGTAGAGGGAATATGCGCAGAGAAAGGCCCACAGCTCTCAGAGCTTCCTCTCGCCTTGCAACTCTGAATGCCACAAATAATGCCACTTCTGTTGAAAATGAGAATAGCACAATGAGTAATGATTTGTTTGGGCCCACTAGTCAGCCTGACCTGGAGCGCAAGGAGGAAACAGTACAAGGGGCAAATATCAGTTCAACTGAGACCCCAATGCGTAGAGGGAAAATGCGCAGAGAAAGGCCCACACCTCTCAGAGCTTCTGCTCGCCTTGCAGCTCCAGATGCTACAAATAATGCCACTCCTGTTGAAATTGATAATAGTGCGGCGATTAATGCTTTGTTTGAACCATCATCCCCCTCCCTTTCGTTTCTAAATGTGGGACCCACAGGTCAGCCTGACCTGGAGCTGCAGGAGGAAAGAACAGAAGGGGAAAATGACAGTTCACCTGGGACTCCGTTGTACAATACCAGACCTTTCAGAGCTTCCTCTTGCCAAGCAGCTCTCAAAACGACGACTGATTGCACTTCCGAGAAAAATGAAGATAACATTGGAAGTAATGCTTTTTCTGTGCCACCTCCTTTACATCCGGATTTAAATTTGGAATCCAGTCTGGCTGACTTGCAACTCGAGGAAGTGATAACAGGGGCAAATGGCAACAAGTCCGAATCTACAATGGGGCCTGCTGCTGATGAAAACCATGAAGAGAATAACAAGACGAGCAATTCAATGTCTGAATTGCCATTTTCTCCTGCTCGTCCAGATTTGAATTTGGGACCCACTAATCAGCCTTACTGGGAGCCCAAGGTGGAAACAATTGCTGCAGCAAATGGCAGTGCAATCAGAACCACCACCTCACAGAGAGTGGAGCCACGAAGAGAGGTGCTGACACCTGTCAAAACTTCCCCTTGCCTCGAGGCCCTGAAAGCAACTACTGAGGCCGCCTCTAGGAATACCAATGAAAAGTACAGAATGACAAGTAGTGCTTTGTCTCAGCTATCGCATTTTCCTGGCCGTCCCGATCTAAATTTAGGCCCCACCAGTCAGCTTACCGTTAAGCGGCAGGAGGAAATGTCCCGAGTAAATGGCAGTTCAACTGGGAGGCCCACACCACCGGTCAATGCTATGACCGAAACTGCGTCTTATTATAATTACGGAAATAACATTAAGATAAGTAATTATTTTGGTTTGCCCGTCAAATCACCTACCAGTCAAATAACTACGGGATCCACCAGTCAACCCAACCCTCGAGAAATTTGGTTTGACACTGCTGCTGCTGCGCCCTCTACTCTGATAAGTGACGTCAAAAGAGCACCAGACCTGAACATGGTCCCCATGTCTTGGCCCGAACCCAACGTGGTTCCCAAACTGGAACAGCAGCAGCCTGCTGTAAATACTATAAGCGAGTTGAACATGCAACCACCTGTACCTTCTGAAATTCTGTACCAAGACCCTACCATGGACGCCCTGCTGAGTGCTCAAGAAGCAGGCCCAAGCATGCCACCACACATGTCTATTGATGCACTTAATTCACCTTTATCACCCTTCTTTGGGGATTTTTGGCATGATCCCTGCTTGAGTTATGCATTTAATACTCTAACTGGGGGTATGGATCAACAGCGCACTACAGGTCTGGGTGCGGGATCCGAAAATAACGTAAATTGGGCTGGTGCTAGGAATGGTGGACCCCCTGTAGAAAACCCTGGTATTGGTCCGAGTCAGCCCACAACCCAAACCCCGCAATACATGAACAATGGAATGCCATTTCCAAAATGAAGCAAGTAGGCATGAAAGACAGCAATTGGGAACCTCTTTGTTATACTTGTTTATGAGAGCCGCGCCCCCCCCCCCAAAAATAGTAATAATTTTAGTTTACCTGGTCGCTTCTGAGCTATTTCTTGTTGTACTTTGTTAGGTTTCTTAGGGTTTTGTCTATGGGTAAACTGTAGGTCAGACAGAAAATAGTGGAACTTGTTTTAACGATATTTTTGTCATTAATCTAATATTACTGTGGGTGAACCGTTTTATGTATATTGTAATCTTTTGTTGTGTCATGAGGCGTTTCCTTGTTTCGTGTATAACTCAAATCTGTGATCAAATCAATTTACTTCCCTGTAGACTGAGACAAGTATTTAGCCTATTTGATAGATTCACAATGTAGTTGTACCTTGTACGAGTGAGCTTGGAATAATATAATGCTGGCCTCAAATTTTCTTTTATTTATTTTCCCTGTTCAACAGATGAAATAATGTACTCCAGGAAAAATATCCCAAGATATTTATAAAAAAAATTAACTTTAACCTTTTAATCCTTTTAATTCCGCATTGCCTTCTGAGTTTCTCTGACTTTGTTTAATTATTTTTTATTATTTTCATGAAAAAAATAAGTTCTTTTCTACAATTTTCCAATAATAACAACAATAAAATTACATAACAATAAGAAAAAGCAATCTCGCAATTACATTTTCAATAGACAATTATCATAAAATATACAGAACAAGAACAAGAAAGAATCATATCAATTTGTGAAACAAATGGAAAAAAATGGCGAAAATGTCAAAGTAACATAAAATAAAAATTGATTGTTGAAGAGTTCCTTCATCCAAGGAAACAAAAATCTGCATGACATATGCAGAGAAGCATTACAGCCAGAACCACTCCATGAAGGAAGATCAAGGCGCTAAATACAGTAATTAATTACAATAAATCAAATTCAAATCATCCCACCAGATTGTAAAAAGAAAAAGAAAAAAAGAAAAATGAATACCAAAACGATCGATATAAAAACAAAAGCTGGATTCAGTTTCAGACCGAGTGTACAGAATCCTCATTGACAATGAATGTAGGGCGAGACAGCATGAGTGGCCGGTCCTTCGCCTCCTCTTCATCATCAAATTCATCCTCGGCAGTAGAGAGGTTGATGCAAGAACAACGCTCAAGTGATGAGAAGAATGCCGCTATAACGCTCATTGCCATCCATGTCCCAATCCCCTCGACCCGCTCACTCATCGAAGATTGCCGGCTCATCTCGCCAACATTGCTGCTGTCGGTATTGTTATCGGCCATTTTTCGTGCCGAGAAGAGAAAAGAGAAGTTGGGTGCTTGCTTGTGGATTTGAGAGAGGGGATTTTGTACTTGGAGAACTAAAAATAGAATGGAGCATATGACTATGAGGTTGTTATGTTTGTTATTAGTTTGGTAACGGTGACTAGAAATTGAGCAACAAATCTAGAAGATGAAAAGCGGTTAAACACAAAAAAAAATATTTTATTTTTATACATGTAGATTATAAACTGTTAATTTCTGACTCTTTGGTAGTTCACTTGATAATTGAAGAGATATCAGACTATTTTAATAATTTTAAAATAATTTTAAAAAAATGAAAATTGAAATTGTAGGTATATATGTTATTGGATTTATAGATAGCTTAACAATCAAATTTCATACAATTTAAGTATAATTTGATCATGTCCATAATATTGGATTTCAAAGTATGGTTTACTTTTTGAGATCATTAAAATAAAATATTGTCAAGTGATGTCCCTCTTGTTTAAATAAAAAATGAAATTATATTATTTAATACTATTTGACGGAGAGCTGAACTACTTCAATTTGATTCAAACTTAATACATGTTGTATTTAAATAATGGAAAGATGCATTTACCCTCATATGTTTTTGGTTTGAACTATATTTTTTTTAAATATCAGATTAATTTTACATAAAAATAGATGCACGTTAAAATTATCAGTTTGTGTATTTAATTTCATTTATTACAATGCGATGGTTGATATTAACTATGCATAAGTGCTGATTGATCCGTACTATAAAATAATATTTTTATTTTTAAAGATATATATATATATATAGGGGCTGGCTACTATGCTTATATAAGCATATGCCCACATATGCTTATAACTCATTTTTGCGTTTTCAATGTTCAAATGGTCAATCCGACCGTTCATCTTGTTCTCCATATTAATATGTGCTTGGAGACTAAATTTTACATTTTTCTGAATTTTTTTACTATTTATTAAGCCACTTTGAAAATTGCTGATCTGGGTGAACAGTAAAAACAGTGTTTCCAAAATTCTGGACCATATGATCAGCAATTTTCAAAGTGGCTTAATAAATAGTAAAAAAATTCAGAAAAATGTAAAATTTGGTCTCCAAGCACATATTAATATGGAGAACAAGATGAACGGTCGGATCGACCATTTGAACATTGGAAACGCAAAAATGCTTATTTAAGCATAATAGCCAAGCACTATATATATATATATATATATATATATATATATTATGAGAAAAAATAATGTTATTTACTTATTTATTATTATAAGTAGATAAATATTATGAACTTTGATATTTTTTTAATAATATTATTTTTTTATAAGTATCTGATTCAATTTATATTCATATCTGTATCTGTGTCTATCTGTGTCTTTATTTAAAAAATAAAAACGGATACATATATGATTTTACCACTATCTGTTTCCGTATTAACATATAAAAGTCCCAATGCAAACACAATTTTTTTTGTGGCTAAACGATGAACTGATATACAAAAAAAATTGAATCAATTATTTTTAATTAATTTCCATGAATAAATAAATTCTGAAATCCAAACACAAAATTCAAATTTGAGTACTTTAGATCCGGACTCCTAACAGACATTCCATGAGCACATCTGCACATGGGCTGCGCCTTCCGTCTTTTTCGCATAACAGTAATCACATTTTAAAGAGAACGGAGTAGGTCCGATGCCCATCGGACCTACTTTTAGGTTCAACGAGCATGATGACCGTCCGATCTAATTTTTAGATCTGTGCGCACAAAAATTAAAACGGACATGCACGAAGTTTAAAGCGTTCAGCACGAATCTTAAAGCAAATCGACGGTGATTAAACACATCTAACCAAAGTAGGTCCGATGCCCATCGGACCTACTCTCAAGTGCATTTTAAAACATCAAGCCATCATGATGGCAAAGAAGAAGAGGGTTTCAAAACTTTCAATACTTCGTGTCTTTCGTACCTCATAGGAGTGCACAAAAAAACTCATGACTCATAACTTGTTTGGAATCAATTTGGATTCAACTCGAGTTAAAACTGACTCGAGTTCATTGACTCGGTTGTCTCACGAGTTGAATTCAAGTTGCCTCCAACTCAGTTCGGAATTAACTCGGTTGACTCATTGACTTGGTAAACTATATAATATTTTGTTAAACTTTGTACTATTTAGTAATTTGGTAAACTTTGTACTATTTAATTATGTAAAGTTTTAAATTGTGTACTATTTTTTGTTAGATTTTATTTTGATAATTTTTAATTTGATAAACTATGTACTATTTACGAGTCACTAGTCGACTCGACTCGAGTTGACTAGAGTTATTCGTGAGTTGAATCCAAGTTGGGGATTCTGACTCGAAACTGAATTTTAGCAACTCAGACTCAAGTCGGCTCATGAGTTCACAAGTTGAATCGAAGTTGCCCTCAACTCGGCTCATGAGCAGCCCTACCTTATCATACCTCATATTTTATATTTTCATTTTTCAAAGTCCAAACTATCGATCTGAACCGCTCAATATGATATCCATACTAAAATATGCTTGGAAATGAAATTTTATAATTTTTGAAATTTTTTACTATTTTTAAGATGGGTATAAAATCACTGTTTTTGAACGATCTAGAAACAGTGATTTTGTACCTATCTTAAAAAATAGTAAAAATAATTCAAAAATTATAAAATTTCATTCCAATTATATTTTAGTATGGATATTATGTTGAATGGTTTAAATCGACAGTTTGAATAATGTAAACAAAAATATAAAATATGAGGTATGATGAAGTATTAAAAGCACGAAGTATTGGAATCTTTTCAACAAAGAAAATACAACCTTTTTAGTTTTTAAGTGGCAATCTGACCATCTCATGGATCTTATTCTTTTCTCCGTCTATTTATACTCTAAACAAGAAAAGAAAAGAAAATCAAGACGATAATTCACTAGTCAAATTGAAGAATATTAAAACAGTAAGTTTCTAATAAAAATCTAAATCTAATGATTTTATTAGTAAAGTTGTGATTTTATAAATGAATCAATATCGTATTGTTCAAGATAAAATAAATAGAAGTTTAATAATAAACACAAATTAAAGAAATCAATAGTCAAATTTATATGTTGGTTTTAATAATAAAATTCGGTTAGACAACTATAACTAATGATATTTAAATCGTCTTTGACAACAAAAATTATATGTGAAATTTCATTGGCATGCGGCCAGGTGTTCTTTTAAGACAATCAAAATTATGGATATATATTTTGAAATATATTTGTTATTGCGAAAGTTTTGTCCTTTTTTTTTAAATGTGAAAGTTTTGTTGTGACCACAATAAAAATTTTATAATATGAATTAGCAGATATTGAACGCGAGCCATTCACTTTTAAGTCTATCTACTTACCGTTTATTTATGTACATTTATTATGATTTAATAGCTCACTAAATATTAAATATAACTAATTAACTATTAAGTAAGATTTGCTAATTATCAAATAGAATAATGAATATGTTAATAATATAGCATCTTCAATTTATAACTTTATAATAATACTAAATAAATAAAAACAGTATGCTGTTAATAGAAAATAGTTATATGTTTATAAGTAAAACATAGTTGTTAACTTAACATATTTATCTAGTCATATTTATTAATATAATAAAATAATCAAAAGGCAGGATAAACAGGTCGAAATATCTTCTGCATTTAATGATAAGTTAAGAATTATAGGTATGAGATATAACTCAAAAAATCAAAATTAAAATGAAGTGATCAACACAAAACATAACTAAGCACAAAACATCAAAAGTATATACAACTCGATCGACAGTGCTTACGCACTACAATAACCGGAACACACTCAAGAGCAATTCAGTTGCCGAACTATCTGATCAGCAAATTTATAAAAAAACATTGAAATATTAGTTTTCATTTGACATGAGAATCATGGACATCAAAGATAATGTCAGGGGTAATAAGAGGAAGTTTGTTTATGTACACGAACAGCCGCCTCAGGTTTTCTCTGTAGACTGTCGGTTGGTCGACTACATCTCTGTTGTCTACATAAACCCATAGATCGCTCGAATCGACTCTCTTCAAACTATCCCGGCAGAAAGGACAAGACCGTGATCTTGAACTCCTGTGTAGAGAGAGAGAAAAAACATAGCTTAGTGGCAACAAGCTTAGACAGGTAGGACAGTATGTCTGTAACTATAACTAGAGAAATGTAATAATGCACTTTTGCTTGTTGGGTCCTCGCCTGATATAATAAAGTAATATGAGTGAGGCTCTGGTCAATATCTCTGTTTTCAAAGTGCAAACAGTCGATCGGAACCATTCAACATGATCTCCATAGGAAAATGTACTTGGAGATCAAAATTTACATTTTTTTTAGAATTTTTTACTTTTTTTAGATAGGTAGAAAATCAATAATAGCAAGGCTAACAGTAAGCACAAGTTGCTTAAGTGGTAAGGTTTAACTAGAGATGTAATAATGCACTTTTGCTTGTTGGGTCCTTGCCTAATACAATCAAGTCTAATGGCAAAAATTTGATGAACAACAAGCAAATTCCAAGATAACAAACTTTTTTATCACACAAAGTGCATTCATCTATTAAGCTCTCTGCTTCCAGGCATGAAATTTTAAAGTTCATTTTTCCTCATAACCTGATTATCCTCCAAATTTTTTAAAAAAGAATCCCAATAGCTAGAAATAAGTTGAGAAAGTTCTTACCAGTCTTGGAAACACTTGAGGCACATGGCATGCATACAGCTGGGCAGCACAATATTTCCACCACTAGTCTCCATGCAAATGGCACATTCCTCTTCCCTCTCTGCATCAATATCCGTGCAATGCATCATTTCATCATCTTTTCTCCTATACCTTTCCATGCACAAGGCCTTTTGTTTTATTTCTTCCATATCATTTAACCCACTTTGTAATTGCATCAAAGAGGGGAATATCACAGCTGAAAAGAAAGGTCTTATAAGAAAAAGAAAAAGAAAATAGAACCATACAGATAATCTATTTAGAGTGCGGCTATGGTACTATGCATAGTGCAGAGGTCCATACTATGGATTAATATTTTCGTCAAATTGATCTTCATATGAAAATGTACTTGCATACTAAATTTTACATTTTTGTAGAATTTTTTTACTGTTTTTTTAGATAGGTAGAAAATACTACTTTTGAATGGTCTAGAATTTTTAGATTGAGTAATTTTCTATCTATCTAACAAAAACAGTAAAAAAAATCGAAAAAAAATGTAAAATTTGATCTACATGTACATTTCGTATGGAGATTATGTTGAACGTTCAGATTGACTGTTTCAACTTTGAAAATAGAGATATTGATCCATGGTATGGACCAATATGTGCAGGTATATATGTATAATAGAGATTTCTATACCATAGAATTCTCTAATGCTTGCTTTACGCTCTTGCGTGGACATAGTAGTTGACCCATCAACATAAACCTACATCAAGGATATTCACCTTCAATATTAAAAAAAAATATATATAAAAGGAGCTAATTGAGAACCAAAATATCAAACAAATGAAAAAAAAATAACCTTGTAAATTAGAATTCGTAAGAAACCAAGAGCACCGGCAAGACTGCAGTCGGTCCATTGTACCAGAAAAAGGAATAAATGAGCAACGGGACTATATGATAATCTCATCTGTAGACACGCACCATCATAGTCTCTTGAATATTCTGAAGCCCTGATAATGAAATAAAATATAATAAAATGAAGATAAAATATATGTAAAAAGGTCCAATTTACCTACCCATAATAGAAATTGTGGGTCATACAAGCTTCTTTCAGAAGTCACATATCTGAATTTATAGTTGACACAGAAACATGCTTGAAAGTGATATATTACTTCATGACAGTATAAAAAGTTTGGATAACTATTCACTTCAATAAAATAATACATCAGTAATGTTCCCCCATTGACTACATGAAGTGCATAAATACAAAGTTTTGTGGAATTATCTTTTCAAATGAAAGAATTAGAAATTCAAGGGATCTTATAAACACTGGAAAGATACTTGTGTTATTAATTAGAGTGTGAAAAACAAATTTAGAATTTTTCCCTTTCAGTCCAGTCACAATTAGTTGGGAAATGCAGGTACTACTAAAACATCTTGCCAAATCCTGGTAAAGATTTTAACAGAGCAGTTTTGGCTTCATGCAGCGCATGAAGTATAGAATCGAAACAGCATTGCATATGATTCATGCGCTGCATGAAGCCAAAACTGCTCTGTTAAAATCTTTACCCCAAATTCCCAACAAAATTACTCAATACCTAACAACAGTAAATTAAAATCCCCATTCCTCTACAGAGGCATTTAGAGGAACCTAAAATTTAAAATTTAAAAAAAACGAAAACAGAGATTCTACCTGACAATCAATAGCCACTAATTTCCAAAAAAATTGAACAAATTAGAGGAAACAAGAGAGAGAGAGAGAGTGGTTACAGTGTGTTGGCGTGCTGGATATCAGCTTCAAGCGCCTTGAGCGAATCCTTGAAAGCTCTTCGCATGGTGCCCGGTAACATCCCATCCAATTGCTCCCGCACTAGCGCCGAAATCTAACCTAAATCTCTCTCTCTCTCTCTTTAGTTCTTTGCTTCGTTTCTCTTCTTATGCTCTCTCTCTCTCTCTCTCTCTGTGTTTTGTTTCGGTGCTTTGAAAGCAGACACGACTGAGTTGAGGGAAAAGAGGCGCCTGCTTTGATGACACGTGTACGGGAGTTGGGCGCAGTGAATAAAAATAATTATTTGCAGGAATTTCTTAAATACCCTCTTAAAATAATCAATCTATGTGCTACCTAGGCTTTTCTTTTTTAATTCAGTAAATCTCAATTAGATTTTGAAAACAATTAAATATAACATTGTCATCATTTTTATTTTGGTCACAACTCAATCGTAAAATCACCCAATTTTTATAGTTACTATCAACAAATTTCAAAATTTTGACATTATCACCAACCTAAAAAAATTTCAAATCGTACGCAGACTAAGTATGCGCACCAAATTAGTTTTTTTTTTCTCGATGTCCAAACCTGTAGTCTGATTCTAAAAAAAATAGATATTTAGTGAGCAGACTAAATTTGCGTTCGTGACGACTTTTAATTTTTTTTAAAGCAATAGTAATATTAGAATTTTGAAATTTCATGGTGGTAACTAAAAAATTTCGGATAAAATCAAAGTTGAAATAAAATTGGATAAGTATCGTTCATTATTATTTATTTATTTTTTAGAAGGAACCTTGGTGTATCTATATTTTTTAAAAGATTTTCAATAACTTTCACATTTATTTCATTTTATATATCTCTTACGGGAAAATTAATATATTTTTCTCTGTAGAGAGGCGAGGTTCCTCTAAATGACCGGATAAAAATATCAATTCAGTCCTTCGTTCAAATTTTTATGCTTGGTTTATGTCTTATTATGATTAGGACAATATTATAATTATCTCATTCAAAATGACCTTTATTTTTTTAGCATTATTTTGTACGTACAAGCAAATTTTTTCGGGTTCAAGGGCAGATTTAGATTCAATTATTAAAGTGGCTAAGCCGCTTCTATAATTTTTAAAAAAATTATTACACATATTGAAATTTGATTGAATTTTAAATTTTTTAGAACGTTTTATATACTCTAGTTCCCTTTATAAGATATTAAATTTTTACTGGTAGTCTAGTGGTTAAGAGTTATATTCTGTGGTTAAAGTGACTTGAATTCAAATCCTACCCACCACATTATGAATTTTAAATTTTAATTTTCTCTGTCAAAATTTACGAATAATTATCAGCAAATATATATATATATATATATATAGTATGGCTAAGTTGCTGCTGGCAGCATTTCGGCCAACTGCTGCCGGGGCTATATTTAGCCATACGATGTTCAAACAATAAATTCAAACCGTTAGATGTGATCTCTATATTAAAATCTACTTGGAGACCAAATTTTACATTTTTTGAAATTTTTTTACTATTTATTAAGCCACTTTGAAAATTCCAGATCATATGGTCCAGACTGTTTTTACTGTTCACCCGGATCAGCAATTTTCAAAGTGGCTTAACAAATAGTAACAAAATTCAAAAAAATGTAAAATTTGGTCTCCAAGTAGATTTTAATATAGAGATCACATCTAACGGTTTGGATTTGTTGTTTGAACATCGTATGGCTAAATATAGCCCCGGCAGCAGCTGGCCGAAATGCTGCCAGCAGCAACTTAGCCATACTCTATATATATATATATATTTTAACAAAGACCCTATGAAGGTGATTTGGATGTTAGGATCAGGAGGTTCTTACTTTTCTATTATACATTTGTTGATGCCTCACCCGTCACCAACATGAATTTTGTGTATATTATTATCAAGGCACTCAACAAAATGAAAATTTATAGTTTTGAGATTTAAAATTTAATGTCACTCATAAATCACTTGTTTTCTTGTGTTTGGTAAAGTGAGTGATTGGTGATGCTTATCGTTGTTTTTTATGAATAATTTCAGAGAATATTCAATTATTATTAGTACGTAAATTTCATATTTTAATAAGCACGTAAAAACTAAAAAAACAAGAAATGTAAAATATCAGAGGCATGGGACCCATAAATAGCTCGTTAGGTTCGTGGGACCCACCAAAATCTTGGCCCATTAGAAAATTATTGAAAGGTGGAGATAAGAATCCAACTCCTCAATCTCCTCTTATTATCCTATCACAGCAGAATTTTACTATTTTTAATCGATCATATCTGATTCATAAAAGGCCGATCCTGACCGTTGGATTAAATCATAGATGTCCAAATTTAGATTGCAGTGCTCTGTTATTATAACGAGAAAAGCAGCGAAAAGAAACCCGGGGATGATGGCGATTGGCGCCGGATATTTCTACGGCTGCTCCTGCGGTTTCTTTTGCCTTATCTGCTTGCTACAGATTCCAATTTTTTTTTGCATGCTCGTGATAAATTAGGGGTGAAAACGGATCGGATAGTGATAACTATATCCGTATTTTTTTCATGATACGGATTAGTGTTTTGCAAACCGGCGTCCGGTCCAGACTCAGCCGGTCTACGGGTTTAAACGGTTCGGATTGGGCGGGTCTGATTTTTTGTGGTTGGTCTAATCCGTGCTAGGACCGTGGTCTAAATTTACACAGTCCGGTCTGGTCCAAGGTTCGGTTAGAGTCCAGTCCGAGTTCTGGTCTTTATTTATTTTTATTTTTTTCAGTGAATACTCCAATAATTTTGATCAGATTCAAAATTCAATTTAGAGAAAATGATTACATGAATTTTTGTGTTTTTTATATCAAAATAAATGTATGAAAGTATAGTATTCAGATAATATAATTTCTCAATACAAAAATATTACAGATTGGTATAGTTTTAACGATTAATTGACAATAAAAAATTAGAAAAACTGAAATTCCAGTGACCAGTCCTATAATTTTGATCAGATTCAAAATTCAATTTAGAGATAATAGCTACATTGATTTTTATGTTCCTTATATTAAAATAAAGGTATGAAAGTCTAGTTTTCAGATAATATAATTTCTCAATACAAAAATATTACATAATGGTACAGTTTAACGATTAATTGACAGAGGTCAGAAATCAGAAAAGCTGAAATTCCATTGAGCAGTCCTATAATTTTGACCATATTCAAAATTCAATTTAGAGAAAATGACTACATGGATTTTTTGTGTTCTTTATATCAAAATAAAGGTATGAAAGTTTAGTTTCCAAATAATATAATTTCTCTATACATAAATATTACATATTGGTACAGTTTTATGATTTATTAACATAGGTTAGAATAGCTAAATTCGGATTGGGTCCAGTTCTACACAGTGCGGTCCGGGTTTGGTCCAGTCCGGTCCTACACGGTTCCACGGGTAAGTCCGGTCCAGTCCTACACGGTTCTAGTGAAAATTAGTGACCCAAATCCTTGCTAGACCCGTTTCTAGCCAAGGTTCGGTCCGGATCCGAACCACGGGTTGTCCGGTCCGGTCCTGGACCCGCCGGGTTATTTCAATACACTAATACGGATACAGATCGGATATTAAACTGGATACGGATTTGATATATGTTTTTCAATATTATTATTTACTAAAAAAATATATAAATATTATTAAAAATACAAAAGTTCAATAATATTTATCTAATTATAATAATAAATAATAGTTTTTTCATAATATATATTAAATTATTTAATATATATTTACTATTCGAATACGGATAATTAAAAATTAAAAAACTATATGTACCACTATCCAAAATATTTGGATATCAAATATTCATATTTAATTTTCAAATACGGACCGATTTCAGTCGGATAATATCCTCATATCCGACAATTATCCAACCCTTTTCACCCTTATCCTGATCTCCTGTTATTCCCATTTATAAAATGGCTGATATTAATATTTTTCTAAAAAGTAGTTCGTGCCAATCTTAGCCATAAATAATTGACTTCCATTGTTCTCATTCTTTGCTATCTTAGTTAAATCATAGTATTTAATTAGCTTGCTTTTTCATTGATCATGTAATGCAGTAATGGAGGAACATTCTCTCCATTATTAAAGATTGAAACCGGGAGAAAAGGAAGAGAGCTGTATTTTATTCTATGAAGAGGGCCAAAACAAATATTAAACAAGTCCGTATATTTCAACTTGAACCGAAATGATATGGATTCTAACTGAACTGTTTGGATCTAAATTCAAATTTATTTGGTGATCCGGATGGGGACCTAACTTTTGCCCTCCCTTTTATAGACATGATCCTCTGCATACGCTCAGAAAGATGTGATGGTGTAATCAAGGAGACAAGGACTAAGGAGCTTTTCCTAAAATACAGAAACTTGATGTTAGAAATATAGTAGGTTATGTTTGTCAGACTGTTTAAGAAAAAATTTAGTATTTTAGAAAGTGTTATTTATAAGTTTCTCTTTTTAAAAATTTATGTTGTTATAAATATATCTATATCTCATTTGTACTTTATGTAATTATAAAATAACAAAATACAATTAAACTTTATTATAAAATTTTCTCTCTTGTTTCTTGCCTCTTCTTTAGAAACCCTAACAAATATCAATATCGTTTCTTTCAAATCAATCACAGCACTTGTGTCATTTTTTTAGTACAAGTGATTAGTACTTTTCTCTTATTAATTTGAGAATAAAGTAGGAAATTGGGCGGTAGTACAATTGGTTAGGAAAAAAAGTCCTAAGACTGTGGCAGCCTTTGCAAAGATTTCAATTTTTTTTTAGAAATAAAGTAAGATAGTTCTGCTGTAAGTGATGATACCGTTTTTTTACTAAATAATTATTAAAAAAAAAGACTGAGCCTTGGTGGAAACCATAAAGTGCACTGGGTATATTGATTGAATTATTGATTTAGTAGAAGTGATTAATCTCATAGTTTTTCTGTAAAATTCTCATGTGCTATGTTAAGGATCTCCAACAAACCATTAAAAAAAAGTTTTAATTAATATTCTTCTGTTTCAATGTTATCATACAAGTGCTTCGTTGTAATGGATAAGAGTAACACTCAAATAGTGACTGATGGATTATACAATACACTTTTAGATCAGTGAATAGTTTACCAGAAAGATAAAACTGATCGATGCATCTCTGAACTGAAATAGTTTACCAGAAATTTGAATACTCAACCTGATTGTCATGAAACACAATACATTTGTTGATAAAATAGCAAATAAAGCAGTTGAGAAAGCTATGAATATTGCTAGCGAAATAATATAATTGCCTGCTAAATTGCTGAGCACCTGTGACGTGACAGCTCTTTCAAGTACAGCAAAATAGAAGGAAACAAAACTCAGCAAAGTCAAGTGATGCAATGACCAAACAGATACCATTGTAACATTGTTCATAAATACTGAAGTGCTTATTTTTCATAAATATTTACAAAACTTTTACCACCTAATTCCTGTGTTTTTCTATGTCAGCAAAGTCGATATTGGACGAAAGTATTGTTGTAACCTCTGATAACTTATAGCTTGCAGTAAACAGCTGGAACTTTGGCAAACCTATTTTTCTTGCTTGGTTTGCACATTGTATAGAGAAAAGTTGCTGCTTTTTTTTTTTTTTTTGAGCAATAGTGGGTATATCCCACCAATTTCATTAAGAAACCATATGTTTTTTGCAAGAATGATATCAAAAACTGGTACCGAACTCACAGTTACAGCCAAACAGAGATAAGGAAATTCAGTCATACCCTAAACCTGTACCTAAATCTTACAAAACATAGAGAAAATATGCTGTAAGCGCATATATATCAGCCTTGTGAGTTGTGACTGGTATTATAATTAACATACAGTAACAAAAACCAACAAAAAGTTGAGTCCTGCATATTTTGCGGAAGAATTAAATTAATTAAAGTAGAATAATTTTATGATCTTCTAAAACTCAGGGGTCAAAATCTAGGTACATCCTGTAAGCATCCCTGTCTGATGAGTAGTAGCCCTTAATTGTTGCATCAACTTGAAATCCATTTTTTTGGTAGAGAGAAACAGCAACAGTTCTTTCTGGATCAACATGAAGAGATACCCGATGTATATTTCTTTTCTTACATTTTTCAATACTGGCTTTCAAAAGTGCTTCTCCATGACCCTGCCTTCTGTAATTCTCCTTCACTGTGGCCCCACATAATATTGGAGGATTACAAGGATTAATGTATGATATCGAATTTTATACATGAATAAAATTGAAGAATTAGGCTCTCTTATGGAGTTATGGTGGATATAAACCACAGAATTTTTTGCAAATTATATCCAATATTTAACTTCCAACATTTCAGATATCACTATCCAAAACTACATATTTTCTCATTATGTGAGTTTAAGCTCACCAAGCTAGCGTGAGCTTAAGTTCATCATATTGGCTTTCAACAACGAATTCAAACTGTTTGAAGCGATCTATTTCATGAGTAATGCTTTTAAATAAATTTGATAATTTGTGAGTTCATTAGTATATTCAAGCGATTAAAAATAAAGGTTTTCAAGCTTATTTTCATGCATTTACTTTTTCACCATTTGTTGATCACTTGATGTTATACTAAATAAGCTAAAAAATTACCAATTTGGCATATAATCACATCACTAATCAAATATATTGCTTTGACAGTTTAGATCCGTAATTGAGAGCCAGTCCGAATGATCTTGGGGTTAAGCTCATGAGACACCTTGTAAGCTCATAGTAGCTTTACTCGAATTGAGTTAAATTGAGTTCTTTGTGATGCACATGAGAGTTCTCTAATTATGCTTCACTTCAATTTAAAAGATATCTGAATCTAAATCAATGACAAATATACAAAATTTTAGTTCATAATTAATGTGTGAAAAATAGATATACAAGAGATATTCAGTGGCCTTAAGTATGCTCAATGAAACAAAAATCAATGAAGAAATATTGAAATCAGAATTACCAGAAAGTTTGGTTCTATGGAAAAATAAAATTAAAGTAGATCAGAGAATGAAATCACTCTTACCAGCAAGTTTGGTTATAGAAGCACACAGAGAAGTAACCCAAGAATACATCACATAGCCAATTATCTCCGCTTCTCCTTTTACCTTCCCCTCTCCATCTTCTACAATGGCATACAGTAATCCGCTATTCTTCCTCCTCAGTTCTTCATGAAACGTTCTCGCTAGAGACTCGTGCTTGGGAAAAATCCTTTTTTCTAATCTCACGATCTCTTCGATCACCTTCTCCGAGCCTTTTCTCGATGCATCAAGCTCGATTATCGCCGCCTGATTCATGCGCTCTGGTCTGGGTCGGAGCACTGGCACTAGACAAGCTCGGCATTAGAATACAAAGGAGGTCTGCTTTAAGAATCGTGTCATATTAAAACGAACGACTAAGATCTCATTTTACACGATCAGGTATTGCACTGGATCTGAATTCGCGTAATTTGTCAGAAACTTGTATAATTATTTCATTTTTACATGATAATATCCAATAAGAATTTTTGTGGCGAGAATTACAGATTAGGAGAAATTTCAAAAAAACTGTTGCATTGTCACGATTTTCTTGATTTTTCAAAAGTGTGGTAACAGTATCACGTTTCTTACCGAAATATGTAGAATTATATAATCCAATAATTTTCTAAAATGTACTGTTGACTTGCTAATGGAGATGGATAGTTTACAGATTACAACATCATTTAGTTCCTGTTATATATTTCTGATGCGTCTTTCAGTTTCGTTTGTTATTCTTGAATTGTGTTGTTAATTTATGTACGTTTGAATCGTGGAAGGATTAGTACAAAAATAGTGAATTTTGGTTAGTAGTTGAGAATAGTACTAACTTGATTGGTTTGAGAATAGCGCTAACTTTAGACTATTCGGGTTAGTAAAAATATCGTTTGGATTGTATATTTGAAATAGCGATGGAGAGAATGAATAAAATAATAATTAAACTAATTTAATGTTTAAACTAATATTATATTACATTTAAGCTAATATTTTTAATACTAATATAATATTTAAAGTAATATTATATTACATTTAATATTTAAATTAATATTATATTATATTTAATCTAATATTGAAAGTAATATTATATTACATTTAATATTTAAACAAATATTATATTAAATATAATATAATATTTTATTTAATACTAATCTAATACTTAAACTGATATTATATTATATTCAAGACTTAACATTTACACTAATATTAAATTACATTAAATTTTAAATTAATATTATTTAAACTAATATTTTATTTAATACTAATTTAATATTTAAACTAATATTATATTACATTTAATATTTAAAGATATTAATATTTTATTTAATATTAATCTAATTTGATATTATATTTATCTAATACTAATCTATACTTTAAATTAATATTGTATTACATTTAATATTTAAACTAATATTTTTTTAATACTAATCTAATCTAATATTAATACTAATCAAATTTTTATTTAATACTAATTTAATATTTAAACTAACTCTAATTGAGAGGAATCAAATATTTTATTAATATCACTAACTCCACTAGCTCTATTCTTGTTAACCCACTATTTCTATGGGTTAGTAGAATAAAGTTATTCTTGAGTTAATTCAATTTGCTAATTGTGTTTGGATCACCAATGTTTGAGAATATTTAAGAATAGCGGAGCTAATTCAAAATTAACTCTATTTTTGAATGATCCAAACACACCCTACGGAGGAAAATATCTTCCCTTGAAATAGTCATTAGTATCAGTCTGTATTAAAGGCCCTTCAGCAACGATGGGACTTGAGATTATCAACCCATTTAGAAAATTAATTTTAATTTGTTTTGAAAATATTATAAACTTATTTTCATTTCAAATTGGGTGGGAACTTAAATAATCTGATTATGTATTTGATTAAGTGAAGCAGTGCTGCCTTAAATACTTTATACTGCTTAGTTGTAAAAAGAATATGAAACTTTTTTACGACTATTTTATTATATCTGAAACCCATCATGAATAGTGGGAAAAATAGTATGGCGGAGTCGGTTCTGTTACAGAACAATATGGTACGCGTATCGATTATGTACTGTGACTCGCGTGCCTCATGCTGTGATTATCTTTAGAAAATTTAGCACGACACGACACCCGAAAGATCTAACCACGGCACGACACGTGATCCCGCGAGTCACGTGTAATTAGAACCGTTAGATCTTGACCAAATAGTGAATCTTGAATAAACTAACTAAAATTATAATTAAATAGTCACGCGAGTCACATTTGGTCATCATGTTTAAACACGACGTGACTCATGTGACATGACCATTCACGTGTCGTGACTACTCCTTAACATTTTGATCACGACACGGTACATTTTTTTCCTACATTTTTTTCCAATCTCGTCCATGAGAGTGACTAGGTGTTGTCAAAAGGAGGCAGCAGATGGGGCCACGAAGGCAACGACTAAAGAGAGAATTCGCAGATAAAGGCTACAACCAGCAGGTGATCAATGCACGCTCACGTTATCTAATCGTCGAAAATATTTATTTGATTTACACGCAATACAGCTGACTCAACTCGACTCGTAATTAATTGACTTGGCTTATTAATTACATTCACGAGTCGAGCTCAAACTTTGTCTAATTCAGCTCGGCCCCGCCTGGCCCATTTATGATCATATATTGAAAAGTACGGCTACTATAACACTAGTGTCATTTCAAATTAAATAACACCACATCTTAAACTATTAGATTTACTTTAATATTTGTGCAAGACACTAGTGTCATTCCAACCCTATCTTGTGCACGAATATTAAAGTAGATCTAATGGTTTAAGATGTGGTGTTATTTAATTTGGAATGACACTAGTGTTATAGTAGCCGGACACTATATTGAAGTAAGAAAAAATTGGAGGACTTAATTAAACAAACTATAATAGTTCAAGATCAAAACATTTTTTTTTCTATTTCTTTCTATTAAATCTGAAAACAGATGGAAATATTACAACTAACTCCCTGTCTAAAAGTGCAAAATAGATCCAGGTCCTTAAAAAAGGTTGATTTCCCGACGCCTATTAATGTAAATAAAAATTAAAAAATATTGCTATTGGACAAGCGCGCTCTCTCTCTCTCTCTATATATATATCGAGCCCATCTGCAAATCTAAACCCTAGACGCCTCCATCTCTCTCCATTCCCGACCTCTAAACCAACCCAACTAACCAAGCTTCATTTCATCGAAACTTTTTCTGTGCCCGCGGTATTTTGATTTGTATTGTTTTTATCCATCAATTGTTTCGAGGCGTTGGATCCATGATGTAGAATGTAAACTGCGTTATCTTCCTGAGAAGGGTATAATAAAATGTCTTTCTTAGATGAAAAATCAGCATACTGAGATCCAAAAGCTCTTGATTATTCTTTATTTTTTTGTGTCGTGCATCCTGATTTTTTTGGCACCCATTTCTTTTCCTTTATTTGTTGTTGTTGTGGTTTGATGGATTTGGAACATTTTTAAGCAATGAACTTGACTACTTGTTGATAAACAAGTTGACAGGAGACCTGAAAATTTTAATGATGCAACCAATACAAATATTTACGAAGGATTTTCTATCCGGATTTCAAACTTATTACATTTCATACTACGAACATTTAGTTTCTTGAACATTTAAATGATATGTTATGCTTTTGGTTTCTTGACATGATGTCATTTATGCAATTGAATTGTGTTTTGGTCGGCTCAACGGAAAAAATGTTTGAATAAAACATGAGCACCGTGTTTAACTTCCAGATTTCTTTTCTGAATAATTAAAATAATATAAATTCAAATATGACAATGAAAACGTGTGCCTCGGACAAGAAAATAAATCCTTTTCTTTTTTTGAAAAATTGGCAGCAGCTATAGATCCTTTTCAGGGTTAGCTATTTAGGAACTCAATTTCAGAAAAATAAAAAATAAATTTGCAACTTACTGGAGAACAAAGTAAAAATCGTATATATTTTAATCTCGTCTCTTGCCTCACATACTTTGCATCCTTCACCCCTTGTCAAATTATATTAGAAAGGCTCAAAACAAATCAGTAATTCTTTCTAATGAAAGGATTCGAGAAGCCAAATGTTTAGATGTGCAGACAATACAATCATACCCAACAATAAACAATTACGACAAGTCAAACACTAACAAACTATATTGAGATGTTCTTTCTTAAAGTTAAAAGGCATTTCAGATTTATTTACAGCTGCTCTAGTAGATCTACAACATAAACAATTCATCTTTCACCTCTTTGCCAGTTACTTCCTTCTCTACTCGTCAGCTCGGAAAAAATGGATCTGCTTCAGAGGCACCACCTTATCCTATGTATAGAAAGGTAAACTGTTGACATTAATTCTGTTTTATTCGTTTCTGGTATCAATTGCACCAGGTTCTCTAGTACATGTCTTATAAGAGAGATCATGGCGAAAAAGAAATATGGATTGGGATTAACCTGTGCATTGTCAACAGAGTCAGAAGGAAAATAGAGGCCAGTGGAACAGTGCTCAAGGACCTCAGGGCTTTTCATCCATGCTTTGTGTGCTTCAATAGCTTTTAGCTTGTGTCGAAACATCTGCTCTCAAAAAGAATTTTAAGCACAAACATTATAAAGGAAGCACTACACAGACACAGTGGCTCTTTTACATATATGCCAAGCAAAATTATAAAATAACATACCTCAGAGAGAGAGATGCTTGGTTTCTCATATTCTTCTTCTTGCACACGGATACCAGTACCTTGGCATTCGGGACACAGCACAGAAGAAATTTGGTTTTTCTGACCTGCTTTAGGCTTCCGGCCTCTGTGGCCTTTCGGGTTGTTGAGTCGATCTGTCAGTATTTCATACTCACATAGGAGAATCCAGTGCACAAGGCAAGAAGCATGAAATAAATGAAAAGCCTGCACAGAAATTTATTGATCTGAGTTTGGTAAAGCCTCGATTACCAACGGAATTGAGTAATTATGAATACTGCTGCCAATTTAATTGAATCAATTCTAGAAATTTCTTAGTTTTTTTATTTTTTCTTCTATCAATACATATAACAAGCGACTCCCTCAGCTCTGGTTGAAGCATACCCCAAATTCTGTATCATTTTTTTTTAATTTATTATTTCCAGCATAGTGTGTAAACATAGGAAACAGTAAAATTGGAGGCTTACAGGTCAGTACAACTACACTCACCCTATTATGGATAATTGCATTAGTTTTAGACAAACAGCGGCATGATTTACTAATATACAAATGAAACTACTTAAATTTACTATTCTTAAGTAATTATAAATACTCAAATCACCTCAGAGATGCAAATTTGTGTCATCTAAATGCCTATTTGGTAGCAAACAGCCAAATAAAGTCACCCTAAATATAACACTTCGTAACGTCACACCCATCACACACACACACACATATATAAAAACATGAGAGAGAGAGAGAGAGAGAGAGAGAGCTTTTGTACTCACCCCATTTGCGTTTCTGCTGCTGCATGCGAGAAATCCTGTCTTGCAATTCAACAACGCCCCCACATCCTTGCCATGAAGCATTGTCTGCCCACAAATATCACACGCTCGCTCGGCCGCCAACCTCTTTTGCTTCCTCAGCTCTCTTCTCGCCGACTTGCTTGAGAAAACCTTAACCAACTGCTTTGACGACTCACCATCTCGTTTCTCTGGTGAAATCTGACCATTCGATTCTTCAGATGACGCTTCCTGATCTGAAAACGACTTCTTCCTTTTTGTACCACGCTGACCTGCATCGTCGATCATGAAGTAGGACCCGGCCGATAGTAGTGGATCTAACTCGTCAGATCCACACTTTCTGCCGAGATCATAGGTGTAGCCGAAATTGACTACTGCAAAATTACACATTTGGGTCATCGCTGTTTCGTTTTGAGGGTTTGCTTGCTCTTTGCCCATCCATGCACACCATATTTTTGTAATCTTACCAGGAGATTCATCCTTTTCAGATATTCTATAAGAGACATTACCAATCCCCAATAGTTGCACCTTAAGATTCGAAACCGCCTCCTTGAGCAACACCCTGGGGATAATGAGAGCACTATCTGATACATTACGGCTCAAAGCCCTACTGCTACTACCACAAATGGCAAGTTTGAGATTTTTATGACGATTTTTACCATGTTTAAAACCATCTTTTAACCGTGAAGTAACTTCACTCTCAGCGTGAATCACCAATGCCTTGCTTTGTGAACCCGCATCTTTATCTTTCTCAATCTGATTCTGATGCGAATTGCTAAAGAAAAGAACGCCATCATTGAACGGCCATGGGACTGGCCCAAAGAGAGTTGCCTTGGCCGCAACGTACCTACGTGCATGTAGGTTTCCTTTCAGGTGGTCGAAAAGAACCGTGTCGCTATAGCATGGGGTGAGGCAAATGGTGCAAAAGAAAATTAGGCGCTTGCCATTGCGCCTCAGTTCCACATAAGTGTGGCCCTTTTGCCTCACTTCCTTGAGTGTTGTATTAGCAGCAATTGCCCTCAGATCTACTGGGCCTTCTTTTCTCAGATCTAATTCCTTCCCTACCATTTTAGAGAAGGTAAAACTACCCCAATTCCAAGTACTGCTTGAACTAAAAAGAAAACCGGGGGAATAAGAACCCTTCTAGTTGAATTTTAGATGATGAGACTTGAACAAATTCAATATTCAGATCTGTTTCTAGCAAAAATTACACGAAAATGCACCAATTAGTAAGGTAGAGTGATGTATCCGCACATTTCCATCCATAAGATGAACACTTAGAAAAGGCTTGTTCACAAATCCCCCTCAATCAGCAAGTGAAAGGCAAACAGAAACCCGGCTTCTTTTACGAGGAATGTACTCGGGACTCCAAAAGCAACTAATTACAGTATAAACAGTAACCTAACAAGAGATTTGGGGGGTAAATCGAACCTCTTTAAAGAAAGAAATATAACGTAGAGGAGAGAAGAAACCCTAGTTTCGACTGACTTGAGGTATACTCGGATTACAAAGCGTAGGTACCCGTTGCACTCGCTGTATCGTAGCTGGTAGATCTTGTTTGCCATGGGAGAGAGCGAGGTAAGCACACAATGACTCAGCAGTCTCCATGGCCATCATCTCCATTAAAACCAAGTGAATTTCAACGGAGAGAGAGGGGAAAACAGAGGGAGCAAGAGGAGGAGAAGGAGAGGAGACTTCTCTTTGTTCCGCTTCCCTTGTGTTCCTATTTTATGGGAAAGAGGAGAGAGATGGTGGTTGGTCGGAGGAGGTTGGTTCGGCGAGTAGGAAGAAAGGAGAGGAGATTCGCCGAAGGATTCTTTTTCGTGAATGATTAAATTTTGAAATTTTATTTCTGTTTAAACGTAATTCCAGAATGTTGGCTGAATTCGTATCACCTAAGGTAACAGAATATTTATGTTTGAATATGGACCGTTCAATCAGAATCGGCACGACTATTAAAGCATCCCTGTGCGTTCCATCTGGGACCGCATTAGCCCGGATTCCGATCGGACGGCCGTGATCCAAACAGAAATATTATGTTACCTCAGAGGATATGGATTCGATGTTGGCTTGGGAAGGAGAGGAAGGGACGATGATGATCCGCTGCTTAGTCTGTAAATGAATACTGTAGCGAGTCTACTCGAAGGTCTTGAATGGTTAATGAATGACTCGTTACAAAATTTGGATACATTGTTAGATGAACATCGAACCTGAGCTAAAGAGAGGTGCGACTCGCCGACTGGCGTTGAGTGGATAACCATCATCCATCCATCCATGGGTCCGGATCCCCTAAAGTAACCCAATTTTTGAGTTTTGGATCGAGACCGTCCGATTCGAATTCGTCGTTCGAGATTGTCTCGGAGTTCGAATTCGTCGTCGGGATGTGTGCGCTCACTTCGGAGATGGATTTTCACGGATTCGAATCGGACGGTCTCCATCCAAAACTCAAAAATTGGGTTAGTTCACTGGATCCGAATTCTCCATCCATCCATCGATGTTCCCGGTATTATTTTTTATTTTTTTTAGTATTTCGTTTGCACTTTCTACATGGAAAATACGCATATCCACTTAATACGATACGGAACGGATTGTCCGTGCCCGGGACTCTGTAGCGCTTGCTGTCGGATAATAATGCTTGGATCAAGTTTGAATATAATATACTGGGTTTAATAAATTTTCTGTTGCGTAGTCAAAATATAACTATTTTGAAAAAAATTAATCCTATTATTGATCTATTGTCCAACTCTAAGGATCCAACATAAAATTTGTAATTCCAAAGTTTCGAAACAATCAATGGTATATATTTATATATCCTTGGTGATATGTATATGATCTAGACTTTCACAGTTTGTATATCTTTTGTGCTGCTTGTGTATTGAATCCTAGATTCAAATTGACATACTTTGAATATTTACTTTCGAAAGAAGGTTCTACAAGTAACAACTCAAAAGGTTGGTGAATTCTTTGAGTCTTTGTTTGGTATATATGCAAAAGAAGAAGAAAAACCCATTAAGCTTCTCCTTCATCCGATAGTTACTCTTTAACTTGGAAAAACAACACTTACTCCATCATCAGTCTCTAGTTGTCTAGGTGAACTATTTTGAAAGTTTTTTTCATTAAAAATTTGAAAAAGAAGGCTCAAAAGAGACTAAGGTGTCCGAAAATTTTATCAATAACATATAAAAAAAAAAATTCAAATTAAACAGATTAACATGGTTTTAATCAAATTTAAAAAAAACAACATTTTCGTTGGATTATCCAATAAAATGATAACTAAATTCGACAAGAAAAAAGCTCAAGAAATGATAACTTTTCTTTTTGCAAACTAGAAATGATAATTAGACTAGTATATATAGTAAGGCATTTTGACACGGCATGTGCACCTACTTCAAATCTGGAATCAGATACTGAAAGCAATATATTAAATTGTTGTGAGACGAGAATTAGCTTGTTAGATATATAAAATCATGCGCATATCACATGTGAATCTGTGTTTAATATTTTGACATATTTTATGAATCACCAAAAAAGAGTCAGGTTCTCAAAAAGAAAAGAAAAAACTACATCAGAAATGGAGCAAGCAGAAAATAAGCTAAAAGAAGAGAACAAAATTGAAAATGGTCATGAACCTGAAAAGCATAGCACAGAAATGGCAACCCTAGCAAAAATATCAAACATGCAGGGAAGGTGAGCTAGACCTATCTGTTTTATCTTTGACATGCATTTACAAATTTTTTTTTTTGGGCTTTATCTAGTTTTCTACTTTTAACATCAGATGCTCATTTTCTGCAATGAGAACGGCACGGTTACATTAAAGATTTTATGCAAGGAAGTTCAAATGAAGGTACCTCCTGTTCTGAGTGAAGTTCAAACGAACTTAATTAACAATCATCATCAAGATGCCCTAATTACTCTAGGTTCTATTTTTGTTATCCTCTTGTTTCTCTGGACTCTGTAGATCAACTGCAAACAAGATGTTTTCACTTTTGAATACTTTATTTATAACCTTTAGCCCTATGTTTAAGTGGCTTAGTATATAGTAGCAAAAGATAGCAATAGACAGCTGATCTCTTATGTGATGTTGACATTACTATTTTACTTTTGCATGCAGCTTATGTGAGAAGCTGGTTTGTTGGTATGTTAGGGTAGACTTTGATGATGTAAGTAGTTACTAATAGCTGGTACTATGTAACTTAACTCTGGTTTCTTAGTAAAGGGAAACAGACTTTATGCCTTTTTATTGTTCATCTAGTTGGAATATTTTGTAAGTTATCTTAACGAAAGGGTTTTGTGTCATCGTTAAACTCTCTTGATCTTTGGCTTGAATCAAAACCTTTATTTTCAATTTTTTTTTAAATTAACAAAAATTTACCAAAAATTGTAAAATTTGGTCTCCAAACACATTTTAATATGGAGATCATGTTGAATGATTCGGATCAGTTGTTTTAATTTATTTCATTGTATGATGACATATAAGCATATATCATCGTATGCTTATACAGGTAGACAATCAGTCTCATATGATTAACTCTTTAATCATATTGCATGCATATAATCGTATCTCATTAATAAGAAGTCTAGAGAAATCATCTCTCATATATTAAATATGAGAGACATTAGTTATCTTGATATAAGCACGTTTTCTCTAAACAAGTATTGCATACTACAACATGAACATTTAATGACACGTTTTATAGCACCCGGTCAAGGCTATCATTGGACAACGTCTACAAGTACATTTTTCATGTAGAAAAAATGAACATCTCAGACCTTTGAACTTAACACTCCATGAAACATTTAATGACTCAAACAAATTCATATAATGATTAATGTAGGGTATGTCTAATGTCGTATTCTCTAATACACATCTATAAGGATAAACAAATACTTGATTATTTGATTTGCAAAACATAACCTACATTTAGTCCTCACACTAACCTTATAATGGTCAATTAGTGTCATCCCAACTCAGACAGAGTTGAATACAAAATTCACTGGAGATATCACAAAGGGTGCTACAACTTTTGTGTGTCGAGTTTCCTCGGAATCAAAATTTAAAACGTCCAAAAAATTATACAAATTAAGTGAGTGATCTATTTCTCTGAAAAGGCAATGATGAAATTCTATAATTAATTTTAGAGAAAGACTCCTCTTATTACCATTGCAATTTGCAAGGGTATAAATTCCACGAGCAATTAAGTGATGACACTTTTTATTTTTGATATTTGAATAAAAGTGGGTATACCCACCAATTTCAACTAGAAATCACAAGGTTTAGTGGAAATGGTACCCAAGTTGGTACCACAACATCATTGTTCTTACATCACAACACATATTATTGCAAAACAAAGAACCACAAGGCTCTTCCTATAACTGTTCTGATAAAACACAGCAAATATGCAAAAAGGTCCACACAAATTCACAAAACAAAAACCAGCAATTCTAAAAGAGATATCTGGACAACGACTTATCAAGATAACTTTTACAACCTTTTTTTTAAAACAAACCAGACTAAATTTATAAAATAGAAAAAATGTCATAGACATGTTGTATTATTTAATATCCTCTTCATATTAAAAGTTGTCTTAATAATCACAGAAGAAACAACTACTTGCTAACTAGAGACAAATCTCCTCTCCTCTGGGTATTAGAAAATGAAAAAAAAACACCACAACTCAAGAACTCTTTGTGGAAACGAAAGAAAACCTCTAAAGATTGTCAATGAAATTTATTTGAACCTCCTTGGCTGGTCCGAAAAATTTGAAGAATTTCATCCTCTATTTCGTCCAGATGCTATTTTTCCCTCTGGTACCTCAAGTCTTTCTTCTTATATGCCTCCACAAAACTCCTCTTTACCTCGGCCAACTCTTGCTCAAGCTCTTTTTGATAATTGAACATCTGTTTTAGTACAAAGGAAGTATTCAGATAATGAAAAGATACCATAGAGAGAGAAGAGAGAAACAGAGACCTTCATTTCATGAAGAGTCGCGAGACATTCGCTCTGTTGCTTTATCCGGTTAAGTTCCAGTAATGAAGGGTCGGCAGAAGCTGAGGGCTCTTGGGAAGACAACGTCATATTATTTTGTTCCTCCTTGATCGGTACCCCCTTTATAGTGGCATCTGCAATTAAATTTATAAATATACTTTCATATCAGGAATGCTTATGGGGATTGATCCTTGGTATTGTCAGCTTTTTCTTTTGTTTATTTGAGCAATCATTGTCACTTCAACCAAATTTTTAATCCCTATCTTTTCTTTAGGGGAAGGTGAAGAGAGCAAAAACAAAATCCTGCATACTTGCACTGGTACCAGGGGCATTCGTGTAAAATCCCTGCAGCTGCAACTGAGTATCCCATCTGAGATTCTGACAAGCAGTGGTTCGAACTACTTCATCACAATGTGCAGCTTCTGGATAAGCAATAACCTCCAGTTTGGGAACCTTCAAGAACTGGTTTGAGAATTCGACCGGAATGAAATCTGCTAGCCCTTGAAATTCAGTTCTTAATATCTTAAAGGAGCAGCTGTAGAGCGAGTTAACAAGGTTCACATCACATTCGTATTGCAAGACATTATATGCCAGTGTGACCAGGTACTCCGGGTCTAACCAATGCTTAAATAGTGATGCAGCTTGCCAAAACTAAAATAGACAAGTTAAGAGAGTTGACATATTAATTCGACCAACAACAAGAACAAAGAAGCTGGTAGTCTACTAACCAGGGATAAGATTGTTGCTTGAAGCACAACCGCCGGTTCAGTGTCAATCTTGAATTTATACATCACATATGCCAGAAGATCCTCAGCCATTGTATTCACATATTCCTGCATTGCAACTCATACAAACTGAGCATTACATCAAAGAAGCCGGTAGTTAAGAAAAAAAGGCAACATATATGCGGTCTGAGATGTACAACGTATTTTACCCGTTGTTATATATTATATTCTAATATTCAAACCAAAACATGAAAAAGTAATATAAGGATCATTTATGAGTAAAATTTCTAATGGTCACCTTTTGGCACTTTCAAGATTTCGACATTTTTTCAACTGAACTAACCACACCAATCAGGCTAGGCCATAGAAGACGGCCAGTACAATAGCACATTAGGTAGAAAAAAGAATAACGGGATGCATACTGGCAATCCTGCAGCCTGGCACAGCTTTAGAAGGTGAATTTGCAGACAAGTGTGCAGGTCTCTCTGTTTTTTTGCAGAATTCTCAACTCTGTCCGTCAATGCATTGCACACTCATAGATTTTCTCCATCTACGGAACAAAAAAAATATATTGCATTACCACTTTGAGATAACAACCTTACTGTGCATACCGTCACTAAAATATATATACCTGGTTGAGGAGATGTCCTGTTTAAGACCACAAGATCGTCTCTTGATGATGTGATGCTCCGAGAAGCTGAGTTGATACATGTCGGGCACAACCATACACCACTTGGTACCTCCTGAAGTGGTGGGTCCAAGCATTTTAGGTGATAGGTCTTTGAGAAACCTTCTCCTTCACAGCACCTGCATCCCACCAATTGCATCAGCACATATTAAGTAATAATAATGACAGCTAAAAAAAGTAGCAAAGAAAGAGACACACAGGAGAGTTCCTGGCTCGTGACAGGTCAAACAGAAGTTAGACCAACGGTCGTCAGAAGATTGAGAAGCAACATAACTGAGGCTTCCTTCCTCGGTCTAACATCAAGGAAGATAAAGGAACAATATTTAAGCAACAAAATGCATCACTGAGGCTTCCTTCCTCAGTCTAACATTTCTTGCTTCTAAATTATTATAACAAAAGTTGAGTAGAACTAGGGTGAGCTGTGCTCACCAACGGGTTTGGTGAGCACACCTCGAAAAAAACGGGTTTTCAAAGTTCAAATAGTCGATTCGAACCTTCCAACGTGTTCTTCATATTAATATGTGCTTGGAGACCAAATTTTACATTTTTTGGAAATTTTTACTATTTTTTCCGAGCCCTTGAAAATCACAGCTTTTAATTAAATAAAAAAAAAATTCAAAAAACACTGATTTTTCAAGGGCTCGGAAAAAATAGTAAAAAATTTCCAAAAAATGTAAAATTTGGTCTCCAAGCACATATTAATATGAAGAACACGTTGGAAGGTTCGAATCGACTATTTGAACTTTGAAAACCCGTTTTTTGGAGGTGTGCTCACCAAACTCGTTGGTGAGCACAGCTCACCCTAGTTCTGCTCACAAAAGTTTAAACATTTCTTTTGTTCTGGATTTTTTTTTTTTTTTTTTTTTGAAAATACGTGGTAGTGGCTACCAAGTAGGTTTTGTTCTGGATTTAATTTCCAATTTCCTAGGTTGGATTGGGAAGGCGTTTTCTTTTCCCTAAAATTAATTAATTGCTGCATCCCCGTAGAATGATGATAATTGTAATATATTATTGATAAACTTTAAGAAACTACAATATTACTTTTATGGGGTGAATTAGATTTAAAATGGTAGTTTTTTGTAAGGTTGAAATAACTTTTAAGGAACAAACATGCATGATAACTAACCTCTGGAGTTGGGTGTGATGATGCCTGCCTCTGTGACCCAAAGTTTAAAGCATTCGAGTCTTGGACCCTAATAAGTAATAACACAAAAAATTTACCATGAAAAATAGGCAACAACCCGAACTTTGTAAATACAACTTTTTCTTATCAATATATTTGTTGGCGGCACTTCACCGCTAACCATAAAAAAAAAAAAAAAATGTTGACAACACAAGACTTGTAACATGTTCCGATATTTCCCTATTTGAAAATGTCTGGTTTTACTACCTTCAATTGCCAAATTTTGAACAACAAGCATGATTTTAACACGAAGCAACAATTAGTAAATTGAAACCCTAAACTTAGTCTTACCTTAACTCAGATATATTTCTGACACAGTCCTGTAGAAAGCGATCAGAAGATCCTTCTTTGTCTTCAGATTTTGACTCTACATTTCAACCACAAATATATAAATTTTCAGATTAATATTTTAGTTCAAATTTATTATTTTGGAACTGAAAGATTTGAGCCAGCAATTTCTTCATGATAATAAATCCGTAATGTAAAAATGTAGAGTAATAAACTAGAAAATATGAAAAGAACTGGTACCATTTGGTTTGTGCTTCTTCCGACTAGACGTGGAGGTATCTGTGAAAACTTTGGTATGCATCAAAACGTGCTTCCTCTTCTGGTGACCCAAATCCAATGCGCTTTCAGTTGATTGATCCGTCATATTCACCTTTTGCTTGGGATTATTATCAATCACTGTTTTGTTGGGCTTTTGTGATTTTCCATTCAACCTTCTCCCCATTCTGTTACGAATCAAAGAAGACTTGTTCAATTTTGGATTTGATTTTAATATCTCAGACTCCCTTTTGCTGTACCTGTACCAGTACTGGCACTAACATAAGGATAGGTAGGAAGAGATGTTTTTTTTTCCTTTCTCCCATTTCAAAAGAACTAAGCAATCATCTCATTAAGTCTGATTAAGTGTCAGGTCACAAATCTGGCCAATCATCAGATCACCAAATTCACCAAAAAATTTAATTTAGTTGTAAATTATTAAAAAATACTTGGCAGTAAAAAACTCAATTTGACCAAAATCAGCAATCTCAGGCATATGTGCCAGTATATTCCTCACGTATATTAAGCCCAAATTTCATTTTGAAAAGGCAGAAAAAATGATTATTTGACATTAATTAATCAAATTAAATACAGCAATATATGATCTGGATTTGAAGCAAAGAAGTTTCTCGTTTTTTTCTTATAAGAACTTCATTGAATAAAAAGAATTTCAAACATCATTTAAACCTACCGAGCAAAATCAAGTCTACAAAGGAGAATTTGTTAATCAAAGATGTCATCATACATGTAAGAAAACGGAATCAAAGAAAGGTGCAAGATAGAAAGGAATAGGGTTAAAAAGCGAAGTACATGAAACACCAATTGCTGCTCTAAAGCAAGCAGATGATTCCGTGTAAAAAAAAGTACCTTTCTTTTTCCGAGAGAGAGAACTAAATCGCGTCGCTCGTACAACTGACGCTTTCTTGTTTTGCAACTGCGGTCGCGGCCTTGAACGCAAAATGCTGGGCAAATCTAATAATACAGTAGTTTAAATTTAAAAAATTCCGCTTTAATGGGAAATTTCACGGATATCCCTTAATAATCTCGAAATTGTGTATTTACTCTCCTAAAATCACAACATTATATCTATCCTCTGAAGTTTGAAAAACTCACAAATTTACTCAATATATAATTTTTATAATGTTCTCATTTTACTCTTTATTAAGAAAATAAAAATATATATAGCATATGAAAGACATGTTATGTCCTTCAATTAATCATTTGTAGTGGGCATATAAGTGTATATCTAAATATCACTATACGTATTAGAACTAGAAAAATAAACTATTTGTCCTCACAAACTAGACAATTAGATGTTTTACACATACTGCATATTTTTTTTAATAAATGGTAAAATGAGAACTTAAAAAATTTAAAATTAGTAAATTTGTTAAATTTTAAAATTTAGAAGGGTAAATATGATATAATGAATTTTAGAAGGAAAAATAAGTTATTTCAAGATTTTGGAGGGGTATATATGAAATTCCACCTAATTATTATCATATATGCCCTCTTAACTTTCGTTATACTTAGTTTCCAAAAATATCTTTTATTACATATCATATTAACCCTTTGACTCTTATATTATTTCTCCAATCAACTCTTCTAATAATTTCACATTTATTTATAAAATGAACAACTTAATCTTACGCTAGTTAATATACACCATATGCTTGATTTATACGTGATTAAAAATGAAAAAATTGGAATTGCGTCTGTTAAGAAATTAGCAAATCATAATTAGAAAAATGTTAAGTACTTAAGTCTCTTTATAATTTCCTTTATTGACAGAAAAACAAATTAAAATATTAAAATGAATAGCATGCAGTCATTAATTGTTCGCATCTCATCTAGTGTAAGATGTAAATAATGTAAAGTCTCATTTGGAAAATAAACAATGCTTGCATCTCAACAAACAATGGCTCGGAAGAAATTTATGATGCAGTGTCTTACAGTTAAAGATCAATACTAATAATATTTACTCTAAATATATAATTGACTTTATTAAAAACATATAATGAACAAGTCGACATTTTCAGTCTATTTATAAACGAGTCATTTACTGTAAAGCACTGATTAGAATTGAAAAAAATATATTATTATTTGGTTGTTGTTCACATCATCATACATAGGGGTCCTCACTTTTTCTTTTCAAAAACTTGTGATTTAGATATTAAAAATTGACTTTATATTTTTTTGAAAATTTTTTATATGATTGACTTTCATTTGTTCAAAGAAAAAATGATTATTGCACATTGTATATATTTCGAGGGACTCTTAACATTTTATATTATTTTTCTCCAAAAAGTTAGCAGCTTACATGTGACTCTCTCTCTCTCCCGGACTCCCACCAAAAATTTGCCCCCCCCCCAAAGTGATGCTATTGAAATGAAGGACAAAAAAATTAAAAACAGCAACATAATCATTAATTGAAATGAAGTAATGTTATTAACAACTTTTTTCTATGTTATGTATATTACTATTGTCCAGAGGTACGCAAGTCTATTCCATTTAACTTACGAAATATAACAAAACTGACTATCAATCTCTCATACTCCGGAAGGCCCGCAAACAGATGCTATATACATTTATAATACAATACTATATTGTATGTGTGTTGCAACGGAAACATATTATATTATAAAAAAAATTCATACAAAATGCTATAATTTCATTAAAAAAAAAATTAAGTGACAAATAATATTTGTTAAATGACGTACTTTTTTTATATTTACTTTTCAAAAAATTAATTAATTTAAAATATATAACCCAAATAGCACAATAAATGATTGGTTGCATACATTTGACATAACTTTTTCTAAACAAGTAAACATACATAAAATATTGCAATATTTTAGAATTTAGATTCACTTTAATATGAATCAAAGAGCATGAAATACGATGTAGTGATATTGTTCTCATTATAATAATCTAAATCTCTTACAATCCAACAAAACAAAGTTGAAAACAGACTTTTTTGTGTTTGCAGGGGAGGCAGAAATTTAAAACATCTGCTAAATTTATTTTTTAATAAGTCGTAAGTGAGAGAGATATAATATAAAATAAGAAGTGTCACTCTCTGACTGTCTCACATGTGAGTTCTTGATTTTTTTATTAAAAAGAATTCTAAAATGTTAAAAGTCTCAAATTATACCTAAGTTATTTTTTTTAAAAGAATATAAGTCAATAGTATAAACTTTCTATAAATTATGGGGGCCAATTTTTTTGTACATGTAGCATTTTACTATAAATTATAGAACAAAATTATATTTCATTACTTGTTTTTGAAAAAAAAAGAGATCAATTGACCCCATTCTATTAACACACCACCGCCCCTATGTACTATAAACTGTGGCGTACTGTTATATATTCTATGTAACGATATCTTTTATTTATTTAAAATGTGAAACTTAGTCTACAATCTTTAGATCAAGTGATTTTGTATCTATTTAAAGAAATAGTAAAAATATTTTTAAAAAAAATGTAAAATTTGGTATGCATATGTAATTTCACATGAAGATCATGTTGAGTGGTTTGTATTAACTGGACTTTAAATAATAGAAATATGCATCCATAGTACAGACCAATGTGTACTATGCATAGTAGCATAGCCTCGCTCAACTTATCTTATTGTCTTATTTTTCATCAATTGTTTATTGTTTGATTTTAGACTAAATTAATTCAAAATTTTATAAACTTTACATTTAAACTCATCGCTCGTGAAGTAGATCGACCAGCTTTAACAGTTTGAATTCGTTATTTGATGTCAATTCGAAAAGTTTAAGAGTTAAATTCACAAAAGAACTTGATAGGCAAAAAATCATCATAGTTCTCTTCTATAATAATAAAATGATGATAACAACAATAATATTAATAGTAATAACAATAACAATAACATCATATAATTCTAAGTCTCCAAAAACTTATTAATCCACACACCAAAAAAGTATATTAAACAAGTATAATCAATATGATCAAGGAAAAAGAAATAAATTGTCTTAAAAAAATTACTCAAATCAATTACATCTGGAACCGACCTATTAACTCTGGCCGGAGCCAATCTAGTAAATTAAACATCGAATACTAATCCAAATTAATCAGAATTGAAGATTCAAGAATCGAATCAATAAAAATGAACCAGACAATCTCTCAAGGCATGACCAGTAACTAGAAGAGCTCTTTTTAAACAAATAGAACTCAGATATTGATACGTCCTATTTCGAAGAGAGTAGGCTGTATGTAAACTTCGGGTTGTTGATTCGTCTCCTTGCTCAATTGAATTTGGGGTATTATAATAGTCATCTGGTAATAGTAATGCAAGGGCGGTGACGAAACTGTGTCTACGTGGCCTGACAAGTTGTCGCATGATAGTCATGTACACGTGGTATTGGTCGCATAGGAGTGAGAATCATCCCAAACTCGCATGGGGCTCTTTTTGGGAGGTTAGCTGAACGGGCCTTATTGAGCCGCGGCGGGATCTTCCGAGTCCGAGATCACAGATGGACTCGGAAAACTCTTGATATCGGCCCAATGCTTGACCTGTGAAGAACTTACGATGCCTTTGGTACAGGTACTATCATCATGGCGGATTATAATTTGGGAATAGCTGTTGCAGTTAGATATGACTTGGTCAAATGGGCGGAGGAAGATGGAGGAAATGACAACGGGCCTTGTCAGTTGGGCTTGGGCTGAGATAATATAAGAAAGAGAGCAATCCCTAACGGGTGGAACAAGGCATTGTCTTATTTTGAAATTCTTGACAAAGGCTGCCAAATTATGCGAATTGTATTCAGCAGTGTTGTAATAAACGTCTAAAGATTCCGATTAGTTGTTATCGGTGATTAAACCGTCACGAATTTTTCTGACTAATTGGTCGATTTTGCTTGGCGGTACTTTGTCCGTCCGATAAGCGCATACCGTTATTTACAACACTAGTATTCAATAGGTGTGAAAACGGTATGGATAATATATGATCCATATTCGATCCGTATTCGAAAAAATAGATGTGGATATCCGATATCTGATATTTGAATATCTGTGTGGATAAGAATACTGATATGATTTTACGTTTCAATCATCCTCGGACGACGAGGAATTGGTATTTTAATATATATTATGAAAAAAATATGTTATTCACCATTATAAGAGTGAGCCTATGGTACTATGCATATCACGGGTTGGTCCGTAATACGGATCAATATTTTTTTTTTCAAAATTCTAACAGTCGATCCAAACCGCTCAACATAATCCCCATGTGAATATGTACTTGCAGACCGAATTTTATATTTTTTAGAATTTGTTTACTATTTTTTAAGATAAGTAGAAAATCACTTGATCTGAAAATTTTGGACCATCCAAAAACAGTGATTTTCTACCTACCTTAAAAAATAGTAAAAAATTCTAAAAAATATAAAATTCGATATGCAAGTACATATTCATATAAAAATCATGTTGAACAGTTCAGATCGACCGATAGAATTTTGAAAATGAAAATATTGATCCGTATTACGAACCAAATCGTGATATGCATAGTACCATAGACTCACTCCCATTATAATTAGATAAATATTATGAACTTTAGTGTTTTTTAATAATTTTTTATATTATTTTAATAAATATCCGATTCGATCCGTATCTGTATTCGTTTGATATCTACTTCGTATTCATACTAAAAAAATGACAAAAAGATATGAATATAGTTTTATCAGTATCCGCTCCGTTTTCACCTCTAGTATTCAGACATTGCTTCGAGTTCTGAAAAAAAAGAAAAACATATTTACAGGAAAATATAAAGAAAGGAACAATTTTAGTCATCGCGTATATATAATACATCGACGCCTTGCTGCATATGCGCGTCAATGCATTAGATTAAATACTTCGTATGATCGTATTTATGCATGTATTATAATATTTTATGCCATGTCAAAGCAAAATGAAAAACACAAAGCAAGTTGGACTTTGCATGTATTAGATTTAGCGGTATAAAACTTCAATTGCCCCTCCTTAATTATTAAAAATAGGAGGGGCTTTGCTCATCTAATAAGTCATGTCTGCATAAATTTTCGTAGAAATTGATGAATGCATACAATCTTCTTTTTATAAATATTGAAATTTATTTTGTATAAGTTAAGAAAATATAAAAGGAATATGACAAATGAACGCATATTTTTTTTTTATCAAAAAATTATTGGAAATGACATAAGCCGATATTTTTATTAAAACCCCAAAAAAAAAACAAATTATCAAATCTGCTCCCACTCCAAAGTTATAATTATTTCTACCCTAACCGCCCGTGGGCTGGGCGGTCCACTTTTCCCACCTGACCGCCCAGCAGCCGGGCGGTCCACTGTGCATAGCTGACCGCCTAGCCACTGGGCGGTCCAATTTCCATAGCTGACCGCCCAGCAGCTGGGCGGTCCGCTAGTGTTTTTTTTTTTTTTTAAGATTAGATTAGAGACAATATGAATATAAAGATGGTGAATTCTTAACGCTAAAAGTTCGAATTTTTTTTGTAAATATTAGTTAGATTACTTCTGTGAAGCATATTTATACTAAAATACGCTAAATTACTTGGAATTATGTTAAATTACGTTGAGTTACACTATATTAAGTTAAATTACACTAAATCACATTACATTACGCTAAAATACGGTAAATTACATATGAATAGGGACGCTATCTTCACTGAAAAGGCGAAAAACGACGACGAAACTTCAAACGGTCATAAAACGGCGCTCGAGTGTCCGATTTCAGCAAATGAGCACTTTTCGGAAAGCTTGCGAAAATGCGCATGCGTCCGTGCCTGCTATGCCGGATTCCAAAATTCAGAATCGCCAAAAAAACAAAGGGAAGACCCTCAAAACTTGAGTTGAAGTTTCCGATTAAGATTTTCATTTCTATTATTCAATCCAAGTAGTTCAGTAAATTAGTTACATAATGAACTTGTAGAATACTAATTTTTACTATTTTTGGAATTTTTTACTATTTTTTATGATTCATGAAAGATGGCACATAATCGGTCTACTTTAGCGTATTTTGCGTAGTTTAGCGTAATTTACCGTATTTCAGCATAATTAGCGAAGTTATTGTTATTTAGCGTAATTTAGTGTAATTCAACGTAATTCAACGTAATTTAACATAATTCCAAGTAATTTAGCGTATTGAGTAATTTAGCGTATTTTAGCGTATTGAGTAATTTAGCGTATTGAGTAATTTAGCGTATTTTAGCGTATTGAGTAATTTAGCGTATTTTAGCGTATTGCGTAATTTAGCGTATTGAGTAATTTAGCGTATTTTAGCGTATTGCGTAATTTAGCGTATTGAGTAATTTAGCGTATTTTAGCGTATTGCGTAATTTAGCGTATTGAGTAATTTAGCGTATTGCGTAATTTAGCGTATTTTAGCGTATTTTAGCATATTTTAGCGTATTTTAGTGTCCGATTTCAGCAAATGAGCACTTTTCGGAAAGCTTGAGAATAACTCACTTAAGTAATTTAGCGTATTGAGTAATTTAGTATAACTCACTTAAGTAATTACATATTGAGTAAATTACTTAAGATTTTCATTTCGTCGTCGTTTTTCGCCTTTTCAGTGAAGATAGCGTCCCTATTCATATGTGATTTAGTGTAATTTAACTTAATATAGTGTAACTCAACATAATTTAACATAATTTCAAGTAATTTAGCGTATTTTAGTATAAATATGCTTCACAGAAGTAATCTAACTAATATTTACAAAAAAAATTCGAACTTTTAGCGTTAAGAATTCACCATCTTTATATTCATATTGTCTCTAATCTAATCTTAAAAAAAAAAAAAAAAAAAAAACACTAGCGGACCGCCCAGCTACTGGGCGGTCAGCTATGGAAATTGGACCGCCCAGTGGCTGGGCGGTCAGCTATGCACAGTGGACCGCCCGGCTGCTGGGCGGTCAGGTGGGAAAAGTGGACCGCCCAGCCCACGGGCGGTTAGGGTAGAAATAATTATAACTTTGGAGTGGGAGCAGATTTGATAATTTGTTTTTTTTTGGGGGTTTTAATAAAAATATCGGTGACATAAGTCTGCCTGTTATAACAGATATATACCATATATTCGGTTATCCTTTCGTAAACAATTTGTAGATCAAGTTGGAATTCCCATGGAACAGAGCACACATCAGAAAGCACTTCAAGGCACTATAAGGGGTAAATATTTTAACAGAGCTGTTCTGGCTTCATGAAGCGCACAAACGCGACGGAGGGGTCTACACCATGGTACAAACCTATTATGTACCATGGTGTGGACCCCTCCTGACTGTTGGTTCATCTTCAAATACAAAGTTTGTTACATAGTACTTGATACATCTGAACCGTCGATTGCTCCAAGGATTCATTACATCGTCTCAAACTTCTAAATCCGGTGAGGCTGTGACTAGGGGTGTTCAAACGGTTGGTTCGGTTGAAATCGAATTAAAATATGCAAACTGAACTGAACTGAACTGAACTGATCGGTTTTCAAAACTAGAAGCGAAGCAACTGAACTGAACTTTCCAACCGAATTACAACCGAACCGAACAAACCAAAGTAAATTTCAGTTTGTTCGGTTAAACCAAAATTTGATAAAATCAAGCAAGAAATCCAAAAATGAAATTTGAACCACTTCTAAATATGATTTGACTCGAACAACAGATCCAACAAGAAATTCGAATCGTATAAATAACTGATGCCCTTTTTCATCTTTGCCTTTACAATCTGAAACCTAACTTTTTCAAATAGGAGGGGACCCTAATGTACTCTTTGGAATTCACAAATCATACAGATCAGACAAAGAAAAATCAGACACATCACTCCCAAATTTGTTTTCTGACCTTGTGCATTGCACAAATTATACAAAAACCAAAAAAGAAGAAAAAAGATAGGAGACATAAAAGAAAAAAAGACAAGCTTTTGAGAAAAAAGATTGGAATCAGAGAGGAGGCAGTCAAAATTGTGCACTGATTCTTCTTCGTTAAGTTTAGAAAAGGAGTTGGAGTGCTTCTTCTTGGAGGCGGAGATAGAATGCAAGAAGAAAGAAAAGGAGAAAACGAAAAAGTTATTTGGGACTCGAGAAGCGTGAATTTGATAATGAAACGAACCAAACACATTATTCAACATTTTCACTAAATATTTGTTCGGTTCGGTTCAGCTGATTTTAAAAAGTTATAAACCGAAGCAAACAACATAAACCGAACTAAACCAATAAATAACCGAACCGATTCATTTAAACCGAAAGAACAAACTAATAAACAAACTTTCTTGGTTCGGTTTAAAACCAAATAAACCGAACCATTTGAACACCCCTAGCTGTGACAATGTGTTCTATGGTCGGATCTCTAACGGACGGTATAAATCTTGTAGGACCATAAATAGATTCTTGCACTTGGAGAGGATCCAAGAACACTTGTTCTCATCCCTCTAGTTCTGGAATCTTCCTTTTTGACATCAGCCCACGAGGAGATCACCATTTCAGACCACAAACTTTTCCTTAAAAAGCCACGGCCCAAATTAAAAGCCCAATCTTTCTTCTCTTACAAGTCGTCTTTCTCCATTTCTCCATTTCTCCTCTCTCTCTTTCTCTCTCTATCCCGTGACTTCTCGAGTTCTTCAATAGCCATGGCTGGCGTTAGGGACATCAAAACTAAAACCGAGCTCGACGAAGTCGTTAATGGCGGAATGCCAGTTGTGCTTCATTTCTGGGCGTCGTGGTGCGAGGCGTCTAAGCAGATGGATCAGATTTTCGCTCACCTCGCCACTGATTATCCCCAAGCTCTCTTCTACCGGGTATGCTTCTCATTTCTGACCTAAATACTTCCTTGTATCTGTTTGGTGTTATTTTTGATAATATCGAGTTACTCCACTAGGTTGAAATTAGATAAGATACGTATTCTGAATTTGGTAGGTGAACTGCTTGTAGAGGGGTTATGTGTTGAAGTTATTCCCAAATTTCTGATTTATTTTTGAACTTTGTCTTATTTTACTTGTTTTTAGCAATTCTGGTAAATTTCCTGAAAAAAGCCATAGTAATAATAGATAAACTATTTTTACAAATCACAAAAATTAAAAGCAAGAATCTTAGATTTTGAGTCGATGGTTTTGAACAACATCAATGTTTGACTTGTGACATCCAAGTTTGTTTTGAGCTGGTGGAAATGAATGAATTAAAATTTTCCTCATTCTATTAAAATTGTATTTTGTAGTCTCGTAAGTTGCTTATATATCATCAAGGTGGATAAGTTGTAAGATCATACTGTTCCACTGATATAATTGGTCAGTATTTAAAATTTGGTGTAATATATATTCCCTTGAACAGCACCTGCTTCAAAAACCTTTTCAAAAGAAAGTCAAGCTTTCAAGGTTATTTGGTAAAAATAAAATTCTTCATTTCATACTTCATTAAACGTTTTAATTCTAAACTGCAATTTTCTATGAAATATTCTTTGTTATCTAAGAAACTGTCGATAGCATGGAGATGTTTAAAATACTCGTTGTAAGTAATGTAGGAACAATTTAAAAATTTGTAAGTCATCGTTTAAATTATTCTAGCTTACACAAAGTACTCTGATCTTATCTTGTTTAGTTTTTTTAGAGTTAATTACATGCATGCTGTTGTTAATTTAGGTTGAAGCTGAAGAGCAGCCCGAAATATCCGAGGCTTATGCAGTTGCAGCAGTTCCATTCTTTGCTTTCTGTAAGGTGAGAAAGATTTTTCAACGAAGATGTTAGCCGTTGTTGCTTTGTCGTGTGATTAAATATTTTTCAAGTACAACGGTTCCTATTATGCTTTTGTGCTATTGTTTGAATATATGGTTAAGAGTCACTCAATGTGACTCTGTGCTGTACTAAATTTATGAATTATTGTTACATAGTGACCACGATTGATACAAATATGATCCGTGCCAGTCGATTTCTGAACCTTTGGTTGTTTATTTTTTCTTCTTGGTTTTGTCTACTAGTGTTTATCATCAAAATTAGGGTTTAAATGCTTATAAGAAGTTTTGACCAAAATGTCCTTTGAAAAAGCTGATTAAATGAGCAAAGCAAAAGTTGATTTTACTTTTTTCGTCCCTTTTGTAATATCTTATCCGTCCCTTTTCCTTCCAGGATGGAAAAACTGTTGAGACACTAGAAGGTGCAAACCCCTCTAGCTTGGCTGAAAAGGTCGCAAAAATAGCGGGACCCACTGTAATCGAAGAACCCAAAGAAAAAGTAAACATAGAAATACTCTCTCGCTCAGAAGACCCGAGTGGTGGTCTAAACAGCGCACTGAAGTCCCATCTCGAGAAACTCATAAACTCTACTCCCGTTTTCCTTTTCATGAAAGGAAGCCCTGAGGAACCCAAGTGCAAATTCAGCCGGAAAGTAGTAGGTATTTTGAAAGATGAGGGTATTTCATTCGGGAGTTTCGATATTTTATCTGACAATGAGGTAAGAGAAGGGCTTAAAATTTACTCCAACTGGCCCACCTTCCCGCAACTTTACTTCAAGGGGGAGTTACTTGGTGGATGTGACATCATAGTTTCTATGAAGGAAGGTGGTGAGTTGCAGGATCTTGTCAAAGAGAGCAACTCGTCTGATTCGAAAGACGATTCGGGTTTAGATGCACACTTGGTGTCTCGTCTCAAGGAACTTATTGACTTGAGTCCGGTAATGGTTTTTATGAAAGGTTCACCGGAGGAACCAAAATGCGGTTTCAGTGGCAAACTTGTTGCAATACTCAAAGAAGAGTGTGTTCCGTTTAAGAGTTTTGATATACTTTCTGACGAGGGCAGTGAGGCAAGGTCTCAAGGTGTTCTCAAAATGGCCAAGCTACCCGCAACTTTATATAAGGGAGAGCTGATAGGTGGGTCTGACATTGTATTAGAGATGCACAAAAACGGAGAGTTGAAAAGTCTTCTTGAAGAGAAAAGTATTGGTAAGGCTCAAGCTGAAACCCTAGATGAGCGGTTGAAGCGCTTGATCTCATCCTCTCCAGTGATGCTGTTCATGAAAGGCAATCCTGATGAACCCCGTTGCGGTTTTAGTTCAAAAGTGGTTAATGCATTGAGAAAAGAAGGGGTTGAATTTGAGTCGTTTGATATATTGTCTGACGAGGCGGTTAGAGAGGGTCTGAAATCGTTTTCTAATTGGCCAACTTACCCGCAACTCTACTACAAGGGAGAACTGATAGGGGGTTGTGATATTGTGCTTGACATGCACTCCAGTGGTGAGCTCAAATCGACACTTTCTGAGTAGGTGTTTCGGCATGCTTCAGTGGAGTACTGCATTATGATGTTGTTTTAATTTCTCTTTGAGATTTTTATTTGGAAATTTGAGTTTGTACGACTTTCTACTTCTAGTTGTTAGACTATGAATGCTTTGATCAGTGTTTAAAGTAGTGATGGTGCATGTTATTTGCTCAGTCCTTGTACTAAAACAGAATACATCATTACACACTTTTCTTCTCTCAACAAAAGTCACCTCTTTTATATACTTGTTCACCTTTATTCCATCTTTTTGTATATTTTTCAATGGACTGAAAATGTCGACTTGTTCATTATATTTTTTATTTTTTATTAAAGCCAATTATATATTTAGAGTTAATATTATGAGTATTGATTCTTTAACTGTAAGACACTGCATAAATTTTTTCCGAGCCATTGTTTGTTGAGATGCAAGCATTGTTTATTTTCCAAATGAGACCATGATGCAAACATTGTTGAGATGCAAGCATTGTTTATTTTCCAAATGAGACCATGATGCAAACATTGTTGAGATGCAAGCATTGTTTATTTTCCAAATGAGACCATGATGCAAACATTGTTGAGATGCAAGCATTGTTTATTTACCAAATGAGACGTTACATTATTTACATCTTATATTAGATGAGATGCGAACAATTAACGACTGCATGCATGCTATTCTTTATAATATTTTAATTAGTTTTTATGTCAAAAAGGAAAATTATAAAGAGACTTAAGTACTTAACATTTTTCTAATTATGATTTGCTAATTTCTAAACAGCCGCAATTCAAATTTTTCATTTTTAATCACGTATAAATCAATCACACGCTGTATATATATTAACTAGCGTAAGATTAAGTTGTTCATTTTATAAATAAATGTGAAATCATTAGAGGAGTTGATTGGAGAAATAATATAAGAATAAGACATGTAATAAAAGATATTTTTGGAAACTAAGTATAACGAGAGTTAAGAGGGCATATATGATAATAATTAGGTGGAATTTCATATATACCCCTCCAAAATCTTGAAATTGCTTATTTTCCTTCTAAAATTCATTATATCATATTTACCCTTCTAAATTTTAAAACTTAACAAATTTACCCAATTTACTCATTTTAAATTTTTTAAGTTCTCATTTTACCATTTATTAAAAAAATACATATGCAGTAAGTGTAAAAGATCTAATTGTCTAGTTTGGAGGACAAATAATTTATTTTTCTAGTTCAAATACATACATAGTGACATTTAGGTATACGTTTATGTGCCCACTGCAAATGACTAATTAATGGACATAACACATCTTACATATGCTTATATATATATATATATAGAGAGAGAGAGAGAGAGAGAGAGAGGTTGGCTAACACAAAACATTTGTTCTGGAGCCGTGGTGCAACCAATTAATTCCGATTTTCAAAGTTCAAACAGCCAATCTGAACCGTTAGATTAAACAGTCAATCTCTATATTAAAATGTGCTTGGAGACCAAATTTTACATTTTTTGAAATATTTTTACTATTTATTAAGTCAGTTTTAAAATTGCTGATTTTAATAAACAGTGAAAATTTTCTGGATCATTGAAAACAATAATTTTAAAACTGGCTTAATAAATAGTGAAAAATTTCCAAAAAATGTAAAATTTGGTCTCCAAGTATATTTTATTATAGATTGAATGTTGAATTGTTTGGATCGATTGTTTGGACTTCGCAAAAATATAAATCGAATCGTTTGTTCCACAGCCTAGGAACAAACGTTTTGATATTAGCCAACCTCTCTCTATATATATTCTTAATAAAGAGTAAAATGAGAACATTATAAAAATTATATATCGAGTAAATTTGTGATGTTTTCAAAATTAAGAGGATAGATATAATGTTGTGATTTTAGGAGTGGAAATACACAATTTCGAGATTATTGAGGGATATACGTGAAATTTCCCAATTAAAGCGGAATCTTTTAAATTTAAACTACTGTATTATTAGATTTGCCCAGCATTTTGCGTTCAAGGCCGCGACCGCAGTTGCAAAACAAGAAAAGCGTCCGTTGTACGAGCGACGCGATTTAGTTCTCTCTCTCGAAAAAAGGAAGGTACTGTTATTTACACCGAAGTATCATCTGCTTGCTTTAGAGCAGCAATTGGTGTTTCATGTACTTTTCTTTTTTACCCTATTCCTTTCTTTCTTGCACCTTTCTTTGATTCCGTTTTCTTACATGTATGATGAAATCTTTGATTAACAAATTCTCCTTTGTAGACTTGAATTTTCTCAGTAGGTTTAAATGATGATTGAACCCTTTTTTATTCAATGAAGTTCTTTTAAAGAAAAAACGAAAAACTTGTTTGCTTCAAATCCAGATCCTATATTGCTGTATTTAATTTGATTAATTACTGTCAAATAATCATTGTTTCTGCCTTTTCTGTCAAATAATCCTATATTGCTGTATACACGTGAGGAATATACTGGCACATATGCCTGAGATTTCTGATTTTGGTGATTTGGTCAAATTGAGTTTTTTACTGCTAAGTATTTTTTAATAAATTACAACTAAATTAAATTTTTTGGTGAGTTTGGTAATCTGATGATTGTCTTAGTATTGCGACCTGACACTTAATCAGACTTACTGAGCTGATTGCTTAGTTCTTTTGAAATGGGAGAAAGGAAAAAACATCTCTTCCTCTCTCTTATGTTAGTGCCAGTACTGCTACAGGTAAAAAAAAAGGGAGTCTGAGATATCAAAATAAAATCCAAAATTGAACAAGTCTTCTTTGATTCGTAACAGAATGGGGAGAAGGTTGAATGGAAAATCACAAAAGCGCAACAAAAAAGTGATTGATAATATTCCCAAGCAAAAGGTGAATATGACGGATCAATCAACTGAAAGCGCATTGGATTTGGGTCACCAGAAGAGGAAGCACGTATTGATGCATACCAAAGTTTTCACAGACACCTCCAGGTCTAGTCGGAAGAAGCACAAACCAAATGGTACCAGTTCTTTTCATGTTTTCTTGTTTATTACTCTACATTTTTACATTATGGATTTATAACCATGAAGAAATTGCAGGCCCAAATCATTCAGTTCCAAAATAATAAATCTGAACTAATATTAATCTAAAAATTAATATATTTGTGCTTGAAATGTAGAGTCAAAATCTGAAGACAAAGAAGGATCTTCTGATCGCTCTCTAAAGGACTGTGTCAGAAATATATCTGAGTTAAGGTAAGACTGAGTTTAGGGTTTCAATTTACTAACTGTTGCTTCGTGTTAAAATCATTCTTATCGTTCAAAATTTGGCAATTGAAGGTAGTAAAACCAGACATTTTCAAATAAGGAAATATCGAACATGTTACAAGTCTTGTGTTGTCAATTTTTCATGGTAAATTATTTGTGTTATTAGGGTCCAAGACTCGAATGCTTTAAACTTTAGGTCACAGAGGAAGGCATCATCACACCCAACTCCAGAGGTTTGTTATCATGTTTGTTCCTTAAAAGTTATTTCAATATTTATTCTCTGCAATTCCCCAGTTGGCCAACTTCACCTTCTATTTAACTGCACCACCTTACAAAAAACTACCATTTTAAATCTAATTCACCCCATAAAGGTAATATTGTAATTTCTAAAGTTTATTAATAATATATTACAATTATCATCATTCTATGGGGATGCAGCAATTAATTAATTTTAAGGAAAAGCAAACGCCTTCCCAATCCAACCTAGGAAATTGGAAATTAAAATCCAGAACAAAACCTACCTGGTAGCCTCTACCACGTATTTAAAAAAAAAAAAAAATCCAGAACAAAAGAAATGTTTAAACTTTTGCTATAATAATTTAGAAGCAAGAAATGTTTAGACTGAGGAAGGAATCCTCAGTGATGCATTTTGTTGCTTAAATATGTTTAAATATTGTTCCTTTATCTTCCTTGATGTTAGACCGAGGAAGGAAGCCTCAATTATGTTGCTTCTCAATCTTCTGACGACCGTTGGTCTAACTTCTGTTTGACCTGTCACGAGCCAGGAACTCTTCTGTGTGTCTCTTTCTTTGCTACTTCTTTTTAGCTGTCATTATTATTAGTTAATATGTGCTGATGCAATTGGTGGGATGCAGGTGCTGTGAAGGAGAAGGTTGCTCAAAGACCTATCACCTAAATTGCTTGGACCCACCACTTCAGGAGGTACCAAGGGGTGTATGGTTGTGCCCGACATGTATTAACTCAGCTTCTCGGAGCATCACATCAAGAGACGATCTTGTGGTCTTAAACATGACAGCTGCTCAACCAGGTATATTTTAGTGACCGTATGCACAATAAGGTTGTTATCTCAAAGTGGTAATGCAATATATTTTTTGTGTTCCGTAGATGGAGAAAATCAAGGAGTTGAGAATTTAGCAAAAAAACAGAGAGACCTACCCACTTGTCTGCAAATTCACCTTCTAAAGCTGTGCCAGGCTGCGGGATTGCCGGTATGCATCCCGTTATCCTTTTTTTCTACCTAATGTGCTATTGTACTGGCCATCTTCTATGGCCTAGCCTGATTGGTGTGGTTAGTCAGTTGAAAAAATGTCAAAATCTTGAAAGTGCCAAAAGGTGACCATAAATAAGAAATTTACTCATAAGTGATCCTTATATTACTTTTTCATGTTTTGGTTTGAATATTAGAATATAATATATAACAACGGGGAAAACAAGTTGTACATCTCAGACCGCATATATGTTGCCTTTTTTTCTTAACTACCGGCTTCTTTGATGTAATGCTCAGTTTGTATGAGTTGCAATGCAAGAATATGTGAATACAATGGCTGAGGATCTTCTGGCATCTGTGATGTATAAATTCAAGATTGACTCTGAACCGGCGGTTGTGCTTCAAGCAACAATCTTATCCCTGGTTAGTAGACTACAACCCCTTGTCGATACATTGTTGGTCGAATTAATATGTCAACTCTCTTAACTTGTCTATTTTAGTTTTGGTGAGCTGCATCACTATTTAAGCATTGGTTAGACCCAGAGGACCTGGTCACACTGGCATATAATGTGTTGCAATACGAATGTGATGTGAACCTTGTTAACTCGCTCTACAGCTTCTTTAAGATACTAAGAACTGAATTTCAAGGGCTGGCAGATTTCATTAATCCGGTCGAACTCTCAAACCAGTCCTTGAAGGTTCCCAAACTGGAGGTTGTTGCTTATCCAGAAGCTGCACATTGTGATGAAGTAGTTCGAACCACTGCTTGTCAGAATCTCACATGGGATACTCAGTTGCAGCTGCAGGGATTTTACACAAATGCCCCTGGTACCAGTGCAGGTATGCAGGATTTTATTTACCTCCAATTACTTTGTAGCAAAGGAGATAGACATAGACTGTGCTCGCTTCACCTTCCTCTAAAGAAAAGATAGGGATTAAAAATTCGGCTGAAGTGACAATGATTGGTCAAACAAAAAAAGAAAAGGCTGAATACTTCCTTTGTACTAAACACAGATGTTCAATTATCAAAAAGAGCTTGAGCAAGAGTTGGCCGAGGTAAAGAGGAGTTTTGAGGAGGCATATAAGAAAAAAGACTTGAGGTACCAGAGGGAAAAACAGCATCTGGACGAAATGGAGGATGAAATTGTTCAAATTTTTCGGGCCAGCCAAGGAGGTTCAAATAAATTTCATTGACAATCTTTAGTGGTTTTCTTTCGTTTCCACAAAGAGTTCTTGAGTTGTGGTGTTTTTTTTTTTTTTTTTTTTCATTTTCTTATACTCAGAGGAGAGGAGATTTGTCTCTAGTTAGCAAGTAGTTGTTTCTTCTGTGATTATTTTAATATGAAGAGGATATTAAATAATACAACATGTCTATAACATTTTTTCTATTTTATAATTTAGTCTGGTTTGTTTAAAAAAAAGGTTGTAAAAGTTATCTTCATAAGTCATTGTCCAGATATCTCTTTTAGAAATGCTGGTTTTTGTTTTGTGAATTTGTGTGGACCTTTTTGCATATTTTCTGTGCTTTTTGTCTGTTGGTTGGTTTTCTTATCGGAACAGTTATAGGAAGTTGGCCGGTACATAATGACTTCTTTGTAAATTCATTTCTTCAACATTTATGTGCAAGCTTTAGATACTTGAGGGGCGCCGGGCGCGTCTTTCCATTTTTAATCCAGGCTTCCATGAGTACTTCTTTAGCCAATATCTCCATTAAAACATCATAATATCTTATATCCCCATATCCCCATAAAAACTTTAAAAGAATTCTGTCATCCCCTTTTATTCATTTAACCTTTTATTTAGCATTTTTTTTAAAATTAAATGGGCAAAAATACCCTTGTCTCTCCCAAATGACATGTGCCATTTTTATAACCTCAAAGTTCGAAGTTCTAAGACAAGACCACCGCCCGAGCAGGACAAGCTTCGCCAGTTAGGACTAGGTGATACAAGTTTTCTCTTGATTTGAGCAGGTGTTTTGTTGAATTGAATCATCCTCTTTGGCAGAGCACATCGCTTTGGGCATTTGTGTTTGAATTATTTGAAAATCATTATGGTTTATTTAGGATGCAAAGAATCTCTTTGAACTGCAACATAGAAGCCCAATGTTGTATTACTCATAATTTAATCTTATTGTACGTAATAAAGGTTTTCAGTAAAATAAAAACTTTGAGATTATTAAAATAACACAAGTCATTTGGAAAGATGAGGGTATATTTGTCCATCTAGTTTTTAAAATAACTAAACAAAAGATTAAATGAATAAAAGGGATGAAAGTAATTTTTTGAAGTTGTCATGGGATATAGGATATTATGATGTTTTCATGGGGATATTGGCTATTTTAGAAATTTAGATGGGTACACTAGACATTTTTCCTAATTTGTTTCTTCACCTGTTCTAATGTTCATTATTCTAGTGGTACTAGTAACAAGAGTTTTCCTAGTATGGAAGATCGGCCTATTGCTAAGCTATATATAATATAGGTTATCTTTTTTGGTTTCATATGTGGGCATATTTACATTTTTAGTCTTTAAACATTTGCGATTTCATAAGTGAGCATATTTACATTTTAGCCTTCAAACATTTGCTATTCTCATCCTAGGTAACATTAGATGTTTATTTAGACAGCTCCGATCTAACATGAATCTTGTGTGCTGTACCTGGTACGGTGGCTGGTGTATCGGCTTCCGTATCCTTAATCTATTGATACGCTCTGACACTTCCGGATATGGTATCCTGTATCCTTAATCCATTGATACGGTCTCCGATACGCTCTGACTTGTCTGAATACGGCTCTGACACTTCCGGATATGGTCAGAATACGCTGCACCCGCGCATACACCATACACCAGCATCCACCCATTGTTGAGGCAAAACATTTTTGTTAGCGCCAGGAATCGAACTGGGGTTGTGCGGCACAAGCACCATTAACCTTTACCACTACACCACTCTCCATTTGTTGTTAAAATGCTAGTGCATTTTTATTTAATATATATTTAGACTATTTTATCGCATCATATCAAGGATTTTTGATATTTAATTTATATATAAATAAAATATAATATATAAAATATGCGTATCGTATCTTTGATTTTTGAAAATTGTCGTATCGCCATATCCGTATCGTAACCGATACGATACCCGTACTCGTATCCATGCAACATAGTGTACCAGTAATGTGTAATGACCCAAGCAAAAATCTGAACCTTTCTACCGTGTAATAGTCTGATCTTTTTTCTACCGTGTTTATTTCTCATTGATGATTATAAAAAGAAAAATAAACTAGTATTTAGATTAATACTTAAAACATTTAGACAATTAATGTTCTTGTACCGGATATGAATAGATTTATTTAACATAATAAGAACCGAATTAAGAGGCTGCGCTCTCAGAAACATTGTATCAAACAGTTGTTGCGCGTGAAATGGCTGGAGACCCATACACACACACACACACACACACACACAGAGGTTGGCTAATATCAAAATGTTTGTTCCGAAGCTGTGGTGTAACTAATTGGTTTTCCGATTTTCAAAGTCCAAAAGGTTGATCCAAACCGCTAGATGTGATCTCTATATTAAAATGTGCTTGGAGACTAAAATTTTATATTTTTTGAAATTTTTTACTATTTATTAAATCAGTTTCAAAATTGCTGATTTTAATAAACAGTGATGACCTATGGTGTGCACATTGTTTCATGTCTGTATAGGTTGCACTTAATTATTTGTTTGGTACCTAAGGATGTAATCTATATGCTTTTAGTTTCAGTTTCAATGAACCGGTGGACGCTAAAAAAACTAAAAAATAAAAAAAAAGTAAAGAAAATGATGTTGCTTTATGTTTCATGTCTATATAGATACTGAAAGAATACTGGTACAACAATTGCAGCTCATAAAAAGCAAATTGACATAACCACAAATCAAGCACTAAAAAAAATAACTCTGTTCATGTTTGAGCAAGAAGTTCTCTATTTTAACAGGGTGTTTGTGTCCAAAGCAGAATTTATAAGAAAATTATATAGTTATTCACATTTTAGTAGTTATATAACAAAAAAATGTAAAATGGTAGGTATGTGTAAAGTGTAAATGTAAATTATTGATATATTTATATATGGAATGAAGTAAAAAACCCAACGAATATCAGTTAAGGTGGAAAGTGCTCCAGACTGACTATATATGAGGAGATGTGTTTAGATTACCATGGATTAGGAGAAAACCAAATTGCTGGCAACCTAAGTCCATCATTTATGCCCTCCAAAATTGGTTATATTCTATCATTCATGTAATAAACTCCATTATCTTTAAAATTCATTAAAGGGCCGACGGATCTTGTATCAACAATTAGATCTTTTTCATCGGCAAAGTAAATGCAATGAAAATTAACTAGATTTTTTAGATACTCTATGTTTCATACCGTGACGTGACGTGACGTGACCACGTAACGTGATGTGACATGACTTGTTCGTGTAACGTGACGTGACGTGACGTGTAATTTTCTCTCGAATGCAGTCATGTCACGCAATGATCACGCCACGCAACATGCAAGTCACGTCACGTAATCGACTCACATAACGTGACGTAACGTAACGTGATGTTCCGTGACGTGACTGATTACAGCATGACAAATTTCTTTATCTACCGGTGCTGAACATCTGTACATGAAATGGGTCAGAAATTTTTTGGGCCGTGATCCCTTACCAGGCCGAGCAATCAATGGATGGGCTCAATTCAACATTTACTAATGAAGAAGCAGCCCACCAAGATGAAGAATTAACTCATCTGTCTGGGTTTGCACTAGTAAATGAGTTAACTGTGACATTTAATAATAATTATTTGATGAGACAAATGGAGTCACGCAATTGGGTCCTTGGGATGCTCTTGTACTTAAAACCCTTGCATAATTTTTTAATGAGACCAGTTGAATATTTTTTTGATGAGTTCTAAATGTGAAACAAATGAAGTCACGCAATTGGGATGCTTGTGCACTTGAAACACTTACAAATTCGGGGTTGGAGTGCTTCATCCTTTTGCACTTCCCGAGAACTATATAGATAAAATGCTATCATATTTATAGATAATTAATGAAAATATACATATATTTCTTAACTTGCAATTGTAAATAATATAGTATGTTGATTATATGTAACAATACTTGAGTTATTGGAGAAAACCAATCAAAATTATAATATCAATAATGAAAAACATAATCGAATTGTAAAAAATAAGTATTAGCATACAAGTGAATTAAATATATAAATTTAGCAGCTATTGATTATGCTCGACAAATCGGTTGGAAGGTGGTGATATTTTCTTTCTTTTTTAAATTCTCTTTCGTGGTGGTTAATCGGTCCAATTAATTTAAATCTCTAATATGATTTTGAAATTTTCCTTTTGTGCTTACAACACCCTAGACTTATTTATTTTCATGTGAAGTCTGAGAAGCAAATAATATTATCTAATGGTATCCAAACTATTCTCAAGAGTTCATTAGCATTTACGTCAATCCGTCAAACTATTAGCCTTTACACTACTAAAGGGGATAGTTTGTACATCATTTGTAAAAGATTGGCTTTGTACTGAAAATTTTATTTTTATCATGTAAAAAAACAAATAATTTTACTTTTTTTTTTTCTGAAAATTCAATTTGTATTAGGAGAAATCTAAGAAGATATGTGCGATGAGAATGATGGCATGGAGAATGTCAGAGCAGCAGACGTTGAACTTATAGGGTACGTTTGGGTCGTGCAAGGATTAGTACAAGAATAACGACTTTTGGATTAGTGATTGAGAATAGTGCTAACCCGAGTCGTTTGAGAATAGTGCTAACTTTGGACTATTCGGGTTAGTAAAAATGTCGTTTGGATTGTATATTTGGAACAGCAATGGAGGGAATGAATAAAATATTGATTAAACTAATCTAATATTTTTACATTTAATATTTAAATTAATATTATATTACATTTAACATTTAAACTAATATTATATTACATTTCATATTTTATTTAATACACATAATATTTAAAGTAATATTATATTACATTTAATATTTTATTTAATACACATAATATTTAAAGTAATATTATATTATATTTAGTATTTAAATTAATATTATATTACATTTAATTAAAGTAATATTATATTATATTTAATATTTAAACTAATATTATATTATATTATATTTAATCTAATAGTTTATTTAATACTAAATCTAATATTAATTTAATATTTAAACTAATATTATATTCTATTTAATATAATACTTTATTTAATACTAATTTAATAAATATGATATTATATTTGCTAATGTAATATTTAAACTAATATTATATTACATTTAACACTTAACATTTAAACTAATATTATATTATATTAAAATTTTAAATTAATATTTATTATATTTAATCTAACATTTTATTTAATATTAATCTAATTTGATATTATATTTATTTAATACTAATCTAATATTTTAATTAATATTATATTAAATTTAATATTTAAACTAATATTTTATTTAACACTATTCTAATCTAATATTATATTTATTTAATACTAATCAAATATTTTATTTAATACTAATTTAATATTTAAACTAACTCTAATTGAGAGGAATGAAAACTATTTGTTTATTAATATCACCAACCCCACTAGCTCTATTCTTGCTAACCCACCATTTCTATGGGTTAGTAGAATAGAGCTATTCTTGAGCTAACCCAATTTTCTAATTGTTGTTTGGATCACCCAAGGTTAAAAATAGTGGAGCTAATCCAAGAATAGAGCTATTCTTGCTCCATCCAAACGTAACCATAGAGAGTGGGGTAGTACCTCTCTCCACAAAACTGTACCAATCTAATGAGATACCTTTTTGTTAGATTAGTTTTGCTGTATTGGTAATTGTTTAGATCATATTTCTTTATTAATGTTATATTTTATATTTGTTTTAGCATCTTTATAAATGTTATAACTTATATTTATAAAGTTCTCTGTATTGGAATTTTTTTTTCTATATTGTTAATTATTTATATTGTTTATGAACGGAAAAATCAAATCTAGTTTCATATTAAATGTGAATGAAATAATTGACATTTATGTCAATGAAACCAACTTTTCATTTTGATTTATAACTTCAGAAATTGAAAGTTTTTGTTTTCAGATTGGTTTACATTAAAATATTTGCAGAAGAACAATGACAAAAAAAATACATACTGCAATAGGGTACATTAAAATATTTGCAAAAGTACAAAGACAAAGAGAAATACATACTGCAATAGGGTACATTAAAATATTTGTAGAAGTACAATGACAAAAAAAATACATACTGCAATAGGGTACATTAAAATATTTGCAAAAGTACAAAGACAAAAAGTAATAGATACTGCAATAAATTTACATTAAAATATTTGCAAAATTGACTATAAACTAATAGTTTCTGTACAATAATGATTGAGTGACGGTATGGGTTGAAGGGGACTTGAAGCAATACCAATATTACACTACTTCGAGACACTCAATAGTGATGCTCTTCAATAGAAAAAAAAAAAAACCAACAAAATATTCTTTTCTGTACTGTTATATGATTAAACATAGTTTGTCCCATAATTACTATTGTATGTATATTTTATATTAAATATGTAGATTAAGTCAATTATGTTGAATATTTGAAAAATAAAAAATTATCGAATTTGACTTTAACAAATATGTTTATTTGTTTAAATTGAATTTCTAGATGTAATATATATTTTGGTGGTCTAATTTATTGAAATTTATGTAATGCATGTACCACAAAACAATATGAAAAAAATTCAAAAAAATATTTTCTAATTTTTACAATTTTTATGGTCAAATTATACTTATAATTGTCAATTTGAATGAATTTTATCATTATTTGTCTCTTCAACACGTGCCAATATTTATGGACCGTTTATTTTCACATGAACAATCGACGGTTGATCTGTAATGGAATAATTACAAATTTGTTTTGAAATGATTAAGAGAAAACATTGAACACAACCAATATAAAAGTTCTTATGTTTGATTGTGTTTGAGTTTCGATCCAATTATGTGAAGTGTTCTTAACCATTTGTCATTTGATGTTTCAGTATTCTGTCAACCAGATGGATAAGTAAATGAAAATAAAATTTGATCAAATTTTTCTACAATAAAATAAATATAATGCTCTTTAATTTTAATGGTTCTAATCAATCAATATACGACATATTTACATATGTGTTCATTAATTCTCAAAACTAAAGTTTTATGATTCATATTATATGCATGAACATGCAACATGAACTCTATTTTGAACAACACTGAATAATTTGAACAAAGAAATTAGCATGCATTAATCAATTTAACAACCAGCGCCGATATGATTATTCAAATAAGAAAGTCCAATAGGAAATCTAAGAGAGAAGTCCAATTTGAACAAAGATAATCATGTTGGTTTGATTCGCTAGCATTGATTATCATCATTTTGTCGGGATCCTTTTCTTTGAGTAGCGGGCAGAGAAGTCCAATAAGAAAGATAAGCTATGCTCCTTCGTTTGTTGACCTGTCATAATCAAATTCCACATAGATGGCCTCCATGGCTTGTCATATATATTCAACTACACAAGTCATATTCAAATTCCTCATGGATGTCGTCCTTGGTTTGTTGACCTGTCGTTTTTATTTGGGCCAATAATTTCTACTTCTTCTCACCTTGCCAATTGGGTTTGACCATAAAGCAGAACATCAAATGGAAAGGACAAAACTTCAAACGGAAACGACAAAAGAAACAAAAGGGTTCATAAACTAATAATTATTCTTATAATAGAGATTGATTCTAATAAGTTTTTAGAGATGGTAACCGTATCCGCGCTACAGTACATGTATTATATATGTATTATAATTATCATAACTATCTGGAGAGACTGCAAAAAACTCCAGCACTGAATTATTTTTCTAAAGTATTAATCTCTATGCAAGGTTGTATTTATACTTATGTACGAAAGTATTTTTACCTATGAGGTGAACAATTTTTCTATAAATAATTGTTTTCCAAATCAAATTTTCTAAACGTACCGACATCATAAATACCTGTTGGGGGTCACTCAAACTACATGGAGGGCATACACATTTTTAGAGGTGAATTTTTTTCTCCGTTCAATCTCGTCCATATTTCTGACGATATGTGAGAAAATTTTGCGAATTTAAAGCCACAAACGTCTTCTACGCAATTTTCTTTTTCAAATGAGATCCATGATGACGTACTTTCAGGCTCGTCGTCACACAATTATTTATATTTCGTCGTGCAAGTATTTATACCTATACTTGCAAGTATTTTTTAAATATGACACTGGAGACGTCTGAAAGTATTAATATCAAGTACTGCAAGCATTTATACCTATGCACTGAAGTATTCATACCTATGTGGTCAACTATTTTTGTTAGAGGAAGGTTGACGCAGAGACGATTGGGGAAGATTAATGCAATGACATGAGGTCCACACTACTTCATTAGAGGAAAATTGATGCGGGGACGATTGGGAGACTGGAGAAGGAATGATTACAACAAGTTACGCATCAAAATATTAATATCTTATTTTTCAAGTGTTAATATCTTATATTTTTTTCAAGTATTTATATCTATGAAAGTTGATGTGGGGACGAGCGCGGTAATTGAAAAATGGATGACATTTTCATATAATTAGTGGGGACCATAGAGGAAAAATGCTGCAGAGATTTTAGAATAATAATAAGTGAGGATCATATAATATTTTTTTAGAATAATAATTAGTGGGGACCATATAATATTTTTTTAGAATAATAATTAATGAGAACCATATAATTAGGGGTACCATATTACATAATTTATCTAAATAGGGTGCGGGAATTTTGAAAATACTGAGTGATAGTACTCAAACATTTATTCTAAGTTTTTTATTCCGAATTTTATATGCCAAACATATAAAATGTGTCACAACTGACAAATAAATCAAACATATATACATAAGAATATATTTCTTTTAGTATACTGTATCAGTCTAGCTATCAGTTCAGCACATTCCTAAAATATTAAAATCCTGATCGAATTACTGTTCAAACTTAACATAAATTTCATTATAAAAAAACTATCATTGCTGCTGACCATAATATATTCCAGTAGCCAATATTTACCAAAAAGAAAATAATAAATAATTCCAGTAGCCAAAGGCGACCCAACACATATAAAATGGTGTTTACTCACCTGCTACACTTCAGCCTGCACCTGCCCTATTGGCCGAATTATTTATTAATTTCCACATTTAAATAAAAAATTACAAAAATATTCATGGTTTTTTGGTCATGTTTTTTTTTTTTGTTTTTTTTTTGAAAATGCACTTCCAAAAAATTAGCACAAATCTTGAAACATCAGTCACCCATGATACAGATGCATTCTCTTGTTGGGAATCACAAAAGTTGAACATATGCCATGCTTGCTAAAAAAAGTACAAAGACTTTACAATTCCCTCAATTGATATGCTAAATGGACATGACCAGTATGTATTATGTTATCTTCTAAGTTTGCATTATCATTCAAATAAATATCAGATAAATTAGAATTTATGTAATTAGGAAAGCCTACAACGGCTAGTAGCAAATTAGAGAAACATAACACGGCTAGTAGCGAATTAGACAAACATAACGGCTTATTAGCCTATATATAAACCCTTGTAAACAATGTAATAATCAATAAATCAATTGAAAAAATATTTCTTCTTCAAATTCCATCTCAAAATTTAACAGATTTTTCAAAATAAACTTTGCTAAGTTATGTCTTTTGTTCAAGATAGATTATAATTAGTGCATTATAAACAATCAGGTCAATGTAACAATTTAATGAGGCAACAATATATTTTCAAACCCCAACACACTATGGACGACAATGATCACGAGAATTAGGGTCTCTGTTATTCATGGAATGAATAGATGGAATACAGGAGGAACATTGTTCTGAAAAAGTCTTATCAAATTACTACCGTTATTTTTATGATGCTGTACTGGGAGGAGGGAGGTATATACTCATCTAAATCCTTCTACAATACCATCATAATAGGAGGAAAGACAATATGGCCATTCTTTGAAAAATGGTCAGCAAGGGCCCCACAGACGGTTATGATATTATATATCTTTTTCTACAAGAGCACATTATGACAGGAGATGAATTGGAGCGAAGGCACATCGAATGCCCCAAAGAGTGTGTACTCTGTACGTATCAGCATGAGACTGCAGTGCACCTCTTCTTTCTCTGCCCGTACGCTATGAGAGTGTGTAATGCAATGGCCAGCACTACGGGCCCCAACCTAATTCAGACAGATGAGGATGTGGCCTCTTCATGGGCAAAATCTTGGAATAGAATCAGAGGCAAAGGTAAGAAAAAATTTCCAAATACTTTCACTCTGGATCATAAGTGAGTGTTGGCACATCTGACTACAAAGAAACATTATGATTTTCAGAGATGAGCTGTTATCCTCGAAAATGGTCGCCTTCCGAGCTATAGAGGTGGGTAGATTATGGAGTTCTAATTGCGGAAAATAGGACCCAATGTAAGTAGATACCTGAAGGAGATCATGTTGTAACACTGGTCAACACTCAACAGTACCACACATGTATAGAAGTCTAGATTCCTATAGGTCAGGAAGCTTATACATACCAATTTAGATTCAATAAAATTACTTGGCAGCCTCTGCCAATTCATAAAAAAAAAAAACAATATATTTTCAATTCATACTGGTCATGTCCATTTAACATTTAATGGAGGGAATTTTTGTGCTTTTTTAAGTGAGCATGTGCATATTCACCTTTTGCGATTCTCAACAAGAGAATGGATCCGTATATTATACAGTGCACCACACATCAAGTGGTGACGGATGTTTTATTCGTGCTAATCTCTGAAAAGTGCATTGAAAAAAAGCAGGACCGTACAAATTAATAGTTCGAGTTTAATTCGGCAGAATTAAAAATCCGTGATTAATAATAATTCAGAAACAATTTAGTACCACAAGGAATTAAAAAAAAAACCAAAACCCCTCCTCCTAAAAAAAAGTAAATAAAAAAATCGCGTTTTTTTCGTGTTTGATTCGCAAATAATTTGTGATTCGCATTTTATTCGCGAATAAACGTATTATACGTTTTTTTACGTTTTATTCGGTGTTCAATTTGGAAACGTCAAAAATAAATTAAATGTGAATTAAACACGAATTACTCGCAAAATATGTTGCTATGGGACCGTCCGCAATTCGGACGGTTTGAGTATATTTAAAAATTTCAAAGCATCATAGATATTTTTGTAATATTTTTATTTAATTGTGAATATTAATAAAAAAAAATTCGGCCCAGTTGACCTGTTCTTTTCTGTTTGTAAGAAAAAAACAGAAAAGGTTACAAGAAATTCAGCGGGCATAATTTGAATCTAGTAGAGTCCATAAAGAATGTGGTTAGGAATTCAGCTGGCATGTAGGGTCCACAAGGAAAAGAACCTTTATTTCTCGATCATTATATTCATGGCCTCATGTGAAACGACACCATTCGTAAGCCACCCACCCACCCCCCAGAGTCCCAACCCACACACTGAAGAAGAAGAAATTTTTCCAGCAAAAAAAAGAAAAGAAGCTTTTAAGTTTCAAAAGAAAGATACATATTCGGATGAAATCTCTCCATGAATGCATGAAAGAAGAGGTACTTGGGATGTGATCAAAGGAAGAAACTCGGTCGAGTGCTACTTGTTACTTGTTGATTCTTGGAGGTAATCATGAAAACCCTATCCATATTAGAGTTTAGATTTTCGATGCATGCTTTCAATTTCATGTTTGAATTTAGATTAAGATTTTAATTTGAAGAAGAATATAACAATCCTCTTTTCTACTATTAGACCTCTCCTGCTAGAATAGTTTTCACGCCCTTCAATTATTTGTCTCCCTTTAATTTTACAATTGGGATTTGTAATTAGTGCCATCTGACTCTGCTGTCAAATCAGACCGCTAATGAAAAGCATATTGGGATGGGATGCTGCTGACGTGTCATCTTCTTACATGGGAATACAAAGAGTACATTCTTTTTAACAAATATAAAAAAATCAGATTCATTGAGTCCAATTCAAATATATATATCAGACTCATTGGATCCGATCCACTGATATAATTTTTTTAAAAAGTTAGGTGCTGATGAAAAAAAATATATGTTAATGGATCTGAACCATTGGATCCGATTTATATTTTTGGATCGGACTCTGAATCAGATTTTTCTATATTTGTTGAAAATGAGACACTCTTTCTATTTCTATACATATAGATTTAATAATTTCTACGGATAAAAAATTTTCCTTCTTACATCACCATTATGGGGAATTCTTTATTTATAGAAATTATTATTAAATAATAAATGAAAATAGAAAGAGTACTTACATTTTTTTATTGGGATGCTATAGATAGATCCGAAAATAAATTTCAGATCCAAATTTTGAAACCAAATTTTTTTCCCGGCTCCAAAGTATTTTTCTTGTTTGAGAAAATATTTCAGTATTATTTCTATTTTAAAAAAAATTATCAACAACCATTTCCAAAAAAGTTCCAGTAATCTTTATATTTATAAACAAATCTTCATCATTTCCAAAAAAAAAAAACAAAGAAATACACACTTTGGATCCGAAATTTTTTTACAGTTCCCAAGTTTACTATTTTTTATTTTCGTTTATTATCTAATAATATTTTCTATAAATAAAAAATTCCCCCATTACACCCTGCTTTGAGGTCCCATCTTAAATTATCACATTTGTCTCAGTGTTGGTTCCTGATGAGTGAAAATTCACACTATTAGCTTGATTTATTTATATTTCTTTTTTGGAAAAAAAGATTTGTCCTCTTTGAAAATAAAAAAGAAGATCTGGTTGGGTTTTAAATTTTGAAATAGAGGTACAAAGAAGTATGTTTCTGAAATAGTTTTCACACCCTTCAATTTTTTCTGAAATAGCAAGAGAACAATTCACTAAAGATTATGCTCTCAAAGAACAAGCACCCTAAAATTTTATTTCAAATATCTTAATTTTGGTAATTGGTATACATTTGCCACCAATATACTTGAATATTTGAACCAATTGACCTCCCTTCACTTGGAGGGAAATGTACTGTACTAACAACATTCATTTAAGTTTTTATGCTTGACAGCTACTTGGACCTCCTAGTATCTCAAGTTCTCAACTCAAACCATCACTGCATCCTTTCTGCTCTCTCATACTACTCTACTCACAATGTTACACTTACACCGTATTACTCCCAAAGCAACATGCCTAGTTCCATGTACCTTCTCCTCCTCCTACTCTTTGTCACTCTGCCTTACCAAATACAGTCATCTCCTCTATCTACAATCGCCATTGCACAAATCTCGAATATCTCCCTAATCTGCGCATTTCTTCCCTCCGCTAACCAAAAATTCGATCTCAATTGTACCAGTCTGTTGAACCGCACTACCCGCAGCTACCCTTCGGGCCGCTCCTCCTTCTCTGCAATTGCGGGTGGTGATGGATTTCTCTGTGCGTTGGGCCCCTCCCTCACTCTGCACTCTAACTTCTCTACAATGCTATGGTGGGAATTTCACAAGAACGTCACGGAGACGAAGCGGATTTACCAGGGCCCGCCTATCGTGGATCTTTCATCAGGCGGCTCCCATGTCTGCGGTCTCCAAGCTGGCCACGTCCGTAGCAAGCTCAATTGTTGGCGCTGGCCTGAACTGTCAGTCCCTGAAGATATGAATTTTTCAGATATAGCTGTGGGAAGACACTTCGTTTGCGGGTTATTGTCTGGTTCGTTTAAAATACATTGTTTCGGTAATGATACCGGTGTGGTCGGGAAGGAACCTCATGTTGGGAATTACATAAGCATAAGTGCGGGCAGTCACCACATGTGTGCGATTTCACTTGCATGGAAGTTGACATGCTGGGGAAATGGATCTCCTCGTTTGGGAAGCAACAATATTTCAGTTCTCGCAATGGCATTGGGAGCTAGTGGCACTTGCGTGTTATGCACAAACGGGACAGTGATTTGTTGGGGATCTCAATCGGCTCCACCGAAGGATCTTAAAACCGCGCAATTCTTATCCATTCAGGCAAAAGGAGATGCATTTTGTGGGGTATTAACGTTGAATTTCTCCTTGGTTTGCTGGGGAAAGAAGGAGCTTAAATCAAACCATCTAGTATTTGACCGTGTGTTACCTGGACCTTGTGTACCAGTGTCTTATTGCACGTGTGGTGTGTTGCCCGGTTCAGGAAGTCTGTGTCCGAATGAAGGATGCATTTGTCAACCTTGCGGATTTGAATTATTCTCAAATTCTTGGATCACGTTGTTACACAGAAAGAAGTATATAGCTTTTCTGATTATAGGTGCCGTCACATTTTTATTTGTATTCTTGGTTGGTCAAATTTTGTTAACTAAATGGTATAAAAATCGGTATGGGGTATCAGGTCCGGCTCAAACAGCAAGTGGGCGCCTGCTGCGGGCTTATGTGGATTCACAGGCTATAGAACAACGGTTGAATGAGCTGATAGGAAAGGGAATTGGGTATACAGTGGAACAATTTTCGATTGGAGATATCCAGTCAGTCACCAGTGGATTTTCAGCGAGTTGTCGGATTGGGTCGGGTAGCTTTGGGTCAGTGTATCATGCCACCCTTGGAGATGGGCGTGAGGTTGCAATCAAGCGTGCCGAATCAGGTATTGAAAAATTTACCATCATTTCTACTATTGAAGTTTCATGTTTGATTAACAAAACCTTATATATATTTATTAGCAGAGAAAATAATATTCAAAAGTACCACAAAAATCTGAAATGGTGGCATTTATACATTAGAAATCGTTGTTTACATTACTCTTATTACCCATCATACTTCAATTTATTTATAAACTGAAGCTTGGAGCTATATTCTTATTTAAAGGTAATGTGGCATCCACATCAACAACACCAGCACGCCGGCGTGACAGAGAAACAGCATTTGTTTCAGAGCTCGCTCTCCTTTCTCGCATAAACCACCGCAACCTCGTCTCTCTATTTGGCTTCTGCACTGATGATGGCGAGCGGGTATTAGTTTACGAGTACATGTCAAATGGCACGTTATATGATAATCTTCACAAAAGGCAACCACTCCCCCCTCCGCTTGCCACATGGCAATCCCGATTAAAGCTTGCTCTTGATGCAGCACGTGGCATTGAGTACATGCATGCTTATGCTGTTCCAACAATCATCCACCGTGACATTAAATCAGCAAACATTCTGTTGGATAAAAATTGGGTTGCAAAAATCGCAGATTTTGGGCTTTCTTTGGTTAGTGAGGAAGAAGGTGATGAAGAGGAAGGAGATAATGATCAACTACGAATTGCGGGTACAGTGGGATACATGGATCCTGAATATTACAGATTGCAACGATTAACCGCTAAGAGCGATGTGTACAGCTTTGGAGTTGTCTTGCTCGAGCTTTTAACCGGTTGTAGGGTTATAAAGAGATACGGAGAAAGTGGAACACCTAAAAATGTCGTTGATTTTGCTGTTCCATTCATCATTGCTGATGACATGCATCATGTGCTTGATCCGAAATTGCCATCGCCGACACCAACTGAAACAGATGCAGTGGCCTATGTTGGATATTTAGCTGCAGATTGTGTTAGTGAGATTGGCCAGGATCGGCCGAGTATGACTGAGGTGGTTTGTGGACTCGAGCGGGCAGTTGCAGCTTGTTCTCCAAATGTGTTATCTAGATCCACCACTTTTAGCTGAAGTGCAGGAGTTCAAATGCCTTCATTTTTTTATAAGGAAAGAGGTCGTCTAACCAATAATTGTGTACTCAATAACTGATAGGAGCAACAGTGCTAGATAACTGACAGAATTATTTTATTTGTATTTTTTTTTTTCTGATTGTCTTTTATTGTAAATTTGTAATGCATTCTTTGGTAAAAAGATGGCGATTGAGGATATACACAGCATACAATTGTGCGAGATTAAAAGAAAGAAAATATGATCAGTGTGTGTGCCTGTATGTTTTTGTTTTCCAGAGTGGATATAATTTTTGCTAAATTATTCCAAGAGTACATAGATTGGTCCTTTAAATGTCATTTTTTTTTTTCATTTTCTTACCTATTTAAAAAATTATGGGTCTTGAAAGTTTCTATTCTAAAACTTGTTTATGTTAAAGTTATGATTTCAAATTTATTCTAACACTCTCATATGTTATAAGTGGTGAGCACATCACACTCTAGTTTTGCTCATGTTATAATATCAATGTTTAGTATTTTTGTGAACTCAATTTGGACAATGACATGGATAAGTTAATGTTTCTAAATGAATTTATTATGATACGGATTTTAATGTCACCATATCCATTATCAATATACATGTGATGTAAATAATGATGTTAGCGTTCATGTCATCTAAAATATTAATATAAATGCGTGCACGTTATTTACAATAATGTTATAGTCATGTCACTGTATATCCACTAGTAGTATTCTTTATACTTGAGTATATATCTAAATGATAATTTGTTGACACAATAATGACATGTATATCTGACCCACCGTTTTAAATAAATCTTGATAAATGGAATCTTTGGGGACCCAAACATGAACATTAAGGGAGCAAAATTAAAAGCCTAAAATAATAATGCACTCTTTCTGAAGTTAAAATTGAACTCTCCAATTAGATAACATGAAGTCATATTTACTTTGAAAGGTTGAGCGTTTACTGCTTACATGTTGAAATTGTAAGCATTAGAGTTGCTAAAAATATTGTTTTATTTGCTTTTCTTTGGTGTAAAAATTGATGACCCTAAAATCATACGTGTATTAATTAGAGGTGAAAACGGTGTGGATAATATATGATCTGTATTCGAAAATTGAATGTGTATATCCGAATATTCGTGTGGATATATATGGATACAAATATGATTTTACGTTTCAATAATCCATATTCGAATAGTAGATATATACTATATATATAGTTTAATATATATTATGAACAAATTATGTTATTCACTATTATAATTAGATAAATATTATGAACTGTAGTATTTTTTAATAATATTTTTATATTATTTTAATAAATATCCGATTCGTATCTGTATCCGGAAAAAAAATATATGGATATGGTTTTACCACTATCCGCTCCATTTTTATCTCTAGTATTAACCATGACATGAGAGATATACGCGAGTAGTATTAACCATGACATGAGAGATATACACGAGGGATATACATGCATAAATTGTAGAAGCAATTAATTAAGACGTTTCTCATTATAAAATATATTTTTGGATATAGTTTTACCACTATCCGCTCCATTTTCATCTATAGTATTAACCATGACATGAGAGATATACACAAGTAGTATTAACCATGACATGAGAGATATACACGAGTAGTATTAATGCATAAATTGTAGAAGCAATTAATTAAGACGTTTCTTATTATAAAATATATTTTTGGATATGGTTTTACCACTATCCGCTCCGTTTTCATCTCTAGTATTAACCATGATACGAGGGATATACATGCATAAATTGTAGGAGCAATTAATTAAGACGTTTCTCATTATAAAATATATTTGTGGTTGTTGATCATGTTTAGCTTACCCTACTCGTTCGGTATAACAGTTTAAGAAAATTATGTTCCATCTCAAAATTAGGAAAATGTCTATGTCAGATTGATGAAATATGCATGTGCTATCAGTGAAAATTGACAATGTAACAACTTTAAACCTACTTTATATTACACTATATTGTTCTGGAAAAAAAAATGCTGGCAGTTAAGGGTAAGCTGATGATTACTAGTAATTTAGATGTGTGATTTCTTATGAATAAGTATTAACACAATTAACTGTTTCTCTTTCAAAAATATTTTTCATGAATAGTTTTAATTAATATTAATCCTATCTAGGACACAGGAAAAAGGAGTTAATAATGTGTGAAGACTCTGCACAATAAAATTACTTCAACAACAATGATAATTAATATCAAAATCGAAATTATAAATTATAGAAATGTCGGATTTATCTGATAGCGAGACATTCAGAATTTCAAATCGAATTGTAATCGGCAGATCAAAATCACCAACGACGCAGTCAGAATTCTAATCTGTACTGATACATCAAATAATAATCGATATCAAAATATTCTTTTAATTTTTTATAATTTTCTTTCTTTTTTATTTTTCTCTTTAATTTTTTTTCTCTTTTATGACTGGTTTTCTGTGTTTTATTTATTTTTCTCCCGAGTTCAGAAAGGAGAGATATGCTTTCAATTAGGGAAGCCAAAGGGGGTCAAAGAGGTCAGGTATTTTTTATCATACTGTCAGACGCTTCGCTCTTCTTCTTTTTTAATTGTTTTGCATTTTTACATGTAAACCTTCAAAATTTTAAATATTGTAGGTAAGTTCAAAATAATTTAAAAAATAAAACAAAATTTATTGTGTGCTACATTTTTGTTGTTCGATGCACCGGTATCAGAGACTGAGCCAGACTTTTGAACTTTGGGGGTCAATTATATAAAATTTTCTTGCAGAAAATTAGAATCAATTTTACGGTTTCTTGACATTTTATTTTTAATTATATAAAAAATTATACATAAATATAAAAAATATTAAAAAATAAGGGTCAATTGACCTCCAGAACTTTCTTACCTCCGTCCCCGACCGGTATTCTCTCGAATATTAATTTTGTTAGCCTCTTTTATATTCTGTAAAAATGACATGAAATTGAAACAAAATTGTAGGCATGTCTAACTGTAATCATTGAAAGCAAAATTTCTCGGCTAGCTTTTGTGGTTTAAATATTTTGCTTGAATATGCAATTTTTTATCTCTTATGCACTGGATGTCAAAGCCATATGCTGTTGGAACGATGTCTATATTCAACAACTGGATGCTTTATTGGATGCTGTTGAGAATATTCATTTTGAGATGTATTAAGTTTTGTTTGTTAGTGAGATGTATGCATCACTATTATAATTATTTAAACTTTCATGTTTGATCAAGAATATATAGATTTTGCTTCCAATTTTACATGATTTTTGTTCAACTAACCGCCAGAGCTGATTGTATTTCCAAGTAACTTGTTAATTAAAGGCATTTAGTTCATATAATTTGAAACATACTTCACCCAAAGGAAAAGATACTTTATTGAAACATGTTTATATGAAACAGTAACAACAAGCATACTTCACCCAAAGGAAAATTAAAAAAATTAAAACATGTCTTAATAGCAAACATACTATATGAAAATTTAAACAGTTTCAATTATGATAAAGAAATTTGGTCACTATTACTATAAGGATCACAAAAGCACCACATTCATAAAAATTTACAAAATATTCCTTCTATCATTATACCAAAAATATCATTTTAATGACTATCAAAAATATCTTTTCTATAACTACCAAAAATATAATTTCTATGACTATACCACATATGCATCAATCAAATGACAAGTCTTTTTAATTATATTGATAAAAAAAAATTAGTTACAAATAAAAGAAGAAAAATAGCATAAGCAAATCTAATGGTAATGTTTGCACTCACTAACTATATATACATAGAGCCAACATGTGACACCCCTCATATGTATTTACAACTCATTTGGTCGCCACCCATCTCTCGATCTCAAGTGCAGTATCGTTGATAAGGTGGCCTACCTGTTTTTGTTTATTAGAGAAAAGCCTTATGTTTTTCTCTCTCCACATATGCATTATCAATCCAATGACAAGTCTTCACTGTCATATGCATTGCCGTCTTCCAATGACAAGTTTTCATTCGCATATGATTTTTGTGCTTGATCCTTTGCTAATTTCGCATCCTTCAGTTTCTACAAAATAGAAGACAGTAATGCATGTTATAAAAAAAAACTGAAATAAAAGACAATAGTATTTGTCATAAGTTACATATTACAAAAAGGCTTTCAGATTGTGATGTTACAAAAAAGAAAAAATAATTGCCATAAGCTGAAATTGAAGCTATTAATTAATACGAATACTAAAAATAATTGTGCCTCAATTAAGTTTCTATTTAAGTTGCAAACACAAGCATACAAATCTGGTAACAGCAAGCATAAAAAGAACTAGTAAGGCATATCAACTAAACATGTAGAACCTTTCTACAATAGAAAAATTATGGATCAAGCCTATTAGCTTTCTATAGGCCTCATGCTGCCTTGCCAAGCAGGAGCTGTATAGGGTTTTAGGTAGATAGAAAATTATCTACCAAAAATCATATCTCAAATCAAATCGGATGGCTCACAGAAATGGCAGCATTTCGCTGAAATGTTGCCAGCAGCAAATTAGCCAGATGATTTCTATATATATCTTTATTCTTATATTAAGTACGTAGATGTCGTGATCCGTCAACAGTTGTGATTGAAAGATGAAATTTCGAATTGAATATCAACCATCCAATCAAATAATGTCTTTTCTTTATTCTATGCATTTTTTTTATGTTTGATTTTTATAGAGTAGGGTTAAATACATCATTGTTTTTGTGCCCCAACCATACTGCACATATGTATCTCTGTTCTCAAAGTTCAACAATCAATCCGAACCGCCCAACATGATCTCCATATTCAAATGTGCTTAGAGACAACATTTTATATTTTTTAGAATTTTTTTTACTATTTGTTTAGATAGGTACAAAATCACTGTTTCTGGACCATCCAAAAACAATAATTTTGTACCTATCTAACATAATAGTAAATAATTTTCCAAAAATGTAAAATTTGGTATCTAAGCACATTTTAATATGGATATCATATTGAGCAGTTTGGATCGACTATTTTAACTTTGAAAAAGAAGATAGAGATATGAGGTATGGTTGGGGCACAAAACCAATGCTGCATTTTAATCCTACTCATTTTTATATGATAATATATTTGGAGATTAAATTTTATATTTTAATATAAGTAGTGATTTTTAGGTAGAGAGAAACTTATCAGATAAAAGAATTCTGGACCATCCGAAAATTGTAATGTTAAAAAATAGCAAAACAATTTAAAAATGTAAAATTTGATTTGTAAATATATTTTCATATGAAGATCATATTAAGCGGTTCAAATTAACTGTTTAGATTTTATAAACAGAGATATGAATCCATAGTACAAACTGATCCGCACATTGCAAAATATCACCATAGCATCAAAATAGAGAGAGAGAGAGAAACCCTCTTTAGTCTTTACCCAGCGTCCTTTTTCTTCATTGCGAATCCGTTGCATTATTTTTGGGCTGCAGGCCCAATTTTTCTTATTTTAGGAATAGACCCAACTTTTCTTATTTGGGCTTAAATCCCTGATTCAGTGCCAACATGTCTCTGCCGAATTGTCACTTATTACAATTCTATACCTTGACAGTCGCTGTCAGGTTTTTCAAAAAAAAAAAAAATACAATTCCTCTGATTTGGGAGTAACCGATGACAAATTTCGACTGATTCAAACACACAGAAGAAAGAGGAAGAGAGAGATGGGCAGCTCGGGCAGGCTGCATGGGCAGGTGAGTCATGAGTGAACAAAAGAAGACACCAAACCCTCTACCCTCTTATAATATAAATCAATTTCACGTACTAATAGTAATAATATATTTCATAGGAATGAGGATATGGTAATGCATAGTGCATATTTGTCCGTATTTTGAATCAATATCTCTGTTTACAAAGTTCAAATAGTCAATTTAAACTGCTCGATATGTTTACCATATGAAATATACTTGTTGATCAAATTTAATATTATTTAGAACTTTTTAACTATTTTAGATAAGTAGAAAATTATTTGATCCAAAATTCTAGATCATTCAAAGTAGTGATTTTCTACCTACCTAGAAAGTTAGTAAACAATGTTGTTAAAAATATAAAATTTAATCTGCAAGTACATTTTCATATAGAGATTATGTTGAATGGTTCAGATTGTCTTTTTGAATTTTGAATACAAATACATTAATTCAAAGTACATGCTAATGTGCGCTATGCATAGTACCGTAGCTCACTCAATATATAGTTAATTTTATATTTATGAATTACTTTATAAAATAACGGTTCGAATATTTTTTATCTATATTTTTCTGTAATAAATTAATGAAAATTCTATTTTACCAAAATTCTAATATGATAAAGTACAAAAAGAAATTATACGTACCCACGCATTGAATAGGATCAGAAGGAATAGACCTGAAAGTTCAAACTAATAAAGTATCTTTTGCAATATTGGACTACGTACACTACAGCAAAATTGAGCATCAGCGACCGGTGTCAACAATTAAGATAAAAGAACTAGATGAATATGTCATATGATTTAAAATTTAAAATATTGTAGATAAATTTAAGATAATTTCAAAAATAAACCAAAAATTACTGTGTGCTACATTTTTATTATTTGATGCACTGGTATCTTCTCTAGAATAAAATAAGAATTTCATGACTAATTAGTGATATTTTTTTTTTGTAAATTGATTGATATTTGTTTGATGATTGTGATATATTTTCTATGTTAACATTGACAAAGTAATCGACCGATCATTATATTCTAAATAGACGTCTTGTTTGTGACTATATAACAAAAGATTTGTTTAATAGAAAGAAAATTTTACAGAATATTCTTCTTTTTTAAAACCATCAAACAAAATACTCTTAAAATTATTAACAAAATACATTTGTAGATCGCACTATTTCCCTCCTTTCCTCTCTCTTTCTTCCCAATTAATTACCTTCCCTCTTTTACAATTTTTCTTATTCTCTCTCTTTCTTTTTCTTATCCGGGATAGCTGGGGTGGACTTTCCAGTTAATTAGAATTTCTGTTTATGAGTTGACGAAATTAAAAAAATTGATGTTATGAGTGTTTCTGTGTGGGTTACACACTAGTTTCATTGCTGAAGCAATGAATTAATGAACATAGTTTCATTGCTGATGCAATGAATTAATGAACATCGAGTTGCAATTTTACATTCATACACTAGTATAGAAACGCAAAGCATATACTGTATATTATACACGTTTGATCAAAATTTTCATTAAATCAGTGTGCAAAGTAAGAAAACACTGTTCCGAAAATTAATGCATATTATACACAGTTTTACTGTTTACAACGGTGTATAAATGTGCTCCAACATTCATACACAAATTTTTAGTAAAAAAACATGTATGAATGTTGGAGAGCATTTTCAGAAGTTCTGGAGCGCATTTTCGGACAGGCATATATGAGATGCTACAACAATTTTACACGGATTATACAATACAACCGCGTGTAATGAAAGAAATACAAATTTTTCTACTTCATCGATCCGTGCCTTACTGTTTTAATGCATCTCTTAATGCATCTCTCTATTTTTTCTAAGTTATTTCTAAAACATCTTTTCCCCGTAGTATGTACATGTATTTTTCTGAGATGCCACTACTATGCGGCACATATGCATCCATATCAATTTTGATTCTTTCTTTGATTTTACAATTGTATCGCGATCTTTTATCATTACTTTATTAGTTTTCTGTTGTATATGTCGTATTTTTTTTGGTAAAAAGTATTGTATATGTTGTTGAAGAAGGAGAAACGAGGGATTGGAAGGAAATGGGAGGAAGAGAGAAGAAGAGGTAAATTGGAACTCACAAGAATATTTTGTTAATAATTTTAGAAGAGAGATAATTTAATTGATAGATTTCAAAAGGAGAGCACTTTATAAAATTTCCCCTTATGAAAAATGACCAATTAAAGTTGACCAACATTTTGGATATAGAGCGAAGTTTGTGTGACTTCAAGAAAGATGCACAAATAATCATTATGATCTGGTCATGACCCATGCGGTTAGAATTTTTAAATTAATTTTTTTTTATAAAATGATTAACAAGTATAATATTAGGTATCATATGCTTTGTGAGGTTAGGTTTAGTTGGTTCACCCATTTTATATTTCTCAAAATTATATATAAAATTTGCAAATAATCAGTTAGTATATATACTCTACTTATTGTAACAATAAATCTATGTCAAGTTTCAAAACTAAGTTTATCAATATTGAGTTATTGGAGGAAAATCAATGAAGGAGTGTTTTCATATAGAGAAGGAGAGTTTGACCTAGGTTAAAAAGAGAAAGAAAGGTATCCAGTACAAAGATAAGGATGAAATTGAGAAGGATGAAATATAGAGGAGTGTTTATTACAAACAACTGAACAAGTCTTTACACGTTTAAAATTTTCCAAGTTGGATCGTGTTCATGATTCTTTTAAATTTGGACTCACAAATCAATTAAAATTGATTCTTCAAAGTGTTATATTTTATAGAAAATGACTTTAGGCATTTCTTATATCAATTTTCAATTACTAATTTTATGTTTGTGTTTTGCATAATGTAACAATACACCCATTTTTTTTAATATTTTAATAACAAAATTTTAAAATTTAGAGGAGAGTTCAAATGCCTCCATTTTTTGTGCCTCCGTTATACCTCTGTTTTTTAAAAACTTTAATAACTCAAAATTTAAAATTTAAAGGTCAAATAAAACCATTGGATAGGATCTATATCATTTTATTTATGCATGTGTAAAAAATTATGATATTCCAACTTTATTTTGGTTGTCATCAAGAGCTTGTAAAAACGTACTAATATGAATAATTTCTAAACGTTGATTTTTCAACTTATTAATTCAAATAAAAACAAAACTAAAATTTAATAATTTTTTATGAGCACATAGAGAAAATCATATAGATCACATCTAACAGTTTTATTTTGATATTTATGATTTAAATTTTGAGTTATTAACGTTTTAAAATAGAGGTATGGTGGAGGCACAAAAAATGGAGGCATTTGAACCCTCCTCTAAAATTTATATGTTAAGATAAAACTGTTTGTTGTGATCTATATTGTTTTATCTACATGTCCATAAACAATTATCATTTTTCGATTTTAGTTTTGTACGAATTAATAATTTCAAAAATCAACATCTAGAATATAACTATATTGGTCGTATTTCTGCAAGTTCTTGATACTAATCAAAACAAAATCGAAATGTCATGATCTTTACATGTGCATAGAAAAAATGATATTGATCATATCTAACGGTTTTATTTCGATATTAAAATTTTAAATTATTATAGTTTAAAAGTGGAAGTATAATAGAAATAAAAAATAAAAAAATCCTAATATTTTTAGATAATGTTGTCTAAATAAAAAAGATGAGCAAAAAAGTAATATTAATATCATCCGAATTTTTTAGTTAACGTTTTATAAAAAATAAATACAAAATTAACATAATTTCCTATAAACATTTCAATATTAGTCGAAATACAAATATTGTCTGCGCACTGTCCAACATAGAAAACAGTAAACAATTAAATATCTCTCTAATAAACAGAGCAAGATAACAAGAATTGTTGCCATTAATTACCAATGTTGAATTGTTGCCACTTACACAAAAAGCTCCTTAATTTTAATTTTATGTCCAAAAACAAATTTTAAGATAACCTAAGAAAAAAGTCTATTAAAGCACATTAAAAATCACGCGTGTATATATGATAATAGATTCATTTCTCGAATACCTCCTTTCACTTTCTGACGTGTTCATCTTAATTTTGTAAAAATAAATGTGGTGTTTATTGTCCTAATTTTTAATATAAAAAAACCTATCTGATATCAGGTTTTAGATTTTATTTAAGGTTTAATTTATTATAGCAAATAATTAATGTTTACAACCAATGTGATAAATATGGTCACACAAATTGAAATACTGAAATATATTTTTATGAGACCAATTGAATAGTATAATGATGAGCTTTCAGTCCCGAAATTTTTATTTATACCATAAACTCAAAATTAATTAAACCAAAACACCATAGTTTTTGGAAAATCCTAAAAATACCCGGGCCGCCAAACGTCTTTGCGGCCTTAAAGACTGAGGATCGCCAATTGGCCCTACGGCACCAGTATAGGGGCCTCCAAATGGATTAGTGGCCCCCTTTTTTTTTTTTTTTTTTGTAAGTGGCACTAACAATTTTTTTAGTTTAAAGCCCTGCTGCATAAAGCCAAAAGTTGTCTCGCCAGATGTGACACAAAAAACAAGGTTTTTTTAGTTTTTTTATTTATGTCTTAATAAAATTTTTGAACAAAAATGAAGCAGCTATTTCATTTGGAGGCCCCTTGACTGGGGCCGCAGGGCCAATTGGCGGCCCCCAGTCTTTGGAGCCGCAAAACGGTTTGGCAGCTTGGGTATTTCTGGAATTCTCCAGAATCTGGAGTGATTTATTTTATTTTTCTTTTGTGATTATGGTATAAATAAAAATTTCGGCTTTCAGTCACTTTGGATGAGTTTGAGTAGTTTGTTCATCTAATTTGCACTTCTCGAGAATTATATATATACATCTAGAATTATAAGTCACCGAATTATAAAATGACGGTTAAAAAAATTTAGCAATTATATTAAGCTATTGAAGAAAACTATATATACAATTCGATCAACTATGAAAAAATATAATATAATACCATTATATAATCCCAGAATAACACATACAGGTGATCAGGCATAATAGTTGATCAAAGCTTATTTTGAGAAAAAATATGAGTCAAGCCCACATTTAATTCCATTAATAATGGTAAAAATTACAAAAGGTAGAAAGGTAAAAACTCAAATAGCTGAGCCTGTTGCGAATGTAAACAAAACAGAATAAAATAAACTTAAATAAAATGCATTTTAAAGCTGGAAATTAAAACTGATATTAAAGCAGTTGAAAGCAATTTGTCAGAGAGTGGAGATTTTGCGAAAGAGGCCGCTGGTTTCTTTTCTCCTTTATTGCCGCCTCATTTTTGGACAATACCAGTTCAGAATAGTTGATCAAAGCTTGAAAGAAAACTACTGGAGAGGCAATAGACAGAAGTGAAACTTCAAGCCAGGGTATTGATTATCACTACATTTTTTTTTTTTTTTTGAGGAAAAATAAGGATCAAGTCCTTATTTGTATATTGATATATTTGAAATAAAAATTTAGGTTTTGAACTGTAACAAATTTGTTTACATGTAAATGTAACAGAAGTTTTTTTGTAATGCAATTATGCAACAAAAGTCAGTAGGAAATTTTTTTTGTTGTGGGGGCAAACTTAACATCTGAGTAAAAGAATGCAAAGATTTAGGAATTCCCATATATACACCTTGAAATGGTTAATTATTTTCTTTTTTGGTGCTGTTACATAAAAAAATGGTGGTACTGTGACCATGTTTTCTGTTTGTATAGTAACAAGTAAAAATTCTTCTTGGTTGAAGGTTAGAGACCTCGAAATAATGCTCAAGAAATTGAGAGAGAGAGAGACCAACACAGATGAACCATTTCGCCACGCCCAAAGCGAAAAGAAGAAAACAAGCAGAGATTCTGTAGTAGGAGAGAACGAGAACAGCGTACCAGTAGTCGAACCAAAGTAGAAGATATTTTATTAATTATTATGTAAATTCCTTACTTAATAAAATTTGAATTCATGAACTTTTCCGGTCAGATTAAAAGGATTGGTTCGATAGCACAGATTGGTTTGATAATCAGTGCACCATTACAAAAATTCACTGAACGATCATGACAGTTTTATTTTATAACTGCTATCTTAAGATGAAAAAAAGTTTAAAATTTGTAACTATGATTTGAATTGGGTTATCTGCTCACTTTCAATAAAATATGTTTGACTTCTGATTGTAAAATATCTGAACAGTTAAAGTTAATTAATTGACATGGAATCATTATATACTGAATTTAAAAGTCAAAATTATATACTTACGACAGCAAAAATATCATTTGTTGTATTATGTGTTAAATCAAGATTTTTTTAACATAATTCTACAAATGTGTTCCAAATATTATTCATAATAATTTTTACATAATAGATTGATTTTTAGCAAAAGTGATGGTTGGAGAAGGTGAAGATGAAAGGAGGGGAAGAAGAGTAAATGAGAGGGAAGAGAATATTCGAATCCACAATGACATTTTGTTAATTAATAATTTTAGAAGAGAGATATTTTATTTGAAAATTTTAAAAAGTAGGACAATTTATAAAATTCTCCATTTAAAAATAGAGCAATCTTACATACTCATCATAATTTCAGAAACTTCTAAATTTCTCAATCAAAATATATATGTTATTTTTGCAATAAAATTTACATTATTTCTTTTATCCACTTCACTTCATGTAATCTAATATAAGTTTGTAGATTGACTAATTTATTGTTTCTATCAAAATTAGCAATAAGAAAATAAAAAGGTGATAGAAAATTAATCGTGCCTACTCCATATATAGAAATAAATATTGATCTTTATTGTTTATCTTACTTTTGAGCTGTAATTAAAAATTTGAAACTTCGCCTACTTTTGTTTTGGCCTAACTTGGTATCAAAGATAGTATTCTTAATTATGTTCAATATTGTTTAATTTCTTTTAGAGTGAGGCAATGGTACATTGTATAACACAGATTAATTGGTATGTAGTTTAAAATATATTAATGTTTTTTATTTTTAAAATCTAAATAATCGATCTGAACCATTTCCACATAATTTTCATATAAAAATGTACTTACATATTAAATTTTATATTTTTTAGATATGTAGAAAATCAGTATACTTTTGGATAGTCTATAGTGTACTTGAACCAATCTAAATATATAGAATTTTTTTTTACAAAAATTATAAATTTAATTTAAAAGGACATTTTCATATAGAGATCATATTTAACTAATTATGTCGATTATTTGAATTTTGAAAATAAAATATTGATTTAAAGGATGAATCAATATACGCTATATGCTTGATATTATGGACTCACTCTTTCTTTTAGCTATGTATATATATCAACGTGACACTTAGATTCTCATGCATGATTTGGTTTTATGTGACTTTATTAATTTGACTGGTATGGAATCTTGTTTGGAATGCCAATTAGAACAAGCCATTTTGATCAATTTTAAAATGCTAAGAGGACCAAAAAGTCAGCCTATACCCGGTTGATCTTTTACCAAATTTGCATTACAAAAGTTAACTTGAGATATACAAACAAAGTTACCACTCCATAACAAAATTTTCTAATTATTTACATTACTTGATTTAGACCAAATAATCGGATTTGATGGTAGGTGATTGTACCTAATCAGTACACCGTTAACAAAGAAACTATATATATATAGATATTAATTGTTTATAACGAGGTATCATAAATTTGGAAACTTTTTTATATAGATGTAAAAAAGGAGTAATTCTAATTAGAAAAAAAAATAGCAGCAATTGCCCGTGTTAGGACTTGCCAAAATATAGCTCCTCTAAGTATAACTCATCCCTAATATAATTAGAAGTTAGAGTTTCCTTATTCACCGAACTCATCCCATGCACTCTATATATACCCATCAACCCCTCTGGGTTTTCTTCCTCTTCGTCTCAAACAACAATAAATTAAAGACAGAAAAATAAGCAATGGATCCTTCTTTCTCGATGAGCAATCCATTCAGTTATCCTGGGCAGATCAATGACGGATCAATTTTTCAGCACCCTTTTTCATTCCAGCGACTTGCAGATGCCCGGCCTTGCCATGTACGAACCGGCCTTCAACGCATCAATTCAATCGCTAAAAGTTATTAAAAGCATAGAAGATGAGAAGTCAGAGGAAGAGTGCAGTATTTGTTTGGAGAAACTATTTAAGAAAGAAAACAAAGATGCGGTGATGAAGGAGACGCCATGCGGGCATAGATATCATGGCGAGTGCATAGATAAGTGGTTAGAGACACACAGTTCGTGCCCATTGTGTAGATACAAGATGACACTTTCAAATTGGATTTGGGATGACCGTAGGTTATGGGATCAAGCCTTTGGGAATTTTGAAATTAGGTTTTACTCTTTTGATTCCTCATGAGAGGATGAATTAATTAATGTAGATGCACTAAGTGTTTTTGTTTTAAGGTTTTTTTTCTTCTTTTGAATTAGGTTTTGTGGTGATATATAGTGAGTGAATAATTTCTTCTTCATTTTGTTTTAAGTAATTTTCTAATTAAATTACTGTGACTTTATTGACCGATTTTTTTTTTTAAAACCCTGGAAGAATCAGCACCTCAGTCTTTATAAAGCCATCAAATTAACACTCTTCCTTAATCCTCTCCCTCTCAAACAACAATAAAATTAATTAAGACCAAGAAAAAAATCGCTCTTAATTAATTTCTCAAGTCTCAGCTCTAATGGCCAATCAACATAACGCCACCGCTCCTCAGTTCATCTATTTTTTCATCTCCGGCCCCAGTTCCGACCACTTTGAGTTGTCCATTAGTTCTTTGGATGGATGGAGATGGATGCTTAGTATCAGGATTCAAATCAGCTGAAATCCGAGATACATGAACAGTATCTCTGGAATTCCTAAAATTTCGAATCCAACCGTTCAACTTTTTCTGTGCACGCATCTCGAAACAGTTCAACAGCTGAATTCAGAATTTCTGAAATTTCAAAATTATTGTTCATTATTTTGAATTTCAGCAGATTTGGATCCTTAGCATCAGGGAATTAGGTCTTGAGTCTAGTAGGATTCTTGTTTTGTTTTTTCCTCTTTTACATTAGGTTTAATTTGTGGTGTTGGTGGATCAAATTTTCATTGAATAATCTGATCAGATTTATTTTATAACTGCTATTTTAAGATGAAAAAAGAATTAAAATTTGTAACCATGATTTGAATTTGGTTATCCACTCACTTTCAATAATTAAAATAAGTTTGACTTCTGATTGTAAAATATCTGATAGTTAAAGTTAATTAGAATTTATGTCGTGGAAATAATTGACATAAAATCATTATATACTGAACTAAAAAGCCAAAATTATATGCTTACAACAGCAAAAATATCAGATATTATTGTGTTATGTGTTAAATCAAGAATTTTTAAATTCACCCATCTGATTTACTTCCGTATAAACGAAGTTTTCTGTCTTTTAACAAATATTTATATATATATATATAGAGAGAGAGAGAGAGAGAGAGAGAGAGAGAGTACGGTTAAAATTCACCATTGACAGGTTACAGTTAGTTTAGTCACCTATTAACCTTGCATTACTCTTCCTTTTTTTGTCTAATTGCAGTAGAGTCCATTTTCTTTTTTTCCTTTGTAGGGTATAGCACATGAAAAATTGATAATTAGCATTTGATAATAGGTCAAGTAGTCAAATTTTTAGATTTCAAGTTTAGGCATTATTCCATTAAAAAAACAGCTTGGGACTATGCTCCTAGTTGGATACCAGAAGCTGGTATTTCAATAATCATGGCTTTTCTTTTCCTTTCTGAATTGTATATAAGCTTATATCTTGATTGCTTTCTGCATACCAATTTGTTCTGTCAGCAGTTGGATCCCATGTTACTAAAATCATACATTCAGTCATTCCAGTCCATATATATATATTTTTTTAAGAATATAGCAATTCTTGGATCCACTGTGATGTCCACATTTTAAATCCGTATCTTTGTGTCTAAAGTTTATGTAATGGATTTGAACCGTTTAACATGATTTTTATATGATAATATATTTAGAGATTAAATTTTACTTTTTTTAAGAAAGTAGTGATTTTAGATAAATAGAAAATTATCTGATATTAGAATTCTGGACTATCCGAAAATTGTAATTTTCTACCTAACTAAAAAATAGCAAAACAATTTTAAAAATGTACGTAAAATTTAATTTGTAAGTATATTTTCATATAAAAATTATGTTGAACCGTTCGAATCAACTATTTGGACTTTATAAATGAAGACATGAATCAATAATACATACTGATCTATGTATTGCAAAGTACCATAGGTCGATAGCCTCAAAATAGAAAAACAAAACAAAAAAATAACTCTTTAGTCTTTACCCACCGTCCTTTTTCTTCATTGCGAATCCGTTGCATTATTTTGGACTTCAGGCCCAATATTTCTTATTTTAAGAATAGACTCAATTTCTTATTTGGGCTTAAATCCCTGATCCATTGCCAACATCTCTGTCGAATTGTCACTCACAATTCCTCTGATTTGGGAGTAACATATGACAAATTTCGACTGATCCAAACACAGAAGAAAGAGGAAGAGAGAGAAGGGCAGCTCGGGCAGGATGCATGGGCAGGTGATTGAACAAACCGATGTCACATATTTATTTTTTTCATGTCATAGAAAAATTTGACATTTAAACCCTCTACCGGTCTACCCTCTTATAATATAAATCAATCTAATAGTAATAATAGTAATAATATAAGAGGTTGGCTAAGATCAAAATAGTAGTTTCTGAACTTTAGTGTCACTAATTAGTTTTGCAATTTTTAAAGTTCAAACAGTTGATTCAAACCGTTAGATGTGATATTTATATTAAAATGTGCTTGGAGACCAAATTTTACATTTTTTTGAATTTTTTTACTAGTGTGAAAATCACTAATTTTAATAAACAGTAAAAATAATTTGGATCACTGAAAACAACGATTCCGCCATCTTAATAAATAGTAAAAAAAATTAAAAATATAAAATTTGTTCTCCAAGCACATTCTAATATAGATATCATGTTAAACGTTTGGATCGACTATTTGGATTTTGAAAATTGCAAAACTGAATTGGTATGACCACAACTCAGAAACTACTTGCTATTAGCCACTCACATAATATATTATACAGGAGTGAGGCTATGGTATGCATTAGACATCTGCTAACGGGTACCTCGGGCAGGGCAGACCCGTACCCGTCCCGGGCAGGGCAGACCCGTACCCGTCCCGGGCAGCGGGCAGGACGGGTACGGGTACAACGGGTAGGCGGGTACAACGGGCACGGGTAGGCGGGTTTTTTTTTTTAAAACTCCGCCCTGCCCATCTCAAACCCGTGCCCGTTGCGGGTAGACGGGTACAACGGGCAAGGGTACAGCGGGCACGGGCAGGACGGGCACGGGTAGAATTTTTTTTTTTTTTTTTTTTGCTGTTTTCTGTTTTCTGATTTCTGTTTTGTTTTCTTATTTGTTTTCTTATTTTTTTTCTTATTTTTTTTAACGTGTCGTACGAATATTATTACGTGTTTATAATTTGACTTTTAAAATCTGAATAGTTCAATATCAAATATTGTATATATATATACATAAAATTATCAAGTCACATCTTTATAATTCCTAATAAATAAAATTTGTAACTCATATATAAAAATTATTTGTGCGAAAATTTGTATATTTATTCGGCTAAGTACAAGTCTAATTATTTATACTAAAATACGCTAGATTACTTGAAATTATGTTGAATTACACTATATTACAATAAATTATGTTCAATTATACTAAATTACGTTAAATTACAATAACCTCGCTAATTATGCTGAAATACGGTAAGAAAAACACTAAACTACACAAAATTACGCTATAGTAGACTGATTTTGCTCATCTTTCATGAATTATAAAAATAGTAAAAAAATTCCAAAAATAGTAAAAATTGGTAATCTGCAAGTTCATTATGTAACTAATTTACTGAGCTACTTGGATTGAATGATAGACATGAAAATCTTAATCGGAAACTTCAACTCAAGTTTTGAGGCTCTTCCCTTAGTTTTTTGACGAATCCGACGGTCGGATCGGTCCCGAAAGGAAATTAGCTTGGTTTTGGGGCTGTGGAGCTCATGTCAAAATTTCAGCCCGATCCGACGGACGGATCAAAAGTTATGCCCTTTTTTGTCAAAATTTCATTTTAAATTGATAATATATTTTCTAAACGTTCATTTATTTTTAATAGGTTAAATAAAATATAAATCAAAAATATCTTAAATCAATTACTTTAAAACAATAAACATTTTAAATTGATAATATATTTTGTAAACGTTCAATTTAAATTGATAATCTAAATCTAAATCTAAATTAAATAAATAAAAATTCAAATCTAAATTTATATGCAAATTAAATTAAATCTAAATTGAAATTTAAATTGAATCCAAATCTAATTTAAATCTAAATTAAATTAAATAATGGTAGATTGTAACAAATTTGCTTATTTTTCCAAACAAAGCAGCTTGGATCAATCTCTATACTGTTTCTGAATTAATCAAATTCAAGCATCAATTACATATTTACATACAAGGCTATTGCACTCACCACAACATGTTCCAACGATGAGGCATTAGCTGCACCAGCTACTGCAACCAGTCCTCCAACTATGATCAACCAAAGCAAGCAAAAGAGGCATTTCATCAAACATTAACAGAGCAATATTCATGCAGCGCTATTCACAGAGCAGGTTTAGCTTCATGCAGCGCAATATTCACATGCATTGCTGTACTCAGTGCGCTGCCTGTAGCCAAAACTGCTCTGTTAACAGTAGCCAGTGGGGGGAAAAAATTCAAAATTTCTGGTTTCGGCGGGCAGCGGGCACGGGTACGGGTACGGGCACGGGTACGCGGGTGCGGGTACACCCGTGGCGGGTGCGGGCAGACGGGCAGCGGGCACGGGTACGGCGGGTACGGGTACACCCGGGTTTGTTTCCAAAAACAGCCACCCTGCCCGTTTCAGACCCGTACCCGTGTACCCGTTTACCCGCCAATACCCGGGCACGGGTACGGGTACCCCGGGCACCGGGCACGGGCGGACCGGGTTCGGGCAGCCCCTAACGGGCACTGTCAAACCACTAGTAAGCATAGTACATATTGGTCCATACTTTGAATCAATATCTATGTTTATAAAAGTCAAATAGTCGATTTGAACTGTTCGATATTTTTACCATATAAAAATATACTTGTTGGTCAAATGTTATATTGTTTAGAATTTGCTTACTATTTTAATAGGTAGAAAATTATTTGATCTAAAATTCTAGACCATTCAAAAGTAGTGATTTTCTATCTAACTAAAAATATAGTAAAAAATGTTGTAATAAATATAAAATTTAGTTTGCAAGTATATTTTTACAGAGATCATGTTGAACGGTTCATATCGACTTTTTCAACTTTGGATTTGAATTTATTAATTCAAAGTACATACCAATGTGCGCTATGTATATTACCATAGATCACTCATTATATAGTTAATTTTATATGAGGAGGGCTCAAATGCTCCATTGCTTCATGCTCAATCACATCCCAACATCTTATCTTTAATTTTAAAGTTCAAACAAACGATCTGAACCGCTCAACATGATATCCATGTTAAAATCTGATTGGAGACCAAATTTTATATTTTATCGAAATTTTTTTAATATTTTTTAAAATAGGTACAAAATCATTGTTTTTAGATGGTCCACAATTTCCTAAAAACAGTGATTTTGTACCTATTTTAAAAAATAGTAAAAAAATTTCAAAAAATATAAAATTTGATCTCTAAGCACATTTTAACGTGGATATCATGTTGAGCGGTTCAGATCTTTTGTTTCGACTTTGAAATTGAAAAGAAATATATTGGAGTACGATTGGACCATGAAGCAAAGGGGCACTTGAGTCCTCCTCATAGGATCAAAACGAAAATAAATAATGAAAATACGTTTTACCAAAATTCTTATCTGTCAAACTACAAAAAAATGAATTATACATACCCACGATCGAATAGGATCAAAACGAATAGACTTAAAAAGTCCAAAAGTAATGGAGTGACTATCTTTAGTGGTATGGAATTAGGGGTGTCAATGCCATCATTTTATTTGTTTATCTGATTCATATTGTATCCGATATGACGGGTATAGGTAAGACTTTTTTTTTCGTAAAGTTATTGGGTATGGGCACGGAAAATATTTTTTTTCGTTATCTAAACATGTAAGGATACGGGTAAAGTCTATTTCGTATCCGTTACCTGACTGAATAATTATAAAATATATATAAGCATTGAAAAGAGTGCTTTAATTGGTTTACTTGCACTTAGCACGATCAGAATTTTTTTTTCAACAAAGTACTATACATGTGTGAAATAAATGTATGTGTTTTAATGTTTATTTAAGAAATAATAAAAATAATTATTATATTAGTATTAGCCGTTATTATCCGCTACTGTTTTGTTATCCGACACCATAACGAGTAAGAGTAAGAACAATTTGTAATGGGTACGAGTATGAAAATGCTTCCATCCAATCCTTACCGTATCCGTTGACCCCTCCCTATACATATGGAATGCGTAGAGCATGGACTGAATTAGAAAATTGAGATAAAAACTAGATAAATAGATGTCATATGATTTTACTTTATGAGTAGAACTAATAATAATAATAATTTGTAAAAATTAAAAAATTTAAAGGATAAAAATGAATTTTTTTAATTTATAGAAGTGGCTTGGCATCTTGCTTACTTCCGCACTTGGCGTAGAATATTCTCAGCCGAGCTAAATTTCCTTCGGAGCCTATTTAAAACATATTAGTCGGACTCCTGACATGGCTCATATTTATATATATCAATCATGGTTATTACATAACAATTAATACTACGTAAACTTAATACAGCGCAGAGTCACATTGAGTGACACTTGACCAAATATTCAAACAATTGCACAAAGCATAATTGGAACATTTGTACTTGAAAAATAATTAATCACGCGACAAAGCAACAACATCTAACATCATTATCTAAGGATATTTCTCACCTTACAGAAAGCAAAGAATGGAACTGCCTGTGAATTGTATATTGAATTGTTTGTGAATTGTTTGGTATGTTTCGTACTAATTGGGACTGGAGAAAAATAAATAAACAGAATGGGTCAATGGTTTTTATATTTGTTTGATAAATTTCATACCAATTGAGGAAAAAGAAAATAACAAAAAAATACCCAAAAAAAAATTACCCTTCTGCGATCGATTTTGGGCCCATCAGCGACCGCCCAATCAGTCTCTGATGGTCTTCCGCCGCGTCAGCATATAGCATCAATGACCAATTTCGTCGGTCACTATAGGGACACCTGCGACTGGTGCATTACCCTTCAGCGACCAGTGACGTCAGCGGGGAGAGCAACAACGACCGGCCCTTCTGCGACCGGCGCCTTACCTTTCTGTGACCGATTTAGCCGGTCGCAGAAAGATTCCGCTACTGTAGTGATCTCAGATATTTCGGGCTGCTCTTCGGCTTCAACCTGATTAAAAACAGTAGAAAGGTAATATTAACTATGAAAAATTAAACATGGTAACCTAATTACAACTATATCCATTGTTGATTGATTGAAATTTGGATCAAGCCAATTCGCTCAAAATGTATATTTTCATTTCTGCAACAGTGACAACAACACGGCAAAAGAAAAGAAAGTGTTAACCAAGTGTTAAAATAGTTACCGACTTCCATAGTAACTTTGGACCAATTAGAACTTACATTTCAACTAAAGAATAATTGTAAAGTGGTTTTTTTTCACTTTAATTATAAAATAATTATAAATGCTGATGTGACAGAATTATATCCAGTCTTAAAATGTAACATCAAATTATTATTAGTAATTTCAAAATTTTAAAACTCAAATTAATGACAAAAACATAGATAACATGAAAAAGAAAAAGAAAATATATATTGCATGATGCAGTAAAATATTTTTTTTGTAATTTCACGAATAAATATGCTCTTAAAATTGGTATTGGAACAAAGTACGATCCTCCGAAGTAACTTTCGGATAATTAATATTTTCATTAAAATTACAAAATAATTTCAAAGTATTATTTTCATTTGGATTACAATATAAATTTAAATACTGAAAGTTATTTTTGTTTCAAAATGTAACATCAACTAATAATTGGTAATTCTTTACCAAAAAAAAAACTAATAATTGGTAATTGTAAAAAAATAAAACTCAGATTATAAAATTACACCTACACTAAAATTACTTTAAAATTAAATAAGAATGAAGAAAATTTTGTCAATTGATCGAGAAATAATTACTAAATATATTGACACAATAAAAAGACATCTTTATAATTACCGGGAATAAATATTCTAAAAATTAATACTAGAGGAAATTTATCAAGTTTTTGTCACCCATACTAAGTTTTTATTTATTTTTTCTTTTATGTTTTTTTTTTCTAGGCAAATTCATGATCTCTGCATGATGTTAAACTCGAGTATCCTTTATTTAACTTACCTATAACTGCTACCGTATTTTGAAATAGACACCAACGTGATGTTTCTTCCAAGCAAAGAGTGACACTGTATTAAAACCATAAATACGTCCTGATGCTTTTACCACAAAAAAAGTAATAATAAACTTGAATACATCTGAAACTATTCTGAACTTATTTTGTTTTTGGATTTTACCAACTTTTGATGACGATACACGACCAGTTGGGTAAAGATTGTAACAGAGCAGTTTTAGCTCCAGGCAACGCGACAATCATATGCAGCGCTGTTTGATTCTATAGTCCGAGGCGCTGCATGAAGCCAAAACTACTCTGTTAAAATCATTACTCGACCAATTGGCCCTTCAATTAAGCTCTAATAAGCGGCGATCACAGTCAAAGTAAAAAATAAATAAATCTCACAACTGCCGTGATAAAGACAGGGACCGATATCCTCCCAGGTACCTGACTCAAGTAAATTACAACGGCCGGCTCAGATTAATTCTATATGAGCCAAACTCAAATCCGGTGCCTATTGAGACTGTAAGAGACTGTTTTGAGATTCGTGTCATATTAAATGGACCGGATCGTAATTCGCTTGAGTCAAGTAACCTGAGGTGATGTGAATCCATAAAGACAATTCCAAAATTTCTCACTTTCTCCGGCCAACTAAGGGCTTGTTCGGTCAAACACTGTACGCGTCGGAAAAAAAAATTCACTTAGACTTCGCGAATTTCAGCCCAAGTGCACAGTGTTTCGGCCATTCAAAAATTTTCATTCCCGTTCTCTTTAGACGGCCGAACAGGCCCTAAATGCGTCCCTTGACCAAGTAATTTGATAAATAAACATTTAAAACGTAGAGCGGCAATGGTAGGGGTGTCAACCGGTACGATACGGGTTGGAGGTATTTTATACCTGTATCCGTTATAATAACGAAAAAAAATATTTACTTTTTTTTAATATAGTACGGATCGAATAAATGAATAAAAAAATATTATTGACATCTCAATTTGTATTTTTGATAAAATATATTTTAAAACAAAAAAACAATAATGAATACAACTAATTTGTATTATGAAAATTTAGTAAAATATAAAAAATTATTGTATCATGTATTATCTTCAAACAAATGTATATATCTATATAAAATTTTATTGTTAAAAATTATCTTATAGAATAACGAGTAAGATAACAAAAAAATTATTATCGTTATCTGTATTCGATAAACTAATAATTTTTTTTTATCTTTACTTATCTTTTTAGATACGATACGAGTCTATAAACAAATAAACTGAAACTTTTTTTAGTTACCACTGCATAAAATCAAAATTAAATGAATACCACTCTTGTTGAGATTTTTCAATTCTACCACCCACGCGGACCCAGTTCGCGCATCAAAATAGATTGGTGCGCGGACTGGGTTGGCGCACCAACTGTTCTGAAATTTTTACTGCTCTTCGGTGCGTTTTCCTATTTTTGCACTAATTTTGCACCAATTTTGGTGCGCCAACCCAGTTAGAGCACCAGTCCGCGCACCAACCCAAACTGGTGTGCCAACTCAGTCGGCGCACCAACCCAATTTGATGCGCGAACTGGATCCACGTGAGTGGTAGGATTGAAAATAGCTTGAACGGGATGATAATCATTTAATTTCTATTTTTTACTGTAGTAACTAAAAAAATTTCGGACAAATAAAAGAGTATCATTGACACCTCTGAGCAGTGGATTAAGTGAACTAAGAGTATTAAAAAACTGAGCAGTCCTGGATAAGAAAGAAATTAAGAATAAAAAAAGGGAGGGGAGGGGGAGCAGATAAAGCCAAAGCAAGAGTCAATGAGAGCGATGATGGCGAAGGGTGGACGAAACGCTTGCCGGCTTTTTGGTTGTATCTCATCTGCCTTTCTGCGATGCTGCCATCTCTATCATTTCACCTCATCACCTCACCTTTCTCCTTTTTTTTTTTACAATGTCCTCTCTTCCTATGCCAGCCTATATATCACCATAACTTGTTCACTTGATCGCTTTCTTTACTTTTTTTTAATTAATATTTATTATCCATAGAGTACTTATTACAATTGGACTTTTATTTTTTTTTTAAAAGGAGTGAGTTTATGGTATTATGTATATTATAGTATTATGAATTATATTTTTATTTTTAAAGTCTGAATTGTCAATATAATCTTCATAATATTGCGAAATTTCAATATTTTCAAAATGTATTCTATAAAATAGAGAAAAATCTCTATCATGAATTTATAGAACACAGAGAAAAAATATACAATTCAAAATTGTTCGTGAAAGAATCAAATTCTACGATATAAAATTGTGGTTCAAACCAAAATGAGCAAAACATAATAAAAAATATAACAAAATGATTCCATAAATCAAATAGAAATGAACATAATATTTTGAGCATAAACCTCTATTTAATTTTTAGAAAATGAAAGATACCGTGGAAAGCTAATAATTCACTAAGAACGTCTTTGAAAAGATTGCGCGGTACAATTGAATCCAATGAGCCCTTTTTCAATAAGTATTTAGCTTTCTGTGCACCCTCGGATACTTTGATCTTCATTACTTCTTCAATTACTCTTTTACCTGCAAATGCAATGGTTGCATCTGGTTCCCTAATAATGTACTTGTATGTCAAATTTTATATTTTTTTAAGTTCATGTTATTTTTTAAGATAGATGATTAAAAATCACTGCTTTTGAATGGTTTAAAATCTTTAAATCAAGTAATTTTCCACCATAGTAAAAATTCTAAAAATTATATCATTTCACCTCAACACCTACCGTCTTTAGAGCTCTCCTTTTTTACATTGTCCTCTCTGTGCCAGCCTATATATCACCTCAACTTGTTGACATGATCTCTTTCTTTATTTTTCAATTAATATTTATTATCCAACGAGTACTTATTACAAATGAACTTTTTATTTATACAAAAAAGGAGTGAGGACTATGGTAATATGCATTTATATTTTCGTTTTAGAAGTTCAAATAATCAACCTAAACTATTCAACATAATCTTCATATAAAAATGTACTTGCAGATCAAATTTTATTTTATTTTTATAATTTTTTATTAATTTTTTAGACAGTTAAAATTACTTGACTTAAAAAATTTGAACCATTCAAATTTAGTGATTTTGTACCTATTTAAAAAATAGTAAAAAATATAAAATTTGGTCTTCAGGTTATTTTTTCATAAAAATAATATTTAACTATTTGATTGACGGTTAGAATTTTGAAAATAAAAATAATGAATTTATAGTATGGATCAAAATTCGTAATATGAATATTGCCATATCCTCACTATTCAAAAAGTTGTTTTTGTGCTGGAGGGCGGACAATATGATTTTGGTAGGGATCAAATTTCCAGAAATTATTGAAGGGCTGTTAATTATTTGAAGGGTTGTCAAATGGGTCTGAACAAGGCATGATTTTGTGACTTGACAAACATAATCATGAGCAATGCATTTCGAGATTCGGTAGATTTGGAGTAACACTTACCAAGACAAGAAGTGTCATCGCATACAAATAAAATTGTAAAAGGAGTTCCGTGCATTCTATCTCGAATTGAATTAATTTAAATTCTGATTTGATGGTCTAAATTTAAATAAAAATATTAGGTTACCTCAAAGGATATGGCCTCATCAGCCGACTTTTAGAAGGTAACACAATATTTGAGGTTAGATTCATACCTTTAATATTCATGTTTTAGGAGGTAACAAAATATTTGAGTTTAGATTCAAACCATCCGATCAAAATCAGGATCAATTTAATCTGATGTGGAATGCACGAATCCCCTTTAATATTCGTGTCCAAGCAAATCAGACGGTCCGGATCTAACTCAAATTTGTGTTAGCTGTTATATGGATTCCTTGATTAACGGCTGCAATCTCACGTGAAAAGTATGATTGCCCATGTAGATGCGCAGCAGTGTATCTGAATCCGATTAAGGGTCGATGGCTAAGGTGGGTCCTAACCCGTACCAGCAATGAGCAGTATATCTGAATCCGATTAAGGCTTGATGGCTAATGTGGGTCCTAACCCGTACCAGCAATCCGGAAAATGACAAGAGGGCCCAGTTGCAGAGACACATATACCTTGCTATCCCCAAACACACCATCATGTCAAAATTTATTGCACTCGGTGGTAGAAACTTGCACGTTTCCAAACACGCTTGCATTTCATTCACCTTTATGCATGTGTTTAGTAAACAAAATTACTTGACAAAATTTAATTACGGAAAGAAAAAACAAAATAGTAAATTCCAAGTTCTTTTCCATTGTTTACAAAAGTGGAATAAATATATAATAAAAGCGAACTGATATGTGGAGCACCTGAAAAATTTCATCCAATAAGTACCAAGTTTGTATGAAGTAACATGCCAAATTGCCAACCTCGTTATATCTATTTATAAACACTGTCTAGTGTATAATTCTAACTACACTCAATTAATACATTAATAGAGTGGTTAGGTATTTAGCTGAAGTCGGTGCGTGTCAACAAAGCCTGGCGTTGCACAGCTGTTCTCTGTTCTGCACAGCACAGTCAATAGCAGGCGTTGTTGCAATAAATTACACAACTGCCACTCACTGTGAAAAGTGAAAAAGACATTAATACCCTTTTTTTCTTTTCGGGATGAAAAAAATTCCCTTTACAATAAAGAACAGTATAGAGCCCAGCGCAAAACGACAAGAGAAGAAGGTCGACTCCTCATGGAGAGATTCCTAAACACTCCAGGCCCCGGCATCGTTTGACACGTGAACGCCTGTGATGCTTTCATGTGGGCCTAGGATAAGGTACGACTCCCGGTAATCTTACCCCCTCAGTCCTCAGCACGAATTAATGCTCTTCTCATCCTACCGCTGGACGGCTGGAGTAGTCCTAGTCTCCTAGTCTCTTAGTCTTTATTGTTAAATTTTTTTGTTGTGTTCCCTTCTCTCTCTGGAAATTTTCTTCCAGCCGCAGAAGACGACCGTCTCATCTCACCGCGTACCGTATCGGTCTTTTGTCCGCTTTTGCTTCGGCTTATTCGGAGATTCATCACTTGAGAAAATAGATAAAAGAGAAAGAGACAGAGAACCTTCACAATTCACCTAAGCTGGACTTCTCGATCGACGATTTTTGGGAAGCCGGACCGGAATCGCTACCGCCGGCGATCTAATCCGGAGAGTGGACGGGTAGTTGACGAGGCTATCTATGATAGCAACGAATTGGGGATGACGAGAAAAGGACAAAAGTGATTATCGTAAGACTGGTAGCTCTCGCCTTTTTTTTAATCCCGCTTTATCCCTCAATATTTTATTCGGGTTAGTTTAGAATCGGAGTCGGAAAGAAAGCAAGTAGCTTGGGTTGAGCCCGAGAGCTTTTAGAATTGTGTGCGCCATGCCTATGGAAGTTGAGAATTCCTCAGCCATGACCGCCTCCAACTCCGGCTCAGCCGAGGTCAGTTGCTCCTCCTCTGGGCCCCCTCTGTCAGTCCCAGTGCCTATTGGCCCCCCAGCAAAGAAAAAGAGAAATCTCCCTGGCATGCCTGGTAATTGTTTCTTCTATTAACTCTCCTTCACCAATTTAAACCCAATTATTGCATCTTTTTACCTTTTCTTATGTTACCTTGCTCTTTTAGATCCTGATGCGGAGGTCATAGCACTCTCGCCAAAAACCCTAATGGCAACGAACAGGTTTGTATGTGAGATATGCAACAAGGGGTTTCAACGTGACCAGAATCTACAGCTGCACAGGAGAGGCCACAATCTGCCATGGAAGCTGAAGCAGCGCTCCGGCAAGGAACCGAGAAAGAGAGTGTATGTATGTCCTGAATCTACATGTGTGCACCATGACCCATCACGGGCACTCGGCGACCTGACCGGGATCAAGAAGCACTTTTGCCGCAAGCATGGCGAGAAGAAATGGAAGTGCGAGAAATGCTCCAAAAGGTATGCTGTACAGTCTGACTGGAAGGCCCATGCTAAAACCTGCGGGACCCGTGAGTATCGCTGCGACTGTGGCACTCTATTCTCCAGGAGGGATAGCTTCATCACGCACAGGGCCTTTTGTGATGCTCTGGCGGAGGAGAGTGCCAAGGTGGTGGTGGCACCGCCGAGTCAGCCGCCCAAAGAGGAGAGGAGCTTAGTTCCGGCGATGTCGCCGCCACCACCACCACCACCACCTACCTGTGGAGGCGTGGGATTGGCAATGCCTTTGCAACAAGTGGCGCCAACCGAGGAAGAAGAAGGTATGTTGTTAATTGTCTTTTAGGATACCTAGTTCTCTAGTTTGTCTTATTTGATTTAGGATTAGATTTTGTTTTGGACTTAAGCTGCGATTTGTTTGAAGAGCGCGCGAAATTTCCGCGAGGTTTTGTCGGATCTGTGTGTCAATTATAGGTTTGAATTTGGGGTGTTTCTTTTAATCGTTTTTTTCTGAGATATATTTCAAAGGTTATCTCTGAGTAAAACTTTCCATCTGCCTTTTATCCCTCTATTGTGAGCTAGCTTTCCGCCCCTCTGCAACCTCGAACGAGGGCGAGAAAGATAATTTGTTAATCTGAAAAATGATTACTTCTCTTTCTGTTTTACTTTTCATAATTCTCAATTAATTTAATCCCCAATGCCCAATAAAGTGAATCATCTCACTTTCAATTTTCAACCCCTTGTACAATATTATATTCTATTTGTATTCTATTTCCTTGCAGAGACTGAGAATCCACCAAATGTACTACAGTATTCCCCTGTAGCTGCCCCGGCTTTGCCACCGCCTCCCCCACCTCCGGCCCCTCCTACCCCTCCAACCCCTCTAACCCCGACCAACCCAACCCGTAAAACAACCGCCACAACTGGTAAATCCACAAGCACGCTAAGCAACAGCACTGGTACTACCACCTCTACAACACCAAGCCTTTTTGCAAGTTTATTTACCTCTGCTATGCCCACCGGGCCACCCCCACAACCCACATCTTATACCGACTTTATTAGTCATGTGCCCGAGCCACCTTCCCTCTGCCTCTCAACTGCCCCACCAACCTCAGTTTTCCCGCAACCACCTCCAACAGACCGCCGCTCATTCACTCCATCAATCCCCACGCAGCACATGTCGGCAACAGCACTTCTACAAAAGGCTGCACAGATGGGCGCCACATCCTCTGGTTCATCCTTCCTCAAAGGTTTTGGCCTTGACATCTCATCACCATCTCCAAGCGAGCAGCAGGATCATCGAGGAATTAGAGATAGCGGGTTTCAACAGTGGGGCCAGCAGCTGGAACCCGAGAGTGCACCCTTGCTATCAGCCGGGCTTGGTCTTGGATTGCATTATGATAATAGTGCGATGACCTTACCAGATCTGATGATGGGCCGGTCGTCACTTTTTGTGTCGAAGCCTGCAACTGTGGACTTTCTTGGGCTGGGAATGGGGACCACTGTCAGTTCCCCTACTGGAGGTTTTCCGGGCTTGATACGGCCCATCAGAGGCGGCCTTGATTTGGGGGCGGGTAGCGGCTCAGCTGGTGAGCCCTTTGGTGGTGGGGCCATGCAAGGGTAGTTATGCAGCGTCGATTTAGTGCCAGGTTAGATGTGGAGATAAATAGCTGGAGAAAGGGTGGCTGTTGACTCTCATTTTCTCCTCTTGAGTACTTATTTTCTTGCAATTATTTTGCTCTTTTTTGTGTTAGTAGGATGGAAAGAAGGCAAAAATGAAGATCTTAGGAGTTAGCACTTTTCTCTTTGCGCCCCTTTAATTTTGTTAATTATGGGGCTTTCCATTTTTGTTTTGTTTCTAGGTTTATTTAGAAGTTGATAAAAGTCATACCAAACTTAGTGGGCTTTGTATATAAATCTATGCCTTAAAATCATGGGCTTCTTACTGCTGTTGCAAATATGTCAAAAATTTAGAGAGGGAAGGAGATTAAAGGTAAGATGGAAGAGACAAAGAACGTGCCAATGTGCTTTTGTGGCCTACATGCCACCATGCCAGATTCATAGAGGTTTCTTTCTTTATCTTTTAGGTGAAAAAGTAGTAGATTTGCATGATATGTAGGGTGAAAACGTCGCGGACAGTGTTAAAATCATATTCATATTTTTTTTTTTTAATTTTCCGGATACGATACGGATTGGATATCTATTGGATATCAGCTGAATACGGATACGGATCGGATCGGATATTTATTAAAATAATATTAAAAAATACAATGTTCATAATATTTGTTTAATTTTAATGGTGAATAATAATATTTTTTCAATTAAAAATATATGATATATATCTACTATTTTGATACGGATAATTGAAATGTAAAATTATATTAGTATTTTTATTCACACAAATATTTGGATATCAGATATTCATATATAATTTTTTGAATACGGATTGAATACAGATCATATATTTATCCATACCGTTTTCATGCCTAATGATATGTCTAATCTGACTATGAAGTGTTTTATAGATCTATGTTGAAGATGTCAAATTTTAAACCAGCATTGACATTAAGAAAATGAAGAAGAATCTTATTTGTAAGCAATGTTCTTTTAAACTTAAATAAGTATAAATGGAGGTATAAATTTGTAAAATGTAATTGATAGGTTATTTAACCTTCAAGAATCAAAAGTGGTGGTTGACAAATGTTAAGATATTACATTTGCTAACTGGATGTTGATTTTCAAGAGCAAAGAAAATTAATTCCAGTCTCTTTCAAGGAAATGGTAAACATATCATTGGCATCAGGAAATTTTATGCTCTTTTTTGTCATTTTCATAAGATCAGACGAGGTCAATTCTGTAAACTGTCTCAAGAAATCGTAGCATTTAATTATCTGGAAACTATCTATCAAATGCACCGTATAATTTTCTGTAAATTTTAGCGGTCACATATTCATATATGTATTTTATGTTTTAGTCTCTCAATTTAAATTTTCTAATTTTACCATATAAGGGGATGAGAATTACAAAAATTATTGGAAACCTTAATAAAAACCCTAAAAGGAAAAAAAAATATTCCCTGTAGAATATAAACAATTGAACAACTGTTAATGAAAATATGACTAATATTATTTTCAAGTATTTTGTTATTGACAGCGCTTGGGAAGGGACTTGAGAGGTTAGGGCAAAGAAGGATCTAAGTAAATAAAATAAAGTAATACTGTTAATGAAATTAACAATTGAACTTCTTATTATGTTTGGATGCAAAAATAAAAACTATTCGGAATAGCAATGTGCACACAAATAATATTTTTGTTATTTGTAATAATTAGAACCACTGTTATTTTTTATTCTTTGGAAATATTGGAATAACAACTATTCAGAAGTGTGAAAAGAGAAAAAATATATTTTCTTCTTGGATTTTCGCCCATTAAGTTTCAAAATGACAAAGTTGACACTACTCCTGTCATCTCTACGCCGTAACAATTTATGTGAGATTCTACTTATCTTTTTCTCTTAATTAATATTTTATTAATACTATTCTTTTCAGTTACAGATATTCACTATTTCAAATATACAATTCAAATAATATTTTTACTAATCTAAATAATACTATTTTCACACTAATATATAAATTCACTATTTTTTTTTCTGTTGTCAATGTACTAATTTCAAATTTCACCGTTCAAGCCAAACATACCCCATGTTAAGATGGCGACCAACTGACACGTGAAATTGCACGCCTTGGCCTGCGAAAACTCAGACAGAGCGCATTAATTAACCAACGACTAGTCAAAAACAGAGATGAATGAATCTCTACTCTAGCAAGGTGTAAAAGACAACAAACCGGTCTCTAGCGTTCATTTATTGTGCTGTCGACAAACTTTGCCTCATTCCTGCATCTTTCAAAGTATTCATGGATTGATGATAGTGATAGAGAATTGAACGGTTCGGTTTTTGGGATAGATAAGCCGAAAGCAGATGCGGCACGGAAAGCCACAATGCTATCCATCCTCATTTACTGAAATTCATGTCGTCAGTAACACAAATTTTGAGTTTCTCCACAACGAATCCGGACCGTCTAATTTTGGTTGGATGGTCGAGATTTTAAATTCAAAATATAAGTTAATATTAGGGGTGCAAATGGATCGGATACGGATCAGATTGTCATAAAACCATATCTATATCCACTTTTATTTTTTGGATACGGATCGGATATTAGAGATCAAATATTAAACAGATACGATGAAACTATATATACTATATTTATAAAAAATATATATAAATAGAGGGTTCAAATGTCTCCATTTTTTTTTGTCTCCACCATACCTCTATTTTTAAAATATTAATAACTCAAAATTTAAAATATAAACGTCAAAATAAAACCGTTAGATGTGATCTATTTGATTTTCACTACGTGCTCATAAAAAATTATCACATTTTAATTTTGTTTTTATGTGAATCAATAAGTTGAAAAATAGACGTCTAGAATTTATCCACATGAGTACATTTTACAAGCTCTTGATGATAACCAAAACGAAATTGAAATGTCATATATTTTTTATATGTGCATAGATAATATGATGTAGATCATATCCAACGGTTTTATTTTGATTTTTAAGTTATAAATTTTGAATTATTAAAGTTTTTAAAAATAGAGGCATGATGGATGCACAAAAAATAAAGGCATTTGAACCCTCGTCGTTATGAATTGCTATATTCTTAAGAGAAAAAAAAATACGGACCGGACTGAATGTAAGATTTTAGTAACATGGGATCCAACTGCAGACATCACAAATATAAGGTCAGAAAAAAAAAAATATGAATTAGCTAATTAAATTGGTATGCAGAAAGCAATCGAGATATACGCTTGTATACAATTCACAAAGGAAAAGAAAAGACTAATATGCACTATAAAACGCATCATTCTAAACAAACCCTATTCTATGATCCCTTCTTCTCTCTTATTTCCACCCATTCTATTCATCTCTCTCTTAAAATAAAATTGCAAAACTATAATTCATGTTGATAAAAAAGTGAGATGTCTAATCTCAAAAGTGTCTTAAACATTATCTACAATTTAGAGACTCATAGACGGAATTGACAATTTGGCAGAGATATGTTGGCACTACATCAGGGATTTAAGCCCAAATAAGAAAAGTTGGGTCTATTCCTAAAATAAGAAAAATTAGGCCTGAAGCCCAAAATAATGCAACGGATTCGCAATGAAGAAAAAGGACGGTGGATAAAGAGGTTTTTTCTTTTTCTATTTTTAGGCTATGGTGGTATTTTGCGGATCAGTCCGGACTATGGATTCATGTTTCCGTTTATAAAGTCTAAACAGTTGATTTGAACCACTTAATATGATCTTTATATGAAAATATACTTACATACCTAATTTTACATTTTTAAAATTGTTTTGTTATTTTTTTTAATTAGATAGAAAATTACTATTTTCGATGGTCCAAAATTTTTATATCGTAATTTTCTATCTACCTAAAATCACTACTTTTTTAAAAAATATAAAATTTGATCTCCAAATATATTATTATATAAAAATCATGTTAAACAATTCAAATCGATTATATAAACTTTAGAAACAAAGATACGAATTTAATGTGGGACATCACAGTGGATCCAAGAATTGCTATATTCTGAAAAAAAAAAAAATATGGACTGGAATGACTGAATGTCTGATTTTAGTAACATGGGATCCAACTGCTGACAGAACAAATATAAGGTCAGAGAAAAATATGAATTAGCTAATTAAATTGGTATGCAGAAAGCAATAAATATATAAGCTTATAAGATACTGAGGTGAAGGCGCTAATAACTTTCACCATACTTCAACAGAATGGCACCCCTTCTAACTGGAGCGTTACATCCCCAGTCTGGACTATTACAAAATCCGGCATTCAGATGTTGGGGTTCTTGGGAATTTGCAAAGAGAACTGAATTTGAGGCATCAGAACATCTAAAAGATGATTCTTTCACAGTGAAGTGTATTATTACGGTTATTAGAACAAAGCTTGAAGTAACGCACCCCTATGGTGTCATTATTTCGCCGTCAAATTTAAGCCAAAATTTGGCTAATTACTTATTAGAGAGTGGAGAGGGGGCGGACGTTACATTTGTAGTGAAGGGAGAGATATTTAAGGCTCATCGTTGTGTGCTTGCAGCGAGGTCAGATGTCTTCAATTCCGAGCTTTTTGGTTGCATGAAAAAGAGATTGACAGACACTATAACAGTTGAAGATATTGAAGCACCGGTTTTCAAATCCATGCTTTACTTCATAAATTCTGATTCACTGCCCAATTTTGAGGTGACTACTGCATGATGACGTCCGGTGAAAAACAAGATATGAGTTTCATGGCTCAACATTTGCTCGTAGCCGCAGATAGGTATGTATAAGTTTTCTTTTTTATTTTTCGCTCTTAATATTAATTTTACTAATTTTAATATGACAATCAAATACCTGAAAGATAGGTACCAGTTGGAGAGGCTGAGATTGATGTGTGAAGATTTAGTGCCGATTTTTTTATTAATTGAAAATAAATAAATAAAATATCGCGAAAGGGGATCGATTTGGTGAAATTTTGATATTTAGGTAAACCGGGATTGATTATCCCGTTCCATGGGACGGGACAATTTATCCCATCCCACTAATCCAAATCTGTAACCCGCTAATTTCTTCTTAGTTAATAGGTTAAGCAGAGAAAAAAAAATAAAAATTTGTGAGATGGAATAATCTATCCCGTTCCTCAATTTTTGTTTTGTTTTGTTTTGTTTCTTCTCTTCTTAGTTAATAAGTTACATAGAAGAAAATGTGGGACATGACAGATTAACCCGTCCCACAAAATTTTTTTTTCTTAGAAAATTAGATTAGCGGGGTGACGAATTTGGATTAGTGAAACGGGATAAATTGTCAAGTTCTGTGGGACGGGATAAATGATCCCGTTTTACCTATATTTCGATTTCAACAGAAACGACAACCATTCGCGATATTTTTTATTTTTATTTTCGATTAATAAAAAAATGGGGATTTACTGTGTAAGAATTTCAGTGTGAGCAATGCTGGAACTGTATTAATTTTGTCCGAGCAACACAATTGCAGTCAACTCAGAGCCGAATATCTAGGTTTATGAGCTCTCCGGAGAATTTTAAAGCTATTGCACAGACTGATGAATTTCACAATTTGATAAGGATTTGTCCAATTTTGAAATATTTCTAAGTTATTTATTCAAAAAATGATAATCATTTTTATCCATCAATCTTTTTTTTAATGTTAATTATGGTTTTTAAATTGCCACTGTTTATGTAATAATAGATAGCTAGTTTTCCACTTGCATATGTGACATGGAAATCCTATGTAGAAATGACTATATAATATTATTACCTTGTTATTTTCACTGTGTTACTTTTATGCTCCTTTATACAGCTTATTTTTCCTCTAGATTATTGTGTTCCATATGTTTCTTTTATGAAACACTGAAGTAACACAAAGTAGGATTCTAATCCAATCCCCCACACACACCCCCACCCCCACACACCACCCCCCCCCCCCCCCCCCCCCCCCGCGCAGGGGCGGACCATAATAATATAACAAAGTTAAAGGGCTTGAATGTATAAACCATACTATGTCTGTTTTACATGTATAAACCTCCCCTATAATAATATAACAAAGTTAAAGGGCTTGAATGTATATTTTAAAAACCAAAATCAGATTCATTTCTATTTGTGATGATTGTGATATTATTAAGAATTTTATAAAAAGTACAAGGAATAAGGGATGCCTTTGCTAGAAAAATAAAAAGAGAGAAGAGAGAGCTGTCGTATTTCTAAATAACAGAGAGAAAAAGAAAGGGTAAATTTCGCTGGAGGTTACTAATCTTTGTCATTTGTCACGAATTGGTCACTCAAATTTGATTTGTCATTTTCTAGTCACTCAACTTTGTCATTTGTTCCAATCAAGTCACTCTATACTTTTCCGTTCAAAATTTTAACGGAATATTCTCATTCCGTCCAAAATTTTAACGGAACATACTCATTCTGTCCAAAATACTAACAGAATGAGCATATTCTGTTAGTATTTTGGACGAGAAAATATAGAGTGACTTGATTAGAACAAATGATAAAGTTGAGTGACTAAAAAGTGACAAATCAAACTTAAGTACCGTACCAATTCGTGACAAATGACAAAGTTTAGTGACTTCCAGCGAAATTTACCAAAAAAAAAAAATTAATAATGTACTTTCAACTAAAACTAAACTTATTTTAATACAATACTGTAGCCTTTCAAGGACATAATTGAGGGCACGCGCAGGGGCGGAACCAAGGCCTGGGCCAGCCTAGGCCTTGGCCCCCCTTGGCTCAGAAAATATACAGTAATACAGATATATATATATCATTTAAAAACAACTACAATGGTGTTATCAGATTCAATCTGTACAGAACAATATCGTCAAAATGCATCGGACAGAAAAAATTTCAAATCTGATAACTAGTTAAAACTCGTTAGGCCCCCATTGCCCCCGCTTGGCCCAAAGAAACTAGTTAGGCCCCCCTTACCGATCATTTCTGGTTCCGCCACTGGGCACGCGCATGGACTTGCGGAAGTCACGATACAAAAACTTTAACAAGCTATATCACTACTGTTATTATGGGACCCATGAATCACACTCGCTCGCACCAAACGTGCTCTCTTCCCATGGGAAATAAATCTGGTGCAATTCCAAAGAATCGTAGGAGCCTACTATTTCAAATCTAACTGTTCATCACTTTCGAGATTTGTGCATAAAAACCAATTTCTTTTGACACAAATCTCTCTGCATTGTTAAACGAAACAAATCAGACACAAAGCGAGTGCATCAGATACAGAGAGAAAGAGAGCGAGAGGGGTCAGTAAACACACTGATTAGAGAGAGACGTGTTTCCTGTCGACTGTTGGAAGAGAAAGAGACTAAGAGAGATAGGTGTTTCTTGACTAAAGTGGTTGCAATAGAAGCATTACTATTTTGGTATGTAGCTAGGGGTGTCAATTAATATAACGAAGATATCCTTAACTTTTGCGATTGAAAATCTTAGAAGGGAGATATAGATACATACAGGTGGATTACTCGGATCATGGAATCAAAGATGATAAAGTGATTTCAAATTACTTATTTGGGAAGAGAGATCCGGCATATGGGTGCCCTTACTCTCTCACAGGATAAGAGCATCAGTTCTGAGGACGAGACTTTATACTTTGAAATGTTTGTTGCTGGGCGTACATTTGTTGTTCTATATCAAGGTGACGTTGTTGATTCTTTTTTTCCTATAGATATAGAGTTCTCTCTATATACGAAATATCTGGATGCTCAAAAGTCATCTTTTTTTAGCTATTTCTTGTTCTTGTTTTTTACCAAACCTATGGAGATAGAAAGGTAGTTGGCGTCGCGTGATAATGTGTATATGTTTTTGCTTCTGGTACCTGTCTATCTTAAAAAAAGGTATCAAGTGGGGTGGGTGTAAGCTGTCAATTGCGGTTCTGTTGATATATATGTGCGAGAAGGGTAGCATCAAAAGTTCTGTCACTTGATTTCCGATATCCTACCAGTGTTGCACTATTTTATCTGTTTATCCGACCCGTACCGTATTCGATGAGACTGTGTGGCTAAGATTTTTTTTCATTAACTTATCAGGTATGGGTAAAGTCTATTCTGTACCCGTTATCCGATCGGGTAATTATAAAAAAAAGTACCCGATCCGTACCGTATTCGATGAGACGGTGTGGGTAAGATTTTTTTTCGTAAACTTATCGGGTACGGATAAAGCCTATTTCGTATCCGTTATCCGATTGGTAATTATAAAAAAAATATATATATATTATATATATTAATGAGCAATGAATATACATTCTCGAACTACTCTTGAGTAGTTGTGTTACACTTAATTAACCATTAAAACACGTAAATAAATTCTAGCAAATCCCAATAAAATTTAGATCTTCGAAACATGTATATCTGTGTGAAATGAATGCGTTTTAAAGTTTTATTTAGTAAATAAAAAAATTATTATATTAGCATACATGTTATTTATCCGTTACCGTTTCGTTATCCGACAACCTTAACGAATAAGATAGAGTACGGGTAAGGTAATTCGTAACGGGTAAGAGTAGGCTACAGGTAAGGACAATTTATAATGGATACGGATAAAAAATGCCTCCACCCGATTCTTATCGTACCCGTTGACACCCCTATATGTAGCACTCGCTTTAGGTGTGGCCTCAGATTTCTCATTGGTTACTTGCAAAATAAGAAATCATGCTCTGCTTTGACAAGAAAAAGATACTTTTTAGGTTTCGTGAATGAGCATATTTTTTTATAATATTTGAATTTTTAAGTGAAGCTTCAAATTCTCTCATGGTAATTTTATTGCCTCGGGTCGGTTGGGCAGTAGATATCTACTCAAATCTTCGATATAATTCAACAAATATTCATGTAAGGAGCCAAAACTGGAGTAATTCATGCTCTCTCTATACCGGCTCGAAGTACACTTCCGTGGGATTTGAATCAGAAAGCAGTAGTGGAAACTTTTCTAATTGGTCAAGTTTAGTTGTCACTCCTCCAGAGGAAGAAGTATCAATTTCATCAGAGAAGAAGGTTTATGATGTGGTTTTAAAGCAAGCAGCTTTGGTAAAGAGAGAATCAGCAAGTAGTGCGGTTCTTGATGTCCGGCCTGATTTGCTTCTGCCTGGTACGTTACCAGTACTGAAGGAAGCGTATGACCGGAGTGGCGAGGTTTGCGAAGAATATGCAAAGACATTTTACTTGGGTGAGGAAAAAAAAAAAATCCTTATACAATTTGGAACCTCCTTTTATTTTGCAAATTGAGTTCAGGCATAAATGTGTTCTGATAATCTAATTAACTGGCTGGTTGAGACAGGGACACTTCTCATGACACCTGAGAGAAGAAAGGCAATGTGGGCAATTTCTGGTAATGATTTTATAAATTGTTCTTCTATTGCTATCTGTAATATTTTGCTCTGTGAATTTATTGCTCAATTTGTTATCTATTATTTTTCCACAAAATTATATCCGTTTCTAATTTCCTCTGCTATTCATATTTGGATTTAATCTCTTAGTTAAATACAACCACAAATCTTTGATTTATTTGAGTACTTAAATTATATGAAATCCACCAACAAAATATTCAAACTATAAATGTGTTATATATAGATTGAAAAAAATAAAAAATGGAAGGCATGGAAGCAAAAATTGCCAGTACTAAAATTAGCACCAACCAGATCAAATAGTCTTCCTAACTTCTCTATTTTTGATTTCCTTTTCTACCAGATCAGTACGCCTAAGCTTGATTAAGACTTGACCAGACATTAAAATATCTTATTAAATATCCATTAGACCAATAAAGAGAAAAATCACATGATTGAATGCAGAACGTCTTACCTAGTCTGAGCAAATGATTGCAAATAATCTTACATGCAAGTCATTGTGTCTACAGTGGCCAAATGAATATACAACTAAAATTACAAAAGAAGACCTCAGGAATTACACGATATATAATACAACTTTTATGATGGTCTAAGAAGAAAATTTTATTCCGTAGTGTGGTGTAGGAGAACAGACGAGCTTGTTGACGGTCCAAACGCATCGCATATTACGCCATCAGCATTGGATAGATGGGAATCGAGACTTGATGATGTGTTTGCCGGCCGGCCTTATGATATGTTTGATGCCGCTCTTTCTGATACTGTTGCCAGCTTTCCAGTCGACATCCAGGTAGTTTATTTATTGAATAGATTTCTTCTTCAAAATTTTAGAAAAAAATGTTTGAAGGGATGTTTCGTCTGTTTCAGTTAACTTTTGTTTGCTTGGTGTTCTTATACAATTTCTCAAAGCACTTGTTACTTTCGGTACTTAGAGTAATTTTACAAGCTTAAAATCATTTTACATATGCAATTCCTTTCACTTGCAATTAGGGGTGAAAACGGTATGGATAATATCCGATCCGTATTCGATCTATATTCGAAATATTAGATGTGGATATCCGATATCCGAATATCCGTGCGGATATGGATACTGATATGGCTTTATGTTTCAATTATCTATATCCGAATAGTAGATATATATCATATATTTTAATATATATTATAAAAAAATATATATGGTTATTCACCATTAAAATTAAATAAATATTATGAACTTTGGTATTTTTAATATTATTTTAATAAATATCTGATCCGATCCGTATCCGTATCTGTATCCGGCTGATATCCGATCTGTATCCGTATCCAAAAAATTAAAAAGGGATATGGATATCGTTTTACCACTATCCGCTCTGTATTCGCTCCGTTTTCACCCCTACTTGCAATAGCTTGTACATATCTTCCAAATTGACTAACTCAATGTCATGTATGCCTATTCTACAAGTGAAAAATATTAACCTAAAAGGCTAAAATCAACCTATCTGTGCATAAGAATTTGTCAAAATACGAAAAGAACAAGGAATAAGGGATGTTTTTGCTAGAAATAAAAAAAAAAAAAAAACAGTGAAGAGAGGGCTCTCGGATAATTTTGTCGTTTGTGGATGAAATAAAAAAAATTCTATTAGCAGGTCAAAAGATATATTTATTTCTAAAGAACGAAGAGAAGGAAAAAGAAAACTAATAATATACTTTCAACTAACTAAATTTATTTTAGCCTTTCAAGGACATGATTGAGGGAATGCGAATGGACTTGCGAAAGTTGAGATACAAGAACTTTGACGAGTTATATCTCTACTGTTATTATGTGGCTGGTACAGTTGGGTTGATGAGTGTACCAGTGATGGGTATTGCACCGGAGTCTAAGGCCACAACTGAGAGCATTTACAATGCCGCCTTGGCCTTGGGTATTGCAAACCAACTCACAAACATTTTAAGAGATGTTGTAGAAGAGCAAGTTCAACAAACATTCACAAAATGTTTCTTTAATCCATATCAATCAAAATTAATCTCATTTTAAATATAATGGGTCCATGCCTGATTTATCATTCATACATCTAGTACTACATTCTCACTAAATTATTGCAATTTAATAAACGACAGAGCTAGGAGAGGAAGGATATATATATTTACCGCAAGATGAGCTGGCACAGGCGGGGCTCTCAGAGGAGGATATATTGAAGGGGAAGGTGACGGACAGATGGAGAAATTTCATGAAGAATCAAATCAAGCGAGCACGAATGTTCTTTCAAGAGGCTGAGAAAGGCATCACTGAGCTCAATCAAGCTAGCCGGTGGCCGGTGAACATCCTCTCTGTTCTTTATTCTTCTATATGCATATTGTAAAGTGTCTGTAGTCCTTTTAATTTTTCTTGAGTAATTGTTTGCAAATAGTGCCTAATATCGTGGTTTATGTTTTTCTTAATCTTCATTTAATTAGGGTAATTAATGAATTCTAGCTATGTTGGGTCTATTGCTTCAGGTGTGAAGTTCGTACTGATATGTTGAATATAATGCGTATATGTAGGTATGGGCTTCTCTATTAATCTATAGACAAATCCTTGATGAAATAGAGGCAAATGATTACAATAATTTCACAAAGAGAGCATATGTTAGCAAGGCCAAGAAACTCCTAGCACTCCCTGTGGCGTATGGCAGATCTCTTATGCGCCACAGGGAGTGCTAGAAGTTTCTTGGCCTTGCTAACATATGCTCTCTTTGTGATATTATTGTAATCATTTGCCTCTATTTCATCAAGGATTTGTCTATAGATTAATAGAGAAGCCCATACCTACATAGATAGCCTACAATAAGAGATCTGCCAAACTCCTAGCCCAAGGAAGTGTACTCCTAGCCCATACCTAATAGAGAAGCCCATACCTACATAGATAGCCTACAAAATATCTAGGAGGATCTCATCATATAGATAGCCTACAATAAATATCTCGGTGATGTATAGAATAGAAAGGAAATTTCAATTTATGATGATTGTAATTGCAATTCTGTATAATTGGCTACATCAAACTCAAACTCTGTGTAATTTGTATACTAGATAATATTATTAGATCAAACTCAAACTCTGTGTAATTTGTATACTAGATAATATTATGTCTAATAGAAAGGAGTCCGGCTAGTATAACATCGGTGTCATATGACACTAACTTCAAAATTGATTAAATAGACTTCTAACGACTAATTCAAATCGTTCAAACTGATTTACTTTATGAGTGATGCATTTACATGCAAATTTTTTATATTTTTGAGTTATTTTAGTATCAAATCAAGGGGTAAAAAATATTGAAATATGAATGTATTAAAGTTAACTTAAAAACTCACACATTTGACTGTTAGACTTGATACTAAATAAATTTGAAAAATTATAAATTTTGCATGTAAACACACAACTAATGAAGTAGATCGGTTTGAATGGTTTGGATTCACCGTTTGGAGTCGATTCGATAGATTTTGGAGTTGGTGTTATATAGGCTGAAATGACACTAATGTTATACTAGCCATACTCAATAGAAAGATGTTCACGTTAGACACTTATTTCAAGGAGAGAAAAAATAACTCAAATTCTCAAACTCCAATTGAAATTCCAAGTCTAGATAATCAAATTTCTGAACCAATCCAACTATCAAATTATCCTACTAACGAAAGAGATGAAACTCGATCTGTTGGAGAAAGTAAAATTATTTTGTACAAATATGAGATTGAAATTTCCAATATGAATAGAAAATTTGTTAACTTAATTTGATCTCGCAATAAGAAAGACAATACTACTTTAGAACATCATTATCAGGTAAATATATATATATATATATATATATATTTTTCTTTTTGAAAACTTGATGCAGCTACCAAGATTGAATTGAATAAACGTGTTTACAACATCTAGAGTCTATGAAAAAATTAAAAATATTACAAATCAGCCAACTCCTGTAGGCATAACCCCTCTTAACATTGTGTCATTAGCCATTGAATGTGGCCTCTGCTCCATACCCACACTAATTAATCCACAATCGAGCCTCTTGCCATGTTAGAAAGTATCCATGGTGGCCTTCTCTTCCCCCGAAATATCACTTCATTGCACTGCTTTCACAGCGACCAGATAACTGCCATACATCGTGTCGCCCATTGTCTCTAAGGCATCCTTGTTGCTGCACCATACCGAGCTCTAGACAGTTCCCATGTTTCCAAAACCGTATCAGCAGCTTGCATCAGATTCCGCATATGTTGCCACACTGCAGCTTGAGCATATGAGCATTGAAAGAACAGATGATCAACAATTACAAGAGATAAATGATTGATTTAGTGAGCAATCTACCGAACTTCTTACCCTTAGTGTCGGTCTAGACCCAAAACAAGTGAAGTCATTAGTATTGAAAATGCATATAAATTTGTTCAGAAATTTTATCCGGCATATTTTACCAGTCAAGAAATAGCTCAGTTAGAATGTCAATTACGACATTATGAGATTGACATGAGAGGTAACCCAGTTCTTAAAGACTCCTCATCATAAGCCGACTTATGTCACCGACTAGTGAAAAGTGGCAAATCGACTGTGTATCCTCTAGTTGATAGGTTGCTTCGACTTACTGCTACTCTTCTCGTTTCAACTGCTACTACATAACGAGCTTTTTCAGCCATGAAGCTCGTTATAACTGGGCTTTGAAATAAGATGGATGACGAGTTTTTCAGATACTACATGCTTGTTTATATTGAGAAGAAATTAGATAATAAGATTACTTCGATCAAATTATTATTGCATTTTTAATTTGTTAGAAAATCGTACGGCGAAATTTAAATAAAAAATATCAATATTATATTTTTAGTTTGATTTTGATAGATATGACACTTTGTTAATGTTAATTATTTATTGTATCTTTTTTGTAAAATCAAATAGTGAAGGATACTCTTATTTGTGTTATATTGTGTTATGCATTTTTTTATTACAAAAAAATATTGATATTATTTAGCCCTCATACTCAAATTCTAATTCCGCCCCAGCCCCTCGCATAGGGAAAGAAACATAAAACACCCCTCTCCACCCATATATACATGTACGTATCTAGTTAAATATGAAAACAGAAGAGGGGAGAATAAAACATGAAGATTTACCCATTTGAAATTCTATCCGAGCTGAAAGCAGAAGGGAAAAAAGGAGACCACTGGAGTCTGCAGAGCAATAGAAAGGATAATAGAGAGCGAAAAATTAGCGTAATAAAAAAAAAGAGTAAAGTTTGCTGGAGGTCACTAAACTTTGTCATTTGTCACGAATTGGTCACTCAAGTTTAATTTGTTTCGTTTTAGTTACTTAACTTTGTCATTTGTTCTAATCAAGTCACTCTATACTTTTCCGTCTAAAATATTAACGTAATATTCTCATTCCGTCCAAAATATTAACGAAATATACTCATTCTGTCCAAAATACTAACGGAATGAGCATATTCCGTTAGCATTTTGGACGGAAAAGTATAGAGTGACTTGATTGGAACAAATGACAAAGTTGAGTCACTAAAAATGGACAAATCAAACTTGAATGACTAATTCGTAATAAATGACAAAGTTTAGTGACCTCCAGCGAAATTTACCCTAAAAAAAATGCAAAAAAACAAGCTTACAAGGACTGAGTGAAAGAGTAGTGCAAAATGTGCAATAGACAACGGGAACACAAGGAGACTAATGAAAAACGCAACACAACAGTGCGGGAAAGAAGAGATGGATGAACTTCCAAAATAATAAATAAGAAAGGGTATTTTTATATGTTACTATTTTAATCAGTGATTTAACTATGATTACCTCCATAGTTATAATGTGTAATGGATAAAATCAAAGGAGTTTTAAGAGTTAAGGGATAAATTAGATGAATTGAAGTGTTTAGAGATAAATAAGAAATAAGAAAAATTATGAAGGCATACAAAACTAACCTGTTTTTTTTTTTTTTTCTTATGTTCGGAAAAATTAAAATACTGGGTTTTGAATTTTTTTTAAAAAGAAAATAAATTATTTTGTAAAGTCTTGTTTTTATCACATTAGCATCATTAGAATTTCTTTTTTATATATAAAAGTACGTGTGACATTTCTGATCTAATTTTTTATATGCAATGTAATTTTTAATTTAGAAAGTTTTATTTTAAAGAAATATATTACTTTCTAACTATTGCTATTGGCTCTAGTTCTCTCTTCCATATTGATAATTGCTGACATGTCACTAAAAGAAATAAAAAATAATTGCATGAATATAGAGATTTAAAAATTAACATTAACTTAATTTCTATTTTAATTTCTATTTAGTGCTTGATAACTATTTTGAAATTCTTCTTAATTTTACTTATGTAGTACTCTGTAAAATTTTAAAGAGAGATGACTTGGCCGTTTCATCAATTTGACTAACTAATATAATAATATACATACATATTCGTAATATATAAAAGATTAAACATTTAAATTTTTAACATATACTAAACAATTTATTTTATTAATTGCCCCATCCTCATATTTGTTCGGAAACGAAGGCAGAGGAGGATTATGGCCCATCTTGCTTAATGCTAATAAAATTGTCAGAGGCGAATTTAAAAAGGAGTTGAGAGGTGGCTTAAGTATTTTTTATGATTAAAAAAAAACTTATAAATATCATGTGTGAAATTTTATGACCGGATGCTTTTAGTCCCACACTTTGTAGAATTTAGAAGGAAAAAAACATGATGGCTGAGCTTCAAAACAGTCCGACCTACTTTAAAATCCGTTTGATCTTAAAAGTTTTTAATTATTGAAATGACATTGGGCTAAGCCCAGTTCGCCGTTCCTTTTAATTATTGAAATGAAATTGGGCCAAGCCCAGTTACCGCTCAAACCACCAAGAATCGAATTACCGCTCCAAACCAAAAACTAGAAGCAAAACAATCAAATTGGACCCAAAAAGTCCGTCAGAGAATTTTGTGCACCAAAATTCAGATGCATGCACAGTCACACATCTCTTGAAGAGGCTACTTGATATTGGCATATGTATGATTTTGATTTTTGGCGTAGAGCGGTCTATAACGTTTCTTTTAATATCTGATATTTTAGTTAGGGTCATTTATTAATTTAGGGGAGGGCCTTGTATTGGGCTTGTAATTTTGTTTGTTTAGTAATAAAATTATGTCTGGACTTTACAGTCACATTCCTCCAACATTAATTAATTATCATATTGGTTTATGCAACCTTATGCCTTGAATTAAAATCGGTACTAATTTTTCCCGTCAAGTTGGGCCTATTCCTCAAGAAAACAAATGGGCCTCAGCCCAAAATGGTGCACCTAAACAAATGTGCCTTTCACGGTAAGGACGATGGGAGTCGGATCCCCTAAAGTAACTCAATCTTTGAGTTTGTATCATTTGTCAGTTAGAATTTGGACCAATCCAGTTCGAGGAGGAATGCATGGGGTCCTTTAATATTTATGCCAAACACTGACGGTTGGATCCAAACTCAATGATTGGGTTACTTTAGAGATCCGATTTCAGACAGTGGTCGGTTCGTAATGAAATATTTTTGTTTTTCTATTTTTTTTTTTAACGTTCATGAGACCATTTGGATCAGTTAACCCAAATTTTGAGTTTACATTTGAACCGTCCGATCATAATCCATATGTGGAATGCACGAGACAACTTTTATATTCGTGTCAAAACAGATCGGACGGTCCGGATCCAAACAAAAAAATTGGGTTACTTTAGGAGTTCCAAATTCCAGCTAAAGAGGGTCCGGATTCTTTTAATTTCTTTGGTGTGAAATTGCTACCTCTAGGCTCTATACCTTCGACCTCATAGATATTTGACCTTGCACCTATGAAACACAAATCAACCGGATTTATTAATAGTTAAAACCAGCTTTTCCAGCCACCTCATTTTGAACCGTGTATACTGGTATATTCGAAGATGCTGAAAGTTTAATAGCGTATCCTTGTCAAGGAAATAATAATGTAACAACGGTGAGTTCATAATTATACCTTCAATAGGTAGTTGCAATTATATAGGGTATACATTTTTTGGTAGAAAGACTTCACTTGATTATTTATCATTCCCATTATTTTTCGTGCTATAAAAGTTGTCTTTGAAAGCAAAAAAAAATAATATTAAAGTTCGGTCTTTGATAACGTAGAGGAATTCGTATCCTCCGCATTAACTCTAAAAAAGAATATTTTGAGTTACTATCTATACCGTCCGATCGGCTTTAAGATCCGTACCGATCAAATCTGCACTAATATAGAAAGAATCCCTGTTTATAGACATGTGCCAAATTGACTCCGTTTAAAATCAGACGACCGAGATGTATGAACTCAAAAGATGCTCTTTTGAGTTAATGCCGACGATGCGGATTCGAGTAGAGCGGATATTTGTCAAAAATTTAATAGGAGGACAGATGCAAGGGAGTAGGAGCGCACTGGCAAAAAAATTCATAGAAAATTCTTAGAAAAAAGGGAGGGCTATGCCTATTAAAATTCTTAGAAAAAATAGTGTTTATTAGATTAAATTAATGCAGAAAATAAATGTCTTTATTGACCTAATAAATTGGGGCCTCTCTGTCCAAACAGAAAAGTTGGATGGTTGAAAATTGATATCCCAGCAGAGCAGATCACACTTTGCTCATTTGCTCGGGATGGCATCATGCAAGGCTCAAGGGTACAATTGTGCAGAAAAGCCTGTTCATAAAATATTTATTAGAGAGCTTTAGAGAGAATATCCTTCTTTTGATACGGATGTCTTCACATTTTCAAATTTTCGGTTGTTGTGATCCGTAATAGTCATAGAAGAAAATGTCTTTTGGTAGAAATGAAACTTCTTCTATGACGCCTTTTGTAGAAATAAAACTTTTGGAATTTTCAAATTTTGTAGAATTTTCAAACTTCATTGCACAACGCTTAAAATTGTATTGGAGGAAAAAAAAAAAAAAACGTGGTACCTTTTGTACTATAACTTGTCTTTATCTAGAAGAGTGAAAGGACTAAAACTAAAAGAGAAGGAAATGGAAATTGAAAATGAAAAATTCGTCAATAATGTCTGTGAACACTATTTTTTATCTGAGATGCGATTGTGGTGTGTTATAGGTAGTAGTTCGGATATAATTTTTGCGAATAAAATTAGAAGTATAAAACAACTATGAAATAACAAGCGGATAACTAAGGACTTGATCAAGGAACATTTAAAAGCCGAAATACGTCAAACATTTTTTTTTTTAAAAAGTCCCTAAACTTATGTTGTGCAATCAAAATCTCATGGATGTGACTAAATGAATATTGCAATCAAGGGTTGGATTTAGGGGTGCAAACGGATTGGATAATATCAGACCGTATTTGGATATCTGTATTTGGATATGTATCTGAAAATTTGATACGGATATTCGATATCCGAATATCCATGCGGATACGGATACGGATATGGTTTTGAATTTTAATTATCAGTATCCGAATAATAGATATATACCATATAGTTTAATATATATTATGAAAATATTTATGTATATATCTACAGATATCTAATATCCGTATCCGTACGTATCCGTCTAATATTCAATACGTATCGTTATCTGAAAAATAAAAGCAGATATGATTATGATTTTACCACTATCCAATCCGTATCCGATCCGTTTGCACCCCTAGTTGGATTGCAAAAGTAAAATAAAAAGTAGCATTCATCTAAATTAATTTTTTAAAATGCTATTTTAATTATATACGCGAAAACACATAACACACTGCATATGCGATATGCAGCTGATGAATTTTTATATTTGTGCTGAAAATTTTGTTACATTTTTAATTTTGGATTAAAGTAGGTTTTTAATGGACTAGCTTTTTGTAAGAAAAATGAAAGTCTAGCTTTCCAAATTTAAATTTTTTCCACTAAACTACGAGCACACATTTGATATTTTATGAGAGTTCTAAATTATATATAAAAAAAATCAATACATATAACTAAAAATTTTAAATCATGGAGATGGTTAAGCACCCTTTAGCTTGGCTTTAAATTCACTCCTATTCTAACATGGACAGATCCAATAAGAGAGAATGATAGTCAATTGACCCTCATTTATTTTCAAATTTTCTATAATTATATATGATTTTTAATATAGTTTAGAGTAAAATGTCATATGATTGACTCTAAATGTGTGATTGAACTTCATAGTTGAAAGTCCGGCTTTGCTCCTGAATTCTAATATTCATAAGAAAGCCTCCTCATTTAGATTTGAAACTCACGACCTCTTGTACAAAAAATATTGTCTTTTACAACTAAACAAAAACTGATTCTTAGCTGGTCCTATCAGCCACCGGAATTGGAGATATGGTTGAATCCGATAAGATCGGGGGGGTGGGGGCGGGGGCAACTGTTGAAATTTAGTGAAAAAATACATGTCCGGTTCTTCTTTTGCCCCCCTGAAACTTTTTTGCCCCTCCCTAAACGCATCTTAAAAATAATGGAGTTCAGCATAGTTTAAAAATAACGAGCTTTAGCGCAGTTTAATAAGACTTCTCGCTTAAGCACTGTTTAAAAAGAAAAATAACGGCCAAGCCCATTACCATTTTTGTCGCTCTCTCTTAGCGCACAACAAAAAAAATTGATATTCGTCTCGTTTTCTTCTTGACTCGAAGTCGCAAAATATTCATCGCTCTGACGGAGGTGGATCTTTGTGCATGTCAGGGAGTGCTAAGTCACTTATGATTTAATTTTTTTAATCATGTATATTAAAATTTAATTTAATTTTCTTTTTTTGTTTAAGTTTATATAGTTTAGCTCCCTTCATAATAATAAAATAACAAATGTGTACTTTTAGTCTAGCAGTTAGAGTTTTACTTGATTTTTGTGAGGACTTGAGTTCAATTTCCAATAATTACATTATTTTTGCCTTCTACATATTATGGATTTTATAATTTAGGCCACCTATATACTTTGATAAACTATTTGAACATGATTTTTGCTCCCTTACAAAAATCTTATATCCACCTCTAACCGAAGAGAAGCAATCTCTTTTCCGATATTTTTATTAATACCCCAAAAAAAAACAAATTATCAAATCTGCCCTCACCCCAAAATTATTTTTAAATCTACCCCAACCGTCCGCTAGCGGGCGGTCCGCTATAAAACCCCTATAAAAAGGGTTTTTCTCTCTCCTGAGCAGCACAATATTCATTCCAACAAATCCAGAACCGAAAGAGAGAAAAGAGAGGCGATTTTGAGGTTAGTAGAGGTATGGACAGTAACAAACGAGGTAAGAAAGAGAGCAACAGAGATCGTGGCGTAGCGAGAGGAGGCTCTATTAGTGATCGAGGTAAAAATGAGGGAGAAAAGAACAACTGGACCGTATGCCGTGATCCCGGAATTGTGTGACATGTAAGATGGGGGAATGGAATAGACGACATGGTCGGTATGAAATTTCAGACGATGACTTTGTGGAAAACCCCTACGGCTTTGGTTTGAAAAAGAAGAAAGTTAATCCATAACCTCCAGCATCGGACGATAAGTTTGTTCCGTGTACTGGTCAGGCTACCACTTCGTCTGTTGTGATTGATCCAGATCAGGCAAACTCTGATGATGACTTTGTTCCATGCACTTTCAAGGCTCGTTGTAAGAAGTAGACTTTTTAGGAATTTATGTTGTAGACTTTTTAGGAATTTATGTTGTAGACTTTATTTCATCAGTTTTGTGTTTGTTTATATTTTATGTTGTTAGTTTTTGTATATGTAATTAAGTATTAAAAATAACAAAAATGAAGCATATAAAATAATTGAGGCAAATAAAAAATTGCATAGTTCACAATATACATCTAAAATAGTTCATAATATAATTTAACAAAACTTGGTAATTATCGACGACGGCCGAACAAACTCAAAATACGATGTCTGGGTCTGGGTGCAGCTGGTTGTGCGACACTACCGTATGTCTCTCCATGACTACTACCGGTTCCTGGGCTTTCATGAGTGCGGTGACTACTACCGGTAGCGTCAGCAACAACTCTAGCATTTTCTCTTTCGTTGGCTTCGTTAATGGCATCTGCATTGCATTCCAGTTGAAATAAAATCAAAATAAAATATAAGTAAATAAATAAAATCAACCGTACCTGCTCGCTGCCTGTCAGTTGTTGAACGGCGGGCCTGATGTCCCATTCGCCTACCTTCCATCTCGTCCATGGTCATTACTTGATGCTTGTGGGGTCTTCTTCCTTTTCTGATCCACCCGCTTGCGGGACAGACTCTATCACCAACATAGGCCGGCCACTTATACTGATTGGGATAAGGATGGAAATATGCACCCCAAGTACTCGCAAGGTAATCGGTATGGTACATGTCTGTGACATAATCATCCTCAGAGAAGTTTCTCTCTCGACACACCGCCATAACATGAGAACAAGGTAGGTGGGCCAATTGGATTCCTTGGCAAGTGCATGTTACAGTATTGTCAGGTGCAAAAATAACAACATACTTGAACATCCTTTTCACAAACTCCATAGTCCCATCCAGTCTACGGCCGGTTGGAGCAAACTCATTTCGACAGTGCACTTCAAATTCCAATTGGTTCTGCCCGTACGGGACAACTCTCATAGCTGCACCTTTCTCCCTATGTTTCCTTAGTTTCCCCTCCACCCTTGTTGAAAATGTTTGATTCCTGGACAGTAATTCGAGGGCTTTAACACGCCGTGCAACAAACCATGCATTTAACTTGTAGAAGGTGTCCTTCACAATTGCTGCCACGGGCAACATCCAGCTCTGCTTGAAAACAGCATTCAAAGACTCAGACCCATTTGTGGTCATAATTCCCCATCAGAAACCTCCATCACAGGCTTGCAATATCTTGTCATATGCGGGTGGCTCAGCAAGATCGGTGGGATTATTTTTTCCCACCTTGAGTAAGTACGCATTTGCCTTTGGACAGTACTGCAAAAAAACAATTTTAGATGAGAAAATTTAAGTAAATAATTCAGAAAATATAAGTCAACAAATAAAAATATACATACATTGGCAAAATCTCTGAACATCTCTTCCATCCTTCTCGGCTTCTTCCTCTTGCAACCAATTCTGAATGTATCTGCAACCCATTTTTCAGATTCGCAGTTCTTGTGTAGGTTGTCTGTAACATGTTGCATACACAGCCTGTGCACACAATCGCCGTTCGCTGTAGACCACCCGAAATCTGGGCGATCAAAAACATATTTGATTCCTTTGTGCTGGTCTGATATGACACAAAAGAACCGGTCGCCAACCACTTGTCTTCGTACGAATCTCATGAAAAATCCCCAGTTTTTCCCGTCCTCCTTCTCAACAATTGCAAAGGCCAAAGGCAACAACTGGTTTTCAGCATCATATGCACGTGCAATCAGCAGTCTCCCGTCGTAACGGTCAGACAGGAAGCATGCATCTACACTGATGACCGGTCTAATGTATGGCACAGCTTGAATACATGGACCGAACGCCCATGCTATGGCCTTGAATTGCAACGCGTTGTTGACATCCTCTACGCTTAGATTCCAACATTCAAATCTAGTGCCGGGATTTGTACTTGCTATGGCCTGCAGCAATGGTGCAAGCAAGTTGTATGAACCATGCCAGCTACCGAACATTCGGCAAATCGCAAGTTCACACCCTCTCCACAACCTGTTGTATTTTGGGATGACATGCTTGTAAACGCGTCTGACATGTCTAGCGACCTCCTTAAGGCTCATCAATGGGTCCACTTTAATGTCATTCTCAATTACATCGGCAATAAGTGAAGCCGTAAGCTGTGCATGGTCTTTCCTTGATGACACAGACTTGCATGTGTGAGGTGGTTCACACTTCTTAATAATCCATGCCTCACCCTTACCCACAGGGGTTGCATAGAGATGGAAGTGGCAATGCACTTCGTCGGCACAAACAATTACTAACCTTCTTCGGTCCCTTTTTTCAGTTCTACACTCCCAGTTGCCGTGAACATGGACCTCATTTATTTTCTTCACAAGTTCATCTATGTTGGTGTAAATCTGTTGCGGAGCAAAGTCTTGATTGTACCTGACACGCGGCCCAAAAAATGAGATATCTGCCTCTTCAAAAGTAGTGGTATCGTTGAATGTGGGGCACGGATGCCTATCTGTCCGACCTTTAATCGGAAATCTGTCTTCCTTAGGTAAATAATCTCCATCACCTTCTGACATGTGATCTGAATCCCAATTTTCGTCCCATTCGTCACCCGTTTGCAAATCTCTTTGTGGTATGACATCGATCTCAGTATCAAGGTCAAGGTCTCTCCGGGTAACAACTAGTGTCACTATAGGTATTGATGGTGGTACAGATGGAAATCTGGGTTGGATTGGGGTTTCAGGAGGAGGTGGTGGTGGTGGTAGATCGGTGGTAAAATCAGGTACATAATTCTCATAAATGGGTGATACGGGCGGTTCATAACTCGAGTGGCGGGGGTTGTCATACCCCGAGTGCTCATGACCCGAGTTGTCATAACCCGAGTGCTCATAACTCGAGCTGTCATAACTCGAGTGACGCGGGTTGTCATAACCCGAGTGATCATAACCTCTATTTTCCTAGATGTTCCAACTCCGGGTTCACGCTGAACTCTCCTGGAATATAAGTCCATTACCATGGTACCATGTGACTCAAAAGTGTTGTAAACACTCCTCCATAACGACTCATCTGTTATTGGATACCTGGTATAGTAAGGTCCACCACCACTTACTTTGTTAATCCGAGTAGCTAAATCTATATCATACCGGTTGGGGTTCACACCGATCTTTTCATACACTATTACCTTCAGTTCAACAAATGAGGTATTTTCATTTACCTCGAAGCCGTAGGCTACTTCCTTAGTGTACTTACTGTGCTCCCTCCGCACCCCGGGTAAACTTCCCCGCCCACATACAGTGCAACCAACATATTTCTGTTTGAGAATTACTGTTCAAAATCGCCTCAAAATCGCCTCTCTTTTCTCTCTTTCGGTTTTGGATTTGTTGGAATGAATACTGTGCTGCTCAGGAGAGAGAAAAACTAAAAGGGGTTTTATAGCGGACCGCCCAACTGCTGGGCGGTCAGCTATGGGTAGTGAACCGCTCAGCCAGTGGGCGGTCTGGTAGGGAAACTGGACCGCCCAGCTGGCAGGCGGTTGGGGTAGATTTAAAAATAATTTTGGGGTGGGGGTAGATTTGATAATTTGTTTTTTTTTTTTGGTATTAATAAAAATATCGGATCTCTTTTCCACTTCCACAATCAGCATGAAATAAATAAACAATATATGACAGTTGCCACTGGCTAATGAAAGTGGTGCGCTGCTCGTGGGATCCATCTAGCTTGGGAAAGGTACCAAAAGGCAGCTATGGCTAGTTGAGTTCCGGTGTTTTTTGGAATGGAGCTTTACCTTTTTTCCTGTTGCATTAACAGCCATAAAAATTTCTTTTCTGGTATTCGTGACATGGACAGCACGATTAATGGATCTTTTTGGTTTTTTTTTTTGTGCGAATGTGAAAAATACGGTAGTACGATCGATGAATGGGTTGATATTTCTTTGTGTATTTAATATTTTTACTTGTGATATTTGGAAGGGCATAGTGGATGAATCAAATATTAAATACACATGCTTTAATTCTTCATTTTGTGTATCTTTTAATTGATCTAGAAAAAAAACATTGTTGTTTGTGCACATGCTTGAATTCATCCACTAAGCCCTTCCAAACCCTAAACCCTAAACTTCACAAGTATGATTAGAATGCTGACAAGGAAATACTGGCTGATAAAAGCAATAGTCCAGCTATTTTAGTTGCAGTCTTTTTTAAGTTCTTTTTAGGTGGTTTATTTGTTTGTTTACAGATTTCCTTAATTTACTATTTGAACAAGTTGTAATCCAAACTTTTTAATTAAATGCATACGTACGGGTTTTTCATCAAAAAAAAAAAAAGAATTGAGGCGCAAAAATAAAAATATTTATCAAATTTTGATGAGCAAGCTTTGAGCGGGCCCCACATTTTTATACAATACCTTTGATCAAGCTTGATGGGCCGCAGAAATCAAAATTTTGAGCAGAAATAAGAGTTATGTGTCCATCATTTATCTTAGCGGATGCCATTTAGTTGTCTGCTACGACATATTACGGTCGTATCAAATTTAGAATTTACTGAAATTCGTAATTAAATAGTTTCTCTTTTTTTTTATGGCAAATTTAAAAAATTTCGGGATTCGAATATAATAAACGAGGAAGCAAGCGTATCTTTCTCTTGGTTTTCTGCTCACCGCCAATGGAACATTATTAAAGCACGGGATTCAAGACAACGCACATTATTCGAATAATATTATGTCAGTCGATCAAAAGAGCAAATTGAATTCAATCAAAAGATGCATAATCAAAAGGAATAAGCTCATGTGGTGGTCATGGACATGAGTCCGGTTTTGTAGAAACAAGTAAGAATCTGCGGTGACATTAATTGGTCGATATTAATTCAGCTTAAATATTGCACCCATGCCTACATAAGCCAAGACATACTCCACTAACCGTATATGCCATCATACATGTGCTCTAGGTTATTTATATTCGGGTTTCTTTTTTAATTTGTAGCATGTTAAAATTTAAAAATTTAAAAAGTAGCATGTAGTAGGAAACACTCAAATTATAGCATAAACGCAGACTAAGAGGTGAAATACATGTTTTCAAAAAGAAAAATTATTGGTGGTGAGTGAAACACATCTTGAGTGAAGTGTAGATCAGTCTGCATTTCACTCTATTCTCTTAGTAGAGGTGAAAACAGGCCGGATATTATCTGTTTGTATCTGAATATGTATTTGAATTTTTGTGAATTTGTATATTGGATATGGATACAGATATGGTATAAATTTTGGAAACGGATACGAACACAAATACTAATTATATGTATCCATATATTTTTTTATTTTTCGGATATCTGTTTGTGCGGATATGGATAATTGGATATTTGATTATCCATATCCATAATAATTTTTACACGGATACGAATATTTATTTGTACCCGTATTTTTCATTCATTTATTTTGAAATTATATATGTTTAGAGATGAATATTTTTTGTTGGTATCTTTTGAGTAATAATATGGTTATATTAGTGATTAATTTTTGTTAACGAGATATATTTTGTAATGACATAACAAGTTTAACATGGAAAAAAATTATTATGTTTACCATAACAATTAAATATCTGAATTATATTCGTACTTTATTTTTTTATTTTCTAATGGAAAAATATTATATTGAGTTATATATTAATTTTGTTACAATATTAAATTAGATATTGAAATTATAACCGTATCCACGTATTCTTTTAATATCTAATACGTATTCATATTTGTTTAATATCTGATTTGTATTGTATATGTATTTGTGTAATATCTAATATGTATCCGAAAAATTAAAACATATACCGATATAACTTTATGACACTGCCTGATCTGTATTTGATCTGTTTTCACTCCTATTTCAGAGTAAAGCGCATACTAATTAAGTTTGTTTTTCCCCTATCATTCAAATTGAGGAGGATTCCAATACCTCATGCTTTTCATACCTCATCATACCTCATATTTTATATCTTCATTTTCAAAGTCTAAATTATCGATTTGAACAGCTTAACATGATATTCATTCTAAAATATGCTTGTGGATGGAATTTTATATTTTTTTTGAATTTTTGTACTATTTTTTAAGATATGTACAAAATCACTGTTTCTAGATCATTAAAAAAATAGTGATTTTGTACCTATCTAAAAAAATAGTAATTTTTTTCAAAAATTATAAAATTTGGTCTCCAAGCATATTTTAATATGAATATCATGTTGAGCGGTCCGGATCGACAGTTTGAATTTTGAAAATAAAGATATAAAATGTGAGACATAATGATGTATAACGATGTATGAAAACATTGAACCATGCATCCTCATTCAAATTTCTACGAAAACCGTGTTACGTTTTGAATTATTATTTTTAAATGCTACAGATAAAAAAATCGGTATAGATCGCTGAAAACAATGAACATAAGAAGAACATGGGAGATTTTACCAAGTTCCGACCAGATTTTTACATATGTCCTTTGGCAGTCCATGAACCTGCTCAGTTGTTAGCAAACTTTATGGAGGAGGTTTCGTGGAAATTAGTTACTCCAATTAAATTAAGTGAGAACTCAATAATATAGAATGGTGCGATATTTGTAAATGGAGCAATTGAAATCATCATGGAAATTATTATGATTTTGTCATCAAATAAACTTCCTTTTATGACAATATATAGTAAAAAAATAACAGACTAAAAAAAAATTATTAAAGAATATCGGTATGCCTTTAGTATTTTTAGATGTTATTTTTGAAAATTAAACATGTATCCACTATATTAACTTGCAGTTCTCAAAACTAGACAAATTATAATCTAGTCATAAACAATGGCCTAATCGTCAAAAATAATGTATACACAGTATTTTATGGCATTGAATATCAAATTACTGCCAAACTTGACGATGTCGATCGCCATATTCGATTAATTAGTTGCTTTTCAGAATTAACTGGTCCGTGTAAATAAATTACACGTCAGTTTTTTTTTTATTAAATAATATATTTGAATCTATGATTTGACTTATATATACAAAAAGTGTTAATTATTATAACAACAGTTAGATTTTAATATTTAGGGAGATATTTTGAAACTATGACTTTTAATGAGGAGGATCACTTTACAATAATTATTTTGACAATTTTGACCAAATATTTTTCAAATAAATTAAATCAAATTGAATTGAAAAGTAAATTTAATGGCACCTTATTGGACATATAAAATAGCCTAGCAATTATGTATATTTCGCGCATTTTAAATATTGTTCTATGATGCATCAAGATTATTTATTTTCGATCGTAGAAAATTCAAGTCAATTGATATATAGTGAAACATACGTTAAATTTCATCTTTTTTTGACGGAATATGTGAATAATATAAATCATGACTATAACGTGGATTTTAAATTTAAGTTTTAACTTTCAAGATTGTCAAGATTGTTAAAATAAAAAATTATCAAGTGAATCTCCCCTCTTCTTTAATATACATAAAGTATGTTGATTGAGTACATAGTTAACAATTCATGATAATTTATTTATAAAACATCAAATTATTTATACTTCCTTATATTGTTATTTAATGAAATCGTAATAGATATTTCATATTATATGTAGGTAAAAAATTAACATAGACGCAATAATTATCTGGAAATTTTCATTTAATCATCCGCACAGCGACTAATCATTAATGACACCATGTCCATCCTAATTTTTAATTGAAATTTCAGCTTTGGAAAACTGATTTATGGACTTTTATGCAATGGCTATATAAATAAGCAATCAAAGTGCGCCTGCGCCTAATTAATTTACAAATACTAGTACAAAATTGAGAATTTAATATTAAGATATTTGAGAATTTTCAAACCTCAATAGTTTACTGAAAGAACAAATACATATGACCAGTGTCTAACCCTAACTTGAGTGAGTAGGGTTAAAATGCTTATTAGTTGTGTCCCCATCATGTTCCGCATTCTATTTATATTCTCAAATTTCAAATAATCAATCTGAACCGCTCAACGTGATCTCCATGTTAAAATGTGCTTAGAGATCAAATTTTATATAATTTGAAAAAAAAATATTATTTATTCAGAATGGTATAAAATCACAACTTTTGTACATATCTAGAAAATAGTAAAAATAAAATTAAAAAATATAAAATTTTATCTCAAAACATATTTTAATATGATGAATATCATATTAAACAGTTTGGATCAACTGTTTCAAACTTTGAGAATAGAAAAAAAACATGAGTATGATTGAGACACAAAACCAATAAAATATTTTAACCCTACATAACTTATAAGCTACAATAATTTATCAAAACATCCTAAACAATCACAAAACATGTCAGTGATTCTGTCTAGAGAAGAGGCCTGATGTTAATGCTTCATTTAATGCCATGCTACTTCCTGTCACTTTGTCTATTTTCTATTGTATGACTGGTAAATTGTTGCGTAGTTCATCTTTGCTGTCTAACCATAGAAGATTACTTAATTTAATATTTTTTAAATAATAAAGTCAAATTTTCTCCAATTTGGATCGAGTTAAATTGTCCAGGAAAAGTAAATTTCTTTGAAAAATCAGATGAAACTTATGACTTAGTTCGATTCAATTCCTGCTAAGCACTCCAGTTATAATGACAAGTTTAAAATTCAAGAATAATTTGACGAGGTCCAAAGTTTGTGATTCGTGTATAGTACAGTATAATTTGGAAATAATTTATTATTTAGTAATAGAAAAATAGAATTAAATGTTGATATTATAAAAATAATTTAAATAATATGAGATACTTTTTTCCAATATCCCAAATTATTTGAAAATAAAGATGTACTGAATAAATAATTGATTTAAATATAAATATTAATTCGAAATCTTATTATTTAACTAATAATTGCTAGACAGCGAAATTGAACGGCGCCTCTCTCACTCATTTAATCGTAATATAAATAGTATTTAAAAATCTTATTATTTAAGGGGAAGGCTAAAACATGAGAAGGACATTTTCTTTTTAAACAGTACGCGGTGTGCCGTGACTTAACCAACAAATGAACGGTTCAGATCACTCCATATGCATCTGCTACGCACCGATAATAATTTAGATGTTTACATCTGATTTTGGATGTTTCATTGGTTCACACTTCACAGCATGTGTTTAGTGTTTTAAGCTTTCTACAAAACGTGACGCTAAGAAGTTGACCGCTTCTTCTTTTAGCGGTGAGAAAAATAATCAATTTCACCATCTTTGAAATTGGAGGCCAATAATCAATAATTTCAACTGAACCAGAAGCCATACTCAATTTGTTTTCCTCACTAATTTAGATAAAATTATACTGTAATCCAGATTTTACAAATTAAGCTCAATTTTATTTTTATCAATGTGCTGAATTATTTTTTTCAATATGCATATAGAAAGACGAGCGAGACTACGGTACTTTGCAATGCGCACAAAAGTTCGTGCTATGAATTAATATTTTTGTTTTCAAAATTCAAATAGGTTATCCGAACAATTTGAACTTTGAAATGTAGGAACCAAATTTAACATTTTTTAATTGTTTATATTTTTCAAGATAGATAAAAAATCATCTGATCTAGACAGTTGAACCATTTAAATGTAGTGATTTTCTACATAATTAAAAAATAATACAAAAATTCTAAAATATTTAAATTTTGGCCTGAAGGTAATTTTGCACATAAAGATCATATTAAACAAATCGAAGTAACTGTTTGAACTTTGAAATCGTAGATATAAATCTATAATATAGACATACGTGCACATTGTAAAGTATCATAGTCTCACTCTAAAAAGATTGTGATTTTTTATCTCATAACAATTTAATAAATTTGTTTAGACGGATAATTTATTTGTTGTTTTTCTCATATCTTTAAATTAGACTATTATTTGATCTATACATCTGTTGCATTATATCTGCCTTCTAATCGTCCAACTAACGAAAAAATTCCAAATCTTTTGTAATGTTTTCATTGCACAGAAGTTTTTTGCTTGGAATTACAAAATGCAGACTGATGTGTTTAATCTGACAAGGACCCATTCGTAATTGCAAAATATTTCAAGCAGCACGCCACAATTTCTGATGAATGATTGTGTGCCAGTGTTTCACCTAATTATGATAGAACATCAAAATACATTACATTAAGAGCCACAGTTCACTGATTCGGTCCATAAGATTAATATGTGGTCTATGTTTTGATATCTTGGAGTAACATCACGTACATCCAACCGTGATGCATGTTAATTTTCTTCTTAAACTCCCTTGATGTGACTCACTACGGGGATATATACACTGTTATTGCCACAGAATACTTTACTCAGCTAGGCAGTGAGAAATATAAAGGGAACTTAAAATGGAAATCATGTTTCATGTGCATTTTTTTTTATGGGTGAGCAAGTTAATTACTAACTAAAATAATTATGTTCTCACTTTCAATGGACCCAAATTTAATTATATGTCTGACATATACATTTAAATAGAGCCAGAATAAATTTAAAACCGTGTCCAACTTTGATTGAAGTCAATAACAACTATTGAATTAAAGAAAAAAATGACGAAAAGATAAACATTACTTTATTTTTTTTATAATAAAGAGATGGCATTCTAAAACCTGGTCCAAATTTGTTTTCTACCCCTCTGATCGTGCATTCAACCATATTGCCAACCCATTGTATTTCCTCCTTAATCTTTTATTTTAACCCGTTACTCTTTTGACTGCGTAACAATTGATTTTAAAAATATGATGACATGACAACCCTTGTATCTTCTCTTTTTGATAACTTAGCGTCGCATCAAGCACAGCCAACCGTGATGCCTTGTTTTCTTCTTAACTCAGCTTGATTTGACTCGCTACATGGACATATACACCGTCGTTGTCACAGAATACGTTATTCAGCGAGGTCGTGAGAAATATAAATAAAGAAAACTTAAATGTAAAACATGTTTCATGTGCATTTTGTGTGTGTTATGGGTGAGCTGCATGTTATCACACATTTAGTTCACAACATACAATAAGTATCTATGAACTAATCATTATCATGCTTATGTTACCGAATTTAAATTTTGATACTTACATATAAATATTATGACTAGTATTTACGTGAAGCAAAAAATGAATTTTAGCTCATACAAAACGCTATATATTTCGAACAAACTTTTAAAAATTAATAAAACATCTGATTGAATAACAGTGAATTGGGTACCAAACATATTTATTAGTTTTAAGAGATTGGAGGAGAACTAATAAAATTTTATTTTTTTCACAATTAAAATAATTGGTAAGAGTAAAATATCAAAGTCGATTCTCTTGTATAAATCTGGTAATCTAAATTGTCTAAATTTAATTCATCAAAATTAAAATTTTCTTATATAAGTGATTTGGTCTACAAGATACAAGACATAATAACATAACATAGATTCTAAACAGTTGTTATTCTACATATCTATGACTTTCTCTCAATTTTCTATCATCTATAAAAAGAGACAAGAGATCCATTAAGAAATTAAAAATAATCTCTTTGGAAGCAAAATTTTGAAACTTTGGAATACCTATTCTCGAAGCCATACGACAGGAATATCTTCTTGCTATTAATTAAAATATCAAAAAAAGTCTTTAAGAAGATTCTAAAAAAGTTAAATGGGGAGTTACGATTTTTGCTAAGTCGATTAATCTCAGAGGGCTTTGGGCTAAAGAACAAATTTGTATCGGACAGTTTGAAATAAACATCAGACCAATTTGAGTCTCATGTCTATTAAATGTGCCACTCCCATGATTAACACCACACTCAAAAATTTAGTATTACTATGTTTATTGGTTTTTGATATAAAAATTAATAATTATTAGAAATTTTAATATTTTGGATGTTGCAGTTCTCGAATTTGAACGTTTAATATTTTGGGTGTTTTAGTTTCGAATTTAAATTTTTAATATTCTAATGTTATTTGAATGTTTTTAATATTTTATCCACCTAACTCAATTTGTTTCTGTTATCTACCAAAACTGGAATAGAATACGATCATGGAGTCAGAATAAAATTAAAACTGGGTCCAACTTTAATTAAAGTCAATAACAACTATTAAATTAAAGTAAACCATGATTTTAAAATAAAGAGCAAGAATCCTATACATGTACAAAAGGAAATTTAATTAGTTGTTCTAGCTTAGGTATAGCACTTTTACAAAATAATATCTTTTATGATATGTGTACAATTTTATCGTGATTCTTTTGACAATTTTGTGATATGACAATGTGTTTTGTCAATAACATGTGAGTAACTAAATGGACCATGTAAACATCTCATAAATAAAAGGAAGCATTCTATATGAGACGAAAGTCAATCGATTAATTATTGTACGAATCGATTGCTATTTTAGATGTATATTATTTATATATCAGGCAACCAATGAACCAATCCAAGTGTTGATAGAAGGGAACAAACGGCTACAAGAAAAAGGCACCATTTGCAATTAAATTGAATAATGTACTATGTTTAGAATATTTTTCAATTATTATTTTTAGTTCAACAACAAAGTTCAATAACAATAATCCATAATTACATAACTAGAATAGCTTAATCAAATCTCTAATAAGTCGAATTTCATAGTTACGGGAACAAACATAAAGTGGACAAGAATGATGAATACTTTCTCATAATATCACGGGGACGCAAGTGCAGAGTCAGACTTTCGAACTATAAAAGTCAAACACATATATATAGAGAATTACATCATATAAAATTTTCATACTGATTATGGAGGTTAATTTTACAATATCTATAGCATTTTGTTCTAAAATATATAGAAAAATCATGCTTGAGTACAAATAATTTGAAAATAAATGAGGGTCAATTGACCTCATTCTATCTCTAAAGTGGCAAACAAAATTCGTAGTTCGTGGCTCGTCCAAAATTGGCTCGAAAAAAGCTCGTTCGATTGAAACTCGCTTGTAATAAGCAAGCTCAAACGTGATCCAGTTCGGCTCGTGTTAATTTGGCGGGTTTCTCAGCTAGCTGCAGAAGAAGATAAACTATTTACCAGCTTTTTTTACTAGATCTTAGATCTTGTTACGCTCATTGTGAGAAGATGGAACTCATTGTAAAAATAAGATGAAATTCTAATCTATGCTGATCGTTAGCATCAAATTGAAGAAATATTTTTATCAACACAACATACCGACATTTTTATTAATATCCAAAGTTAATTACAAATTAATAAATATACCCAGAACCACTGGGTACATTGAAAAATGTCCATACCGGCCAGAATCTGGCCGGTTTCCTCATCCCCCAGAAACCGGTCAGAATCTAGCCGGTTTCCTCCTACCTCAGAAAACGGCTAGAATCTAGCCAGTTTCTTCCCTTTTTTATTTATTTTTATTTAGAGACACTATGAAGAGCAAGATAATGAAATCTAACACTGAAAATTTGAATTTTTTGTTTAAATTATTTGTTAGATTACTTTTTTTGATGTATAATTAACATATTTATACTAAAATACGCTAAATTAGTTGAAATTATGTTGAATTACACTATATTACATTAAATTACGCTAAATTATGTTAAATTACGCTAAAATACAGTAAATTACACTAAATTCGCTAATTATAACCTTAAAAACATTTCATGGAGTTTAAAAAAAACAACCTGAGTTCACACTTTCTTCTAGTCATTATTAACAATCCTCTTGATCGAAATATTTATTTTGAAAACGTGTTTGGCAGTGTGAAATAATAGAATAGGTATTTTTGGTGTAATCCATATCCATGACATATGTATATTGGGATATGTTTTAGAACTGGACACGTTGCTATGCGTAATGCGCCTGACAAGTATAATTAAATTTTATTAGGTCTGAATATTTTGCTTCACAATCCACTCTAACTAAGGCACAAATCAGAGAATTCACATCACCTCAGGTTACCTGACTCAAGTAAATTACAATCGGATGGCCCATTTAACATGACACAAATCTCAAAACAGACCCCATACAGTCTCAACAGGTATAGAATTAATCTGGTCTGGCCGTTGCAATTTGCTTGAGTCAGGTACCTGGGAGGATATCTGTCCCAATTCCCAAATCAGGCTGCAAGCGAAAGGCAAGAAACATGACACTGTTATCTCTTGCTTTATTAAAACCTTTTTCATATACTAGATCAATTGAATCTGAAGTTGTAGACTTGTTTAAGGCCTACAACATTAAGTTAGCATCAATGTAGTTTTGTTATATGTGCCTTTCTGCACCTTTGTACATCCTTTTTGATTGCTTTTAGTTCCTTAGCATGGACAATTTGGAGAACCATAAATGACCTATGGTTCAACGCTACTAGCTAAAACTGGCGGTACTTTACACTTCTGTTATTTGGTTTGAACAGTTATCCTAGATGCTCAGGGAAAACGGGGATTGCGCTAGCAGGAACTATACTTCACTAGCTAAAACTGATTTTTGTAATTAACGTTTCATTGCAATGGAACGGGCCTTAAGCGCCTTATTTCAAAAAAAAAAAAAATATATATATATATATATAGAGGTTGGCCAATATCAAAACGTTTATTCCTAGGTTATGGAACAAGCGTTTCGGTTTTTACATTTTCAAAGTTCAAATGATCCAAATCGTTCAATATTCAATCTATATAAAATGTGCTTGGAGACCAAATTTTTCATTTTTTTTTTAAATTTTTTTACTATTTATTAAGTCAGTTTTAAAATCGTTGTTTTCAATTATTCAGAAATTTTTCACTGTTTATTAAAATTAGCAATTTTAAAACTGACTTAATAAATAGTAAAATAATTCCAAAAAATTTAAAATTTGGTCTCCAAGCACATTTTAATATAGATATCACATCTAACGGTTTGAATCGACCGTTTGTACTTTGGAAATCGAAAAACCAATTGGTTACACCACGGCTCCGGAACAAACGTTTTGATATTAGCCAACCTCATATATATATATATATATATATATATATATATATATATAGTATGGCTAATGTGCTTCCTCTAGAACTTCGGCCTCGTACTTTCGGGGGCATATCTTAGTGTTTGATGTTCAAACAACAAATTCAAACCGTTAGATGTTCAATCTATATTAAAATGTACTTTGAGACCAAATTTTACATTTTTTGGAATTTTTTTACTATTTATTAAGCCACTTTGAAAATTCCAGATCCGGATGAACAGTAAAAACAGTCTAGACCATATGATCTGGAATTTTCAAAGTGGCTTAATAAATAGTAAAAAAATTCTAAAAAATGTAAAATTTGGTCTCCAAGTACATTTTAATATAGATTGAACATCTAACGGTTTGAATTTGTTATTTGAACATCAAACACTAAGATATGCTCCCGGAAGCACGAGGCCGAAGTTCTAGAGGAAGCACATTAGCCATACTCTCTCTCTCTCTCTATATATAGGCAAATTCTTCTATGGGCATAAGGACTTATTTGTAAAATTAGCATATTTTCATTTTCAAAGTTCAAACAGTCGATTCAAACCGTTAGATGTGATATCTATATTAAAATGTGCTTGGAGACCAAATTTTAAATTTTTTGGAATTATTTTACTATTTATTAAGTCAGTTTTAAAATTGCTAATTTTAATAAACAGTGAAAAATTTCTGAATAATTGAAAACAACGATTTTAAAACTGACTTAATAAATAGTAAAAAAATTTAAAAAAAAAAATGAAAAATTTGGTCTCCAAGCACATTTTATATAGATTGAATATTGAACGATTTGGATCATTTGAACTTTGAAAATGTAAAAACCGAAACGCTTGTTCCATAACCTAGGAATAAACGTTTTGATATTGGCCAACCTCTATATATATATATATATATATATATATATATATATTTTTTTTTTTTTTTTTTTGAAATAAGGCGCTTAAGGCCCGTTCCATTGCAATGAAACGTTAATTACAAAAATCAGTTTTAGCTAGTGAAGTATAGTTCCTGCTAGCGCAATCCCCGTTTTCCCTGAGCATCTAGGATAACTGTTCAAACCAAATAACAGAAGTGTAAAGTACCGCCAGTTTTAGCTAGTAGCGTTGAACCATAGGTCATTTATGGTTCTCCAAATTGTCCATGCTAAGGAACTAAAAGCAATCAAAAAGGATGTACAAAGGTGCAGAAAGGCACATATAACAAAACTACATTGATGCTAACTTAATGTTGTAGGCCTTAAACAAGTCTACAACTTCAGATTCAATTAATCTAGTATATGAAAAAGGTTTTAATAAGCAAGAGATAACAGTGTCATGTTTCTTGCCTTTCGCTTGCAGCCTGATTTGGGAATTGGGACAGATATCCTCCCAGGTACCTGACTCAAGCAAATTGCAACGGTCAGACCAGATTAATTTTATACCTGTTGAGACTGTATGGGGTCTGTTTTGAGATTTGTGTCATGTTAAATGGGCCATCCGATTGTAATTTACTTGAGTCAGGTAACCTGAGGTGATGTGAATTCTCTGATTTGTGCCTTAGTTAGAGTGGATTGTGAAGCAAAATATTCAGACCTAATAAAATTTAATTATACTTGTCAGGCGCATTACGCATAGCAACGTGTCCAGTTCTAAAACATATCCCAATATACATATGTCATGGATATGGATTACACCAAAAATACCTATTCTATTATTTCACACTGCCAAACACGTTTTCAAAATAAATATTTCGATCAAGAGGATTGTTAATAATGACTAGAAGAAAGTGTGAACTCAGATTGTTTTTTTTAAACTCCATGAAATGTTTTTAAGGTTATAATTAGCGAATTTAGCGTAATTTACCGTATTTTAGCGTAATTTAACATAATTTAGCATAATTTAATGTAATATAATGTAATTCAACATAATTTCAACTAATTTACCGTATTTTAGTATAAATATGTTAATTATATATCAAAAGAAGTAATCTAACAAATAATTTAAACAAAAAATTCGAATTTTCAGTGTTAAGTTTCATTATCTTGCTCTTCATAGTGTCTCTAAATAAAAATAAATAAAAAAGGGAAGAAATTGGCTAAATTCTAGCCGTTTTCTGAGGTAGGAGGAAACCGGCCAGATTCTGGCCGGTATGGACATTTTTCAATGTTCCCAGTGGTTCTGGGTATATTTATTAATTTGTAATTAACTTTGGATATTAATAAAAATGTCGGTATGTTGTGTTGATAAAAATATTTCTTCAATTTGATGCTAACGATCAGCATACATTAAAATTTCATCTTATTTTTACAATGAGTTCCATCTTCTCACAATGAGCGTAACAAGATCTAAGATCTAGTAAAAAAAAGCTGGTAAATAGTTTATCTTCTTCTGCAGCTAGCTGAGAAACCCGCCAAATTAACACGAGCCGAACTGGATCACGTTTGAGCTTGCTTATTACAAGCGAGTTTCAATCGAACGAGCTTTTTTCGAGCCAATTTTGGACGAGCCACGAACTACGAATTTTGTTTGCCACTTTAGAGATAGAATGAGGTCAATTGACCCTCATTTATTTTCAAATTATTTGTACTCAAGCATGATTTCTATATATTTTAGAACAAAATGCTATGGATATTGTAAAATTAACCTCCATAATCAGTATGAAAATCTTATATGATGTAATTCTCTATATATATGTGTTTGACTTTTATAGTTCGAAAGTCTGACTCTGCACTTGCGTCCCCGTGATATTATGAGAAAGTATTCATCATTCTTGTCCACTTTATGTTTGTTCCCGTAACTATGAAATTCGACTTATTAGAGATTTGATTAAGCTATTCTAGTTATGTAATTATGGATTATTGTTATTGAACTTTGTTGTTGAACTAAAATAATAATTGAAAAATATTCTAAACATAGTACATTATTCAATTTAATTGCAAATGGTGCCTTTTTCTTGTAGCCGTTTGTTCCCTTCTATCAACACTTGGATTGGTTCATTGGTTGCCTGATATATAAATAATATACATCTAAAATAGCAATCGATTCGTACAATAATTAATCGATTGACTTTCGTCTCATATAGAATGCTTCCTTTTATTTATGAGATGTTTACATGGTCCATTTAGTTACTCACATGTTATTGACAAAACACATTGTCATATCACAAAATTGTCAAAAGAATCACGATAAAATTGTACACATATCATAAAAGATATTATTTTGTAAAAGTGCTATACCTAGGCTAGAACAACTAATTAAATTTCCTTTTGTACATGTATAGGATTCTTGCTCTTTATTATAAAACAGGAACTCTTGCTCTTTATTTTAAAATCATGGTTTACTTTAATTTAATAGTTGTTATTGACTTTAATTAAAGTTGGACCCAGTTTTAATTTTATTCTGACTCCATGATCGTATTCTATTCCAGTTTTGGTAGATAACAGAAACAAATTGAGTTAGGTGGATAAAATATTAAAACATTCAAATAACATTAGAATATTAAAAATTTAAATTTGAAACTAAAACACCCAAAATATTAAACGTTCAAATTCGAGAACTGCAACATCCAAAATATTAAAATTTCTAATAATTATTAATTTTTATATCAAAAACCAATAAACATAGTAATACTAAATTTTTGAGTGTGGTGTTAATCATGGGAGTGGCACATTTAATAGACATGAGACTCAAATTGGTCTGATGTTTATTTCAAACTGTCCGATACAAATTTGTTCTTTAGCCCAAAGCCCTCTGAGATTAATCGACTTAGCAAAAATCGTAACTCCCCATTTAACTTTTTTAGAATCTTCTTAAAGACTTTTTTTGATATTTTAATTAATAGCAAGAAGATATTCCTGTCGTATGGTTTCGAGAATAGGTATTCCAAAGTTTCAAAATTTTGCTTACAAAGAGATTATTTTTAATTTCTTAATGGATCTCTTGTATCTTTTTATAGATGATAGAAAATTGAGAGAAAGTCATAGATATGTAGAATAACAACTGTTTAGAATCGATGTTATGTTATTATGTCTTGTGTCTTGTAGACCATATCACTTATATAAGAAAATTTTAATTTTGATGAATTAAATTTAGACAATTTAGATTACCAGATTTATACAAGAATCGACTTTGATATTTTACTCTTACCAATTATTTTATTTGTGAAAAAAATAAAATTTTATTAGTTCTCCTCCAATCTCTTAAAACTAATAAATATGTTTGGTACCCAATTCACTGTTATTCAATCAGATATTTTATTAATTTTTAAAAGTTTGATCGAAATATATAGCGTTTTGTATGAGCTAAAATTCATTTTTTGCTTCACGTAAATACTAGTCATAATATTTATATGTAAGTATCAAAATTTAAATTCGGTAACATAAGCATGATAATGATTAGTTCATAGATACTTATTGTATGTTGTGAACTAAATGTGTGATAACATGCAGCTCCCCCATAAACACACAAAATGCACATGAAACATGTTTTACATTTAAGTTTTCTTTATTTATATTTCTCACGACCTCGCTGAATAACGTATTCTGTGACAACGACGGTGTATATGTCCATGTAGCGAGTCAAATCAAGCTGAGTTAAGAAGAAAACAAGGCATCACGGTTGGCTGTGCTTGATGCGACGCTAAGTTATCAAAAAGAGAAGATACAAGGGTTGTCATGTCATCATATTTTTAAAATCAATTGTTACGCAGTCAAAAGAGTAACGGGTTAAAATAAAAGATTAAGGAGGAAATACAATGGGTTGGCAATATGGTTGAATGCACGATCAGAGGGGTAGAAAACAAATTTGGACCAGGTTTTAGAATGCCATCTCTTTATTATAAAAAAAATAAAGTAATGTTTATCTTTTCGTCATTTTTTTCTTTAATTCAATAGTTGTTATTGACTTCAATCAAAGTTGGACACGGTTTTAAATTTATTCTGGCTCTATTTAAATGTATATGTCAGACATATAATTAAATTTGGGTCCATTGAAATTGAGAACATAATTATTTTAGTTAATAATTAACTTGCTCACCCATAAAAAAAATGCACATGAAACATGATTTCCATTTTAAGTTCCCTTTATATTTCTCACTGCCTAGCTGAGTAAAGTATTCTGTGGCAACAATAGTGTATATATCCACGTAGTGAGTCACATCAAGGGAGTTAAGAAGAAAATTAACATGCATCACGGTTGGATGTACGTGATGTTACTCCAAGATATCAAAACATAGACCACATATTAATCTTATGGACCGAGTCAGTGAACTGTGGCTCTTAATGTAATGTAGTTTGATGTTCTATCATAATTAGGTGAAACACTTGCACACAATCATTCATCAGAAATTGTGGCGTGCTGCTTGAAATATTTTGCAATTACGAATGGGTCCTTGTCAGATTAAACACATCAATCTGCATTTTGTAATTCCAAGCATAAAACTTTTGTGCAATGAAAACATTACAAAAGACTTTGCATTTTTTCATTAGTTGGACGATTAGAAGGAAGATATAATGCAACACATGTATAGATCAAATAATAGTCTAATTTAAAGATATGAGAAAAACAACAAATAAATTATCCGTCTAAACAAATTTATTAAATTGTTATGAGATAAAAAATCACAATCTTTTTAGAGTGAGACCATGATACTTTACAATGTGCACGTATGTCTATATTATAGATTTATATCTACGATTTCAAAGTTCAAACAGTTACTTCGATTTGTTTAATATGATCTTTATGTGCAAAATTACCTTCAGGCCAAAATTTAAATATTTTAGAATTTTTGTATTATTTTTTAATTATGTAGAAAATCACTACATTTAAATGGTTCAACTGTCTAGATCAGATGATTTTTATATCTATCTTGAAAAATATAAACAATTAAAAAATGTTAAATTTGGTTCCTACATTTCAAAGTTCAAATTGTTCGGATAAGCTATTTGAATTTTGAAAACAAAAATATTAATTCATAGTACGAACATTTGTGCGCATTGCAAAGTACCGTAGTCTCGCTCGTCTTTCTATATGCATATTGAAAAAAATAATTCAGCACATTGATAAAAATAAAATTGAGCTTAATTTGTAAAATCTGGATTACAGTATAATTTTATCTAAATTAGTGAGGAAAACAAATTGAGTATGGCTTCTGGTTCAGTTGAAATTATTGATTATTGGCCTCCAATTTCAAAGATGGTGAAATTGATTATTTTTCTCACCGCTAAAAGAAGAAGCGGTCAACTTCTTAGCGTCCCGTTTTGTAGAAAGCTTAAAACACTAAACACATGCTGTGAAGTGTGAACCAATGAAACATCCAAAATCAGATGTAAACATCTAAATTATTATCGGCGCGTAACAGGTACATATGGAGTGATCTGACCGTTCATGTGTTGGTTAAGTCACCGCACACCGCGTACTGTTAAAAAGAAAATGTCCTTCGCTTGTTTTAGCCTTCCCCTTAAATAATAAGATTTTTAAATACTATTTATATTACGATTAAATGAGTGAGAGAGGCGCCGTTCAATTTCGCTGTCTAGCAATTATTAGTTAAATAATAAGATTTTCGAATTAATATTTATATTTAAATCAAATTATTTATTCAGTACATCTTTAGTTTCAAATAATTTGTGATATTGGCAAAAAGTATCTCATATTATTTAAATTATTTTTATAATATCAACATTTAATACTATTTTTCTATTACTAAATGATAAATTATTTCCAAATTATACTGTACTATACACGAATCACGAACTTTGGACCTCGTCAAATTATTCTTGAATTTTAAACTTGTCAATATAACTGGAGTGCTTAGCAGGAATTGAATCGAACTAAGTCATAAGTTTCAATCTGATTTTTCAAAAAAATTTACTTTTCCTCGACAATTTAACTCGATCCAAATTGGAGAAAAATTTGACTTTATTATTTAAAAAATATTAAATTAAGTAATCTTCTATGGTTAGACAGCAAAGATGAACTACGCAACAATTTACCAGTCATACAATAGAAAATAGACAAAGTGACAGGAAGTAACATGGCATTAAAAGAAGCATTAACATGAGGCCTCTTCTCTAGACAGAATCACTGACATGTTTTGTGATTGTTCAGGATGTTTTGATAAATTATTGTAGCTTATATTAACTCAAGTTATGTAGGGTTAAAATATTTATTGGTTGTCTCTCAATCATACTCATGTTTTTTTTTTATTCTCAAAGTTTGAAATAGTCGATCCGAACTAATCATATGATATTCATATTAAAATATACTTAGAGATAAAATTTTATATTTTATAATTTTATTTTTACTATTTTCTAGATAAGTACAAAATCACTTTTTTTGGTCCACAAGTAGTGATTTTATACTTTTCCGAATAAATAGTAATTTTTTTTCAAATTATATAAAATTTGATCTCTAAGCACATTTTAACAGGGAGATCACATTGAGCGGTTTGGATTGACTTTTTGAAATTTGAGAATATAAATAGGATATGGGACATGATAGGGACACAACTAATATAGCATTTTAACCCTACTCACTCAAGTTAGGGTTAGACAATGGTCATATGTATTTGTTCTTTCAGTAAACTATTGAGGTTTGAAAATTCTCAAATATCTTAATATTAAATTCTCAATTTTGTACTAGTATTTGTAAATTAATTAGGCGCAGGCGCACTTTGATTGCTTATTTATATAGCCATTGCATAAAAGTCCATAAATCAGTTTTCCAAAGCTGAAATTTCAATTAAAAATTAGGATGGACATGGTGTCATTAATGATTAGTCGCTGTGCGGATGATTAAATGAAAATTTCCAGATAATTATGCGTCTATGTTAATTTTTTACCTACATATAATATGAAATATCTATTACGATTTCATTAAATAACAATATAAGGAAGTATAAATAATTTGATGTTTTATAAATAAATTATCATGAATTGTTAACTATGTACTCAATCAACATACTTTATGTATATTAAAGAAGAGGGGAGATTCACTTGATAATTTTTTATTTTAACAATCTTGACAATCTTGAAAGTTAAAACTTAAATTTAAAATCCAACGTTATAGTCATGATTTATATTATTCACATATTCCGTCAAAAAAAGATGAAATTTAACGTATGTTTCACTATATATCAATTGACTTGAATTTTCTACGATCGAAAATAAATAATCTTGATGCATCATAGAACAATATTTAAAATGCGCGAAATATACATAATTGCTAGGCTATTTTATATGTCCAATAAGGTGCCATTAAATTTACTTTTCAACTTCAATTTGATTTAATTTATTTGAAAAATATTTGTCAAAATTGTCAAAATAATTATTGTAAAGTGATCCCTCCTCATTAAAAAGTCATAGTTTCAAAATATCTCCCTAAATATTAAAATCTAACTGTTGTTATAATAATTAACACTTTTGTATATATAAGTCAAATCATAGATTCAAATATATTATTTAATAAAAAAAAAACTGACGTGTAATTTATTTACACGGACCAGTTAATTCTGAAAAGCAACTAATTAATCGAATATGGCGATCGACTCGTCAAGTTTGGCAGTAATTTGATATTCAATGCCATAAAATACGGTGTATACATTATTTTTGACGATTAGGCCATTGTTTATGACTAGATTATAATTTGTCTAGTTTGAGAACTGCAAGTTTAATATAGTGGATACATGTTTAATTTTCAAAAATAACATCTAAAAATACTAAAGGCATACCGATATTCTTTAATAATTTTTTTTAGTCTGTTATTTTTTTACTATATTGTCATAAAAGGAAGTTTATTTGATGACAAAATCATAATAATTTCCATGATGATTTCAATTGCTCCATTTACAAATATCGCACCAATTCTATATTATTTGAGTTCTCACTTAATTTAATTGGAGTAACTAATTTCCACGAAACCTCCTCCATAAAGTTTGCTAACAACTGAGCAGGTTCATGGACTGCCAAAGGACATATGTAAAAATCTGGTCGGAACTTGGTAAAATCTCCCATGTTCTTCTTATGTTCATTGTTTTCAGCGATCTATACCGATTTTTTTATCTGTAGCATTTAAAAATAATAATTCAAAACGTAACACGGTTTTCGTAGAAATTTGAATGACGATGCATGGTTCAATGTTTTCATACATCATTATACATCATTATGTCTCACATTTTATATCTTTATTTTCAAAATTCAAACTGTCGATCCGAACCGCTCAACATGATATTCATATTAAAATATGCTTGGAGATCAAATTTTATAATTTTTGGAAAAAATTACTATTTTTTAGATAGGTACAAAATCACTATTTTTTAATGATCTAGAAATAGTGATTTTGTACATATCTTAAAAAATAGTAAAAAAATTCAAAAAAAAATATAAAATTCCATCCACAAGCATATTTTAGAATGAATATCATGTTAAGCTGTTCAGATCGATAATTTAGACTTTGAAAATGAAGATATAAAATATGAGGTATGATGAGGTATGAAAAGCATGAGGTATTGGAATCCTCCTCAATTTGAATGATAGGGGAAAAACAAACTTAATTAGTATGCGCTTTACTCTGAAATAGGAGTGAAAACAGATCAAATACAGATCAGGCAGTGTCATAAAGTTATATCGGTATATGTTTTAATTTTTCGGATACATATTAGATATTACACAAATACATATACAATACAAATCAGATATTAAACAAATATGAATACGTATTAGATATTAAACGAATACGTGGATACGGTTATAATTTCAATATCTAATTTAATATTGTAACAAAATTAATATATAACTCAATATAATATTTTTCCATTAGAAAATAAAAAAAATAAAGTACGAATATAATTCAGATATTTAATTGTTATGGTAAACATAATAATTTTTTTTCCATGTTAAACTTGTTATGTCATTACAAAATATATCTCACTAATAAAAATTAATCACTAATATAACCATATTATTACTCAAAAGATACCAACAAAAAATATTCATCTCTAAACATATACGATTCCAAAATAAATGGATAAAATGTATGGATACAAATAAATATTCGTATCCGTGTACAAAATATTACGGATATGGATAATCAAATATCCAATTATCCATATCCGCACAAACGGATATCCAAAAAATAAAATAAATATATGGATACATATAATTAGTATTTGTGTTCGTATCCGTTTCCAAAATTGATACCATATCTGTATCCATATCCAATATACAAATTTGCAAAAATTCAAATACAAATTCAGATACAAACAGATAATATCCGGCCTGTTTTCACCTCTACTCAGAGAATATTGAGTGAAACCTAGAACTCTAGGATATTGAGTGAAATACAGACTGATCTATACTTCACTCAAGATGTGTTTCACTCACCACCAATATTTTTTTTCTTTATGAAAACATGAATATTTCACCTCTTAGTCTGCGTTTATGCTATAATTTGAGTTTTACATGGTACTTTTTAAATTTCAAAATTTTAAAATGCTACAAATAAAAAAAAACCCGAATATAAATAACCTAGAGCACATGTATGATGGCATATACGGTTAGTGGAGTATGTCTTGGCTTATGTAGGCATGGGTGCAATATTTAATCTGAATTAATATCGACCAATTAATGTCACCGCAGATTCTTACTTGTTTCTACAAAACAGGACTCATGTCCATGACCACCACATGAGCTTATTCCTTTTGATTACGCATCTTTTGATCGAATTCAATTTGCTCTTTTGATCGACTGACATAATATTATTCGAATAATGTGCATTGTCTTGAATCCTGTGCTTTAATAATGTTCCATTGGCGGTGAGCACAAAACCAAGAGAAAGATACGCTTGCTTCCTCGTTTATTATATTCGAATCCCGACATTTTTAAATTTGCCATAAAAAAAAAGAAAAACTATTTAATTACGAATTTCTGTAAATTCTAAATTTGATACGACCGTAAAATGTCGTAGCAGACAACTAAATGGCATCCGCTAAGATAAATGATGGACACATAACTCTTATTTATGCTCAAAATTTTGATTTCTGCGGCCCATCAAGCTTGATCAAAGGTATTGTATAAAAATGTTGGGCCCGCTCAAAGCTTGCTCATCAAAATTTGATAATTTTTTTTATTTTTGCACCTCAATTCTTTTTTTTTTATGAAAAACTCGTACGTATGCATTTAATTAAAAAGTTTGGATTACAACTAGTTCAAATAGTAAATTAAGGAAATCTGTAAACAAACAAATAAACCACCTAAAAAGAACTTAAAAAAGACTGCAACTAAAATATCTGGACTATTGCTTTGATCAGCCAGTATTTCCTTGTCAGCATTCTAATCATACTTGTGAAGTTTAGGGTTTAGAGTTTGGAAGGGCTTAGTGGATGAATTCAAGCATGTGCACAAACAACAATGTTTTTTTTCTAGATCAATTAAAAGATACACAAAATGAAGAATTAAAGCATGTGTATTTAATATTTGATTCATCCACTAAGCCCTTCCAAACTTCACAAGTAAAAATAATAAATACACAAAGAAATATCAACCCATACATCGATCGTACTACCGTATTTTTCACATACGCACAAAAAGAAACCAAAAAGATCCATTAATCGTGCTGTCCATGTCACGAATACCAGAAAAGAAATTTTGATGGCTGTTAATGCAACAGAAAAAAAGGTAAAGCTCCATTCCAAAAAACACCGGAACTCAACTAGCCATAGCTGCCTTTTGGTACCTTTCCCAAGCTAGATGGATCCCACGAGCAGCGCACCACTTTCATTAGCCAGTGGCAACTGTCATATATTATTTATTTATTTCATGCTGATTGTGGAAGTGGAAAAGAGATCCGATATTTTTATTAATACCAAAAAAAAAAAAACAAATTATCAAATCTGCCCCCACCCCAAAATTATTTTTAAATCTACCCCAACCGCCCGCCAGCTGGGCGGTCCAGTTTCCCTACCAGACCGCCCACTGGCTGAGCGGTTCACTACCCATAGCTGACCGCCCAGCAGTTGGGCGGTCCGCTATAAAACCCCTTTTAGTTTTTCTCTCTCCTGAGCAGCACAGTATTCATTCCAACAAATCCAGAACCGAAAGAGAGAAAAGAGAGGCGATTTTGAGGCGATTTTGAACAGTAATTCTCAAACAGAAATATGTTGGTTGCACTGTATGTGGGCGGGGAAGTTTACCCGGGGTGCGGAGGGAGCACAGTAAGTACACTAAGGAAGTAGCCTACGGCTTCGAGGTAAATGAAAATACCTCATTTGTTGAACTGAAGGTAATAGTGTATGAAAAGATCGGTGTGAACCCCAACCGGTATGATATAGATTTAGCTACTCGGATTAACAAAGTAGTGGTGGTGGACCTTACTATACCAGGTATCCAATAACAGATGAGTCGTTATGGAGGAGTGTTTACAACACTTTTGAGTCACATGGTACCATGGTAATGGACTTATATTCCAGGAGAGTTCAGCGTGAACCCGGAGTTGGAACATCTAGAAAATAGAGGTTATGATCACTCGGGTTATGACAACCCGCGTCACTCGAGTTATGACAGCTCGAGTTATGAGCACTCGGGTTATGACAACTCGGGTCATGAGCACTCGGGGTATGACAACCCCCGCCACTCTAGTTATGACAACCCCCGCCCCTCGAGGTATGACAACCCCCGCCACTCGAGTTATGAACCGCCCGTATCACCCATTTATGAGAATTATGTACCTGATTTTACCACCGATCTACCACCACCACCACCTCCTCCTGAAACCCCAATCCAACCCAGATTTCCATCTGTACCACCATCAATACCTATAGTGGCACCAGTTGTTACCCGGAGAGACCTTGACCTTGATACTGAGATCGATGTCATACCACAAAGAGATTTGCAAACGGGTGACGAATGGGACGAAAATTGGGATTCAGATCACATGTCAGAAGGTGATGGAGATTATTTACCTAAGGAAGACAGATTTCCGATTAAAGGTCGGACAGATAGGCATCCGTGCCCCACATTCAACGATACCACTGCTTTTGAAGAGGCAGATATCTCATTTTTTGGGCCGCGTGTCAGGTACAATCAAGAGCTTGCTCCGCAACAGATTTACACCAACATAGATGAACTTGTGAAGAAAATAAATGAGGTCCATGTTCACGGCAACTGGGAGTGCAGAACTGAAAAAAGGGACCGAAGAAGGTTAGTAATTGTTTGTGCCGACGAAGTGCATTGCCACTTCCATCTCTATGCAACCCCTGTGGGTAAGGGTGAGGCATGGATTATTAAGAAGTGTGAACCACCTCACACATGCAAGTCTGTGTCATCAAGGAAAGACCATGCACAGCTTACGGCTTCACTTATTGCCGATGTAATTGAGAATGACATTAAAGTGGACCCATCGATGAGCCTTAAGGAGGTCGCTAGACATGTCAGACGCGTTTACAAGCATGTCATCCCAAAATACAACAGGTTGTGGAGAGGGTGTGAACTTGCGATTTGCCGAATGTTCGGTAGCTGGCATGGTTCATACAACTTGCTTGCACCATTGCTGCAGGCCATAGCAAGTACAAATTCCGGCACTAGATTTGAATGTTGGAATCTAAGCGTAGAGGATGTCGACAACGCGTTGCAATTCAAGGCTATAGCATGGGTGTTCGGTCCATGTATTCAAGCTGTGCCATACATTAGACCGGTCATCAGTGTAGATGCATGCTTCCTGTCTGACCGTTACGATGGGAGACTGCTGATTGCACGTGCATATGATGCTGAAAACCAGTTGTTGCCTTTGGCCTTTGCAATTGTTGAGAAGGAGGACGGGAAAAACTGGGGATTTTTCATGAGATTCGTACGAAGACAAGTGGTTGGCGACCGGTTCTTTTGTGTCATATCAGACCAGCACAAAGGAATCAAATATGTTTTTGATCGCCCAGATTTCGGGTGGTCGACAGCGAACGGCGATTGTGTGCACAGGCTGTGTATGCAACATGTTACAGACAACCTACACAAGAACTGCGGATCTGAAAAATGGGTTGCAGATACATTCAGAATTGGTTGCAAGAGGAAGAAGCCGAGAAGGGTGGAAGAGATGTTCAGAGATTTTGCCAAGGTATGTATATTTTTATTTGTTGACTTATATTTTCTGAATTATTTACTTAAATTTTCTCATCTAAAATTGTTTTTTTGCAGTACTGTCCAAAGGCAAATGCGTACTTACTCAAGGTGAAAAAAAATAATCCCACCGATCTTGCTGAGCCACCCGCATATGACAAGATATTGCAAGCCTGTGATGGAGGTTTCTGATGGAGAATTATGACCACAAATGGGTCTGAGTCTTTGAATGCTGTTTTCAAGCAGAGCCGGATGTTGCCCGTGGCAGCAATTGTGGAGGACACCTTCTACAAGTTAAATGCATGGTTTGTTGCACGGCGTGTTAAAGCCCTCGAATTACTGTCCAGGAATCAAACATTTTCAACAAGGGTGGAGGGGAAACTAAGGAAACATAGGGAGAAAGGTGCAGCTATGAGAGTTGTCCCGTACGGGCAGAACCAATTGTAATTTGAAGTGCACTGTCGAAATGAGTTTGCTCCAACCGGCCGTAGACTGGATGGGACTATGGAGTTTGTGAAAAGGATGTTCAAGTATGTTGTTATTTTTGCACCTGACAATACTGTAACATGCACTTGCCAAGGAATCCAATTGGCCCACCTACCTTGTTCTCATGTTATGGCGGTGTGTCGAGAGAGAAACTTCTCTGAGGATGATTATGTCGCAGACATGTACCATACCGATTACCTTGCGAGTACTTGGGGTGCATATTTCCATCCTTATCCCAATCAGTATCAGTGGCCGGCCTATGTTGGTGATAGAGTCTGTCCCGCAAGCGGGTGGATCAGAAAAGGAAGAAGACCCCACAAGCATCAAGTAATGACCATGGACGAGATGGAAGGTAGGCGAATGGGACATCAGGCCCGCCGTTCAACAACTGACAGGCAGCGAGCAGGTACGGTTGATTTTATTTATTTACTTATATTTTATTTTGATTTTATTTCAACTGGAATGCAATGCAGATGCCATTAACGAAGCCAACGAAAGAGAAAATGCTAGAGTTGTTGCTGAGGCTACCGGTAGTAGTCACCGCACTCATGAAAGCCCAGGAACCGGTAGTAGTCATGGAGAGACATACGGTAGTGTCGCACAACCAGCTGCACCCAGACCCAGACATCGTATTTTGAGTTTGTTCGGCCGTCGTCGATAATTACCAAGTTTTGTTAAATTATATTATGAACTATTTTAGATGTATATTGTGAACTATGCAATTTTTTATTTGCCTCAATTATTTTATATGCTTCATTTTTGTTATTTTTAATACTTAATTACATATACAAAAACTAACAACATAAAATATAAACAAACACAAAACTGATGAAATAAAGTCTACGACATAAATTCCTAAAAAGTCTACAACATAAATTCCTAAAAAGTCTACTTCTTACAACGAGCCTTGAAAGTGCATGGAACAAAGTCATCATCAGAGTTTGCCTGATCTGGATCAATCACAACAGACGAAGTGGTAGCCTTACTAGTACACGGAACAAACTTATCGTCCGATGCTGGAGGTTATGGATTAACTTTCTTCTTTTTCAAACCAAAGCCGTAGGGGTTTTCCACAAAGTCATCGTCTGAAATTTCATACCGACCATGTCGTCTATTCCATTCCCCCATCTTACATGTCACACAATTCCGGGATCACGGCATACGGTCCAGTTGTTCTTTTCTCCCTCATTTTTACCTCGATCACTAATAGAGCCTCCTCTCGCTACGCCACGATCTCGGTTGCTCTCTTTCTTACCTCGTTTGTTACTGTCCATACCTCTACTAACCTCAAAATCGCTTCTCTTTTCTCTCTTTCGGTTCTGGATTTGTTGGAATGAATATTGTGCTGCTCAGGAGAGAGAAAAACCCTTTTTATAGGGGTTTTATAGCGGACCGCCCAGCTAGCGGACGGTTGGGGTAGATTTAAAAATAATTTTGGGGTGAGGGCAGATTTGATAATTTGTTTTTTTTTTTGGGTATTAATAAAAATATCGGAAAAGAGATTACTTCTCTTCGGTTAGAGGTGGATATAAGATTTTTGTAAGGGAGCAAAAATCATGTTCAAATAGTTTATCAAAGTATATAGGTGGCCTAAATTATAAAATCCATAATATGTAGAAGGCAAAAATAATGTAATTATTGGAAATTGAACTCAAGTCCTCACAAAAATCAAGTAAAACTCTAACTGCTAGACTAAAAGTACACATTTGTTATTTTATTATTATGAAGGGAGCTAAACTATATAAACTTAAACAAAAAAGAAAATTAAATTAAATTTTAATATACATGATTAAAAAAATTAAATCATAAGTGACTTAGCACTCCCTGACATGCACAAAGATCCACCTCCGTCAGAGCGATGAATATTTTGCGACTTCGAGTCAAGAAGAAAACGAGACGAATATCAATTTTTTTTGTTGTGCGCTAAGAGAGAGCGACAAAAATGGTAATGGGCTTTCCCGTTATTTTTCTTTTTAAACAGTACTTAAGCGAGAAGTCTTATTAAACTGCGCTAAAGCTCGTTATTTTTAAACTGTGCTGAACTCCATTATTTTTAAGATGCGTTTAGGGAGGGGCAAAAAAGTTTCAGGGGGGCAAAAGAAGAACCGGACATGTATTTTTTCACTAAATTTCAACAGTTGCCCCCGCCCCACCCCCCCCGATCTTATCGGATTCAACCATATCTCCAATTCCGGTGGCTGATAGGACCAGCTAAGAATCAGTTTTTGTTTAGTTGTAAAAGACAATATTTTTTGTACAAGAGGTCGTGAGTTTCAAATCTAAATGAGGAGGCTTTCTTATGAATATTAGAATTCAGAGGCAAAGCCGGACTTTCAACTATGAAGTTCAATCACACATTTAGAGTCAATCATATGACATTTTACTCTAAACTATATTAAAAATCATATATAATTATAGAAAATTTGAAAATAAATGAGGGTCAATTGACTATCATTCTCTCTTACTGGATCTGTCCATGTTAGAATAGGAGTGAATTTAAAGCCAAGCTAAAGGGTGCTTAACCATCTCCATGATTTAAAATTTTTAGTTATATGTATTGATTTTTTTTATATATAATTTAGAACTCTCATAAAATATCAAATGTGTGCTCGTAGTTTAGTGGAAAAAATTTAAATTTGGAAAGCTAGACTTTCATTTTTCTTACAAAAAGCTAGTCCATTAAAAACCTACTTTAATCCAAAATTAAAAATGTAACAAAATTTTCAGCACAAATATAAAAATTCATCAGCTGCATATCGCATATGCAGTGTGCTATGTGTTTTCGCGTATATAATTAAAATAGCATTTTAAAAAATTAATTTAGATGAATGCTACTTTTTATTTTATTTTTGCAATCCAACTAGGGGTGCAAACGGATCGGATACGGATTGGATAGTGGTAAAATCATAATCGTATCTGCTTTTATTTTTCAGATAACGATACGTATTGAATATTAGACGGATACGTACGGATACGGATATTAGATATCTTTAGATATATACATAAATATTTTCATAATATATATTAAACTATATGGTATATATCTACTATTCGGATACTGATAATTAAAATTCAAAACCATATCCGTATCCGTATCAAATTTTCAGATACATATCCAAATACAGTCTGATATTATCCAATCCGTTTGCACCCCTAAATCCAACCCTTGATTGCAATATTCATTTAGTCACATCCATGAGATTTTGATTGCACAACATAAGTTTAGGGACTTTTTTAAAAAAAAAAATGTTTGACGTATTTCGGCTTTTAAATGTTCCTTGATCAAGTCCTTAGTTATCCGCTTGTTATTTCATAGTTGTTTTATACTTCTAATTTTATTCGCAAAAATTATATCCGAACTACTACCTATAACACACCACAATCGCATCTCAGATAAAAAATAGTGTTCACAGACATTATTGACGAATTTTTCATTTTCAATTTCCATTTCCTTCTCTTTTAGTTTTAGTCCTTTCACTCTTCTAGATAAAGACAAGTTATAGTACAAAAGGTACCACGTTTTTTTTTTTTTTTCCTCCAATACAATTTTAAGCGTTGTGCAATGAAATTTGAAAATTCTACAAAATTTGAAAATTCCAAAAGTTTTATTTCTACAAAAGGCGTCATAGAAGAAGTTTCATTTCTACCAAAAGACATTTTCTTCTATGACTATTACGGATCACAACAACCGAAAATTTGAAAATGTGAAGACATCCGTATCAAAAGAAGGATATTCTCTCTAAAGCTCTCTAATAAATATTTTATGAACAGGCTTTTCTGCACAATTGTACCCTTGAGCCTTGCATGATGCCATCCCGAGCAAATGAGCAAAGTGTGATCTGCTCTGCTGGGATATCAATTTTCAACCATCCAACTTTTCTGTTTGGACAGAGAGGCCCCGATTTATTAGGTCAATAAAGACATTTATTTTCTGCATTAATTTAATCTAATAAACACTATTTTTTCTAAGAATTTTAATAGGCATAGCCCTCCCTTTTTTCTAAGAATTTTCTATGAATTTTTTTGCCAGTGCGCTCCTACTCCCTTGCATCTGTCCTCCTATTAAATTTTTGACAAATATCCGCTCTACTCGAATCCGCATCGTCGGCATTAACTCAAAAGAGCATCTTTTGAGTTCATACATCTCGGTCGTCTGATTTTAAACGGAGTCAATTTGGCACATGTCTATAAACAGGGATTCTTTCTATATTAGTGCAGATTTGATCGGTACGGATCTTAAAGCCGATCGGACGGTATAGATAGTAACTCAAAATATTATTTTTTAGAGTTAATGCGGAGGATACGAATTCCTCTACGTTATCAAAGACCGAACTTTATTATTATTTTTTTTTGCTTTCAAAGACAAAACTTTTATAGCACGAAAAATAATGGGAATGATAAATAATCAAGTGAAGTCTTTCTACCAAAAAATGTATACCCTATATAATTGCAACTACCTATTGAAGGTATAATTATGAACTCACCGTTGTTACATTATTATTTCCTTGACAAGGATACGCTATTAAACTTTCAGCATCTTCGAATATACCAGTATACACGGTTCAAAATGAGGTGGCTGGAAAAGCTGGTTTTAACTATTAATAAATCCGGTTGATTTGTGTTTCATAGGTGCAAGGTCAAATATCTATGAGGTCGAAGGTATAGAGCCTAGAGGTAGCAATTTCACACCAAAGAAATTAAAAGAATCCGGACCCTCTTTAGCTGGAATTTGGAACTCCTAAAGTAACCCAATTTTTTTGTTTGGATCCGGACCGTCCGATCTGTTTTGACACGAATATAAAAGTTGTCTCGTGCATTCCACATATGGATTATGATCGGACGGTTCAAATGTAAACTCAAAATTTGGGTTAACTGATCCAAATGGTCTCATGAACGTTAAAAAAAAAATAGAAAAACGAAAATATTTCATTACGAACCGACCACTGTCCGAAATCGGATCTCTAAAGTAACCCAATCATTGAGTTTGGATCCAACCGTCAGTGTTTGGCATAAATATTAAAGGACTCCGTGCATTCCTCCTCGAACTGGATTGGTCCAAATTCTAACTGACAAATGATACAAACTCAAAGATTGAGTTACTTTAGGGGATCCGACTCCCATCGTCCTTACCGTGAAAGGCACATTTGTTTAGGTGCACCATTTTGGGCTGAGGCCCATTTGTTTACTTGAGGAATAGGCCCAACTTGACGGGAAAAATTAGTACCGATTTTAATTCAAGGCATAAGGTTGCATAAACCAATATGATAATTAATTAATGTTGGAGGAATGTGACTGTAAAGTCCAGACATAATTTTATTACTAAACAAACAAAATTACAAGCCCAATACAAGGCCCTCCCCTAAATTAATAAATGACCCTAACTAAAATATCAGATATTAAAAGAAACGTTATAGACCGCTCTACGCCAAAAATCAAAATCATACATATGCCAATATCAAGTAGCCTCTTCAAGAGATGTGTGACTGTGCATGCATCTGAATTTTGGTGCACAAAATTCTCTGACGGACTTTTTGGGTCCAATTTGATTGTTTTGCTTCTAGTTTTTGGTTTGGAGCGGTAATTCGATTCTTGGTGGTTTGAGCGGTAACTGGGCTTGGCCCAATTTCATTTCAATAATTAAAAGGAACGGCGAACTGGGCTTAGCCCAATGTCATTTCAATAATTAAAAACTTTTAAGATCAAACGGATTTTAAAGTAGGTCGGACTGTTTTGAAGCTCAGCCATCATGTTTTTTTCCTTCTAAATTCTACAAAGTGTGGGACTAAAAGCATCCGGTCATAAAATTTCACACATGATATTTATAAGTTTTTTTTTAATCATAAAAAATACTTAAGCCACCTCTCAACTCCTTTTTAAATTCGCCTCTGACAATTTTATTAGCATTAAGCAAGATGGGCCATAATCCTCCTCTGCCTTCGTTTCCGAACAAATATGAGGATGGGGCAATTAATAAAATAAATTGTTTAGTATATGTTAAAAATTTAAATGTTTAATCTTTTATATATTACGAATATGTATGTATATTATTATATTAGTTAGTCAAATTGATGAAACGGCCAAGTCATCTCTCTTTAAAATTTTACAGAGTACTACATAAGTAAAATTAAGAAGAATTTCAAAATAGTTATCAAGCACTAAATAGAAATTAAAATAGAAATTAAGTTAATGTTAATTTTTAAATCTCTATATTCATGCAATTATTTTTTTATTTCTTTTAGTGACATGTCAGCAATTATCAATATGGAAGAGAGAACTAGAGCCAATAGCAATAGTTAGAAAGTAATATATTTCTTTAAAAGAAAACTTTCGAAATTAAAAATTACATTACATATAAAAGTTAGATCAGAAATGTCACACGTACTTTTATATATAAAAAAAGAAATTCTAATGATGCTAATGTGAAAAAAAACCAAGACTTTAAAAATAATTTATTTCTTTTTAAAAAAAATTCAAAACCCAGTATTTTAATTTTTCCGAACATAAGAAAAAAAATAGGTTAGTTTTGTATGCCTTCATAGATTTTTCTTATTTCTTATTTATCTCTAAACACTTCAATTCATCTAATTTATCTCTTAATTCTTAAAACTCTTTCTATTTTATCCATTACACATTATAACTATGGAGGTAATCATAGTTAAATCACCGAATAAAATAGTAACTAAAAATACCCTTTCTTATTTATTATTTTTGGAAGTTGATTCATATCTCTTCTTTCCCGCACTCTTGTGTTGCGTTTTTTATTAGTCTCCTTGTGTTCCCGTTGTCTATTGCACTACTCTTTCACTCAGTCTTTGTAAGCTTGTTTTTCTGCATTTTGTTTAGGGTAAATTTCGCTGGAGGTCACTAAACTTTGTCATTTGTCACGAATTGATCACTCAAATTTGATTTGTCCCTTTTCAGTGACTCAACTTTGTCATTTGTCCCAATCAAGTCACTTTATACTTTTCTGTCCAAAATGCTAACGGAATATGCTCATTCCGTTAGTAATTTGGACGGAATGAGTATAGAGTTAATATTTTGGACGGAATGAGAATATTCTGTTAATATTTTGGACGGAAAAGTATAGAGTGACTTAATTAGGACAAATGACAAATTTAGGTGACTAAAAAAACAAATTAAACTTGAGTGACCAATTCGTGACAAATGACAAAATTTAGTGACCTCCAGCAAAATTTACCTTTTTTTTTTTATTACGCTAATATTTCGCTCTCTATTATCCTCTCTATTGCTCTGCAGACTCCAGTGGTCTCCTTTTTTCCCTTCTGCTTTCAGCTCTGATAGAATTTCAAATGGGTAAATCTTCATGTTTTATTCTCCCCTCTTCTGTTTTCATATTTAACTAGATACGTACATGTATATATGGGTGGAGAGAGGTGTTTTATGTTTCTTTTCCTATGCGAGGGGCTGGGGCGGAATCAGAATTTGAGTATGGGGGCTAAATAATATCAATATTTTTTTGTAATAAAAAAATGCATAACACAATATAACACAAAATAAGAGTATCCTTCACTATTTGATTTTACAAAAAAGATACAATAAATAACTAACACTAACAAAGTGTCATATCTATCAAAATCAAACTAAAAACATAATATTGATATTTTTTATTTAAATTTCGCCGTACGATTTTCTAACAAATCAAATGCAATAATAATCTTATTATCTAGTTCATTCTCAATATAAACAAGCATGTAGTATCTGAAAAACTCGTCACCCATCTTATTTCAAAACTCAGTTTTAACGAGCTTCATGGCTGAAAAAGATCGTTCTATAGTAGCAGTTGAAACAGAAAGAGTAGCGGTAAGTCGAAACAACCTATCAACTAGAGGATACATAGTCGATTTGCCACTTTCCACTAGTTGGTGACATTAGTCGGCTTATGACGAGGAGTCTTTAAGAACTGGGTTACGTCTCGAGTCAATCTCATAATGTCATAATTGCATTCTACCTGAGCTATTTCTTGACTGGTAAAATATGCCGGATAAAATTGCTCTGCCAATTTACATGCATTTTCAATACTAAATGACTTCACTTGTTTTGGGTCTAAACCGGCACTAAGAGTAAGAAGTTCGATACATTGCTCACTAAATCAATCATTTATCTCTTGTAATTGTTGCTCATATGTTCTTTCAAAGCTCATATGCTCAAGCTGCAGTGTGGCAACATATGGGGAATCTGATGCAAGCTGCTGATACGGTTTTGGAAACATGGGAACTGTCTAGAGCTCGGTATGGTGCAGCAACAAGGATGCCTTAGAGACAATGGGCGACACAATGTATGGCAGTTATCTGGTCGCTGTGAAAGCAGTGCAATGAAGTGATATTTCGGGGGAAGAGAAGGCCACCATGGATACTTTCTAACATGGCAAGAGGCTCGATTGTGGATTAGTGTGGGTATGGAGCAGAGGCCACATTCAATGGCTAATGACACAATGTTAAGAGGGGTTATGCCTACAGGAGTTGGCTGATTTGTAATATTTTTAATTTTTTCATAGACTCTAGATGTTGTAAACACGTTTATTCAATTCAATCTTGGTAGCTGCATCAAGTTTTCAAAAAGAAAAAAAAATATATATATATATATATTTACCTGATAATGATGTTCTAAAGTAGTATTGTCTTTCTCCAACAGATCGAGTTTCATCTCTTTCGTTAGTAGGATAATTTGATAGTTGGATTGGTTCAGAAATTTGATTATCTAGACTTGGAATTTCAATTGGAGTTTGAGAATTTGAGTTATTTTTTCTCTCCTTGAAATAAGTGTCTAACGTGAACATCTTTCTATTGAGTATGGCTAGTATAACATTAGTGTCATTTCAGCCTATATAACACCAACTCCAAAATCTATCGAATCGACTCCAAACGGTGAATCCAAACCATTCAAACCGATCTACTTCATTAGTTGTGTGTTTACATGCAAAATTTATAATTTTTCGAATTTATTTAGTATCAAGTCTAGCAGTTAAATGTGTGAGTTTTTAAGTTAACTTTAATACATTCATTTTTCAATATTTTTTACCGCTTGATTTGATACTAAAATAACTCAAAAATATAAAAAATTTGCATGTAAATGCATCACTCATAAAGTAAATCAGTTTGAACGGTTTGAATTAGTCGTTTGAAGTCTATTTAATCAATTTTGAAGTTAGTGTCATATGACACCGATGTTATACTAGCCGGACTCCTTTCTATTAGACATAATATTATCTAGTATACAAATTACACAGAGTTTGAGTTTGATCTAATAATATTATCTAGTATACAAATTACACAGAGTTTGAGTTTGATGTAGCCAATTATACAGAATTGCAATTACAATCATCATAAATTGAAATTTCCTTTCTATTCTATACATATTTATTGTAGGCTATCTATATGATGAGATCCTCCTAGATATTTTGTAGGCTATCTATGTAGGTATGGGCTTCTCTATTAGGTATGGGCTTCTCTATTAGGTATGGGCTAGGAGTACACTTCCTTGGGCTAGGAGTTTGGCAGATCTCTTATTGTAGGCTATCTATGTAGGTATGGGCTTCTCTATTAATCTATAGACAAATCCTTGATGAAATAGAGGCAAATGATTACAATAATTTCACAAAGAGAGCATATGTTAGCAAGGCCAAGAAACTCCTAGCACTCCCTGTGGCGTATGGCAGATCTCTTATGCGCCACAAGGAGTGCTAGGAGTTGCTTGGCCTTGCTAACATATGCTCTCTTTGTGAAATTATTGTAATCATTTGCCTCTATTTCATCAAGGATTTGTCTATAGATTAATAGAGAAGCCCATACCTACATATACGCATTATATTCAACATATCAGTACGAACTTCACACCTGAAGCAATAGACCCAACATAGCTAGAATTCATTAATTACCCTAATTAAATGAAGATTAAGAAAAACATAAACCACGATATTAGGCACTATTTGCAAACAATTACTCAAGAAAAATTAAAAGGACTACAGACACTTTACAATATGCATATAGAAGAATAAAGAACAGAGAGGATGTTCACCGGCCACCGGCTAGCTTGATTGAGCTCAGTGATGCCTTTCTCAGCCTCTTGAAAGAACATTCGTGCTCGCTTGATTTGATTCTTCATGAAATTTCTCCATCTGTCCGTCACCTTCCCCTTGAATATATCCTCCTCTGAGAGCCCCGCCTGTGCCAGCTCATCTTGCGGTAAATATATATATCCTTCCTCTCCTAGCTCTGTCGTTTATTAAATTGCAATAATTTAGTGAGAATGTAGTACTAGATGTATGAATGATAAATCAGGCATGGACCCATTATATTTAAAATGAGATTAATTTTGATTGATATGGATTAAAGAAACATTTTGTGAATGTTTGTTGAACTTGCTCTTCTACAACATCTCTTAAAATGTTTGTGAGTTGGTTTGCAATACCCAAGGCCAAGGCGGCATTGTAAACGCTCTCAGTTGTGGTCTTAGACTCCGGTGCAATACCCATCACTGGTACACTCATCAACCCAACGGTACCAGCCACATAATAACAGTAGAGATATAACTCGTCAAAGTTCTTGTATCTCAACTTTCGCAAGTCCATTCGCATTCCCTCAATCATGTCCTTGAAAGGCTACAGCATTGAATTAAAATAAATTTAGTTAGTTGAAAGTATATTATTAGTTTTCTTTTTCCTTCTCTTCGTTCTTTAGAAATAAATATATCTTTTGACCTGCTAATAGAATTTTTTTTATTTCATCCACAAACGAAAAAATTATCCGAGAGCCCTCTCTTCACTGTTTTTTTTTTTTTTTTTATTTCTAGCAAAAGCATCCCTTACTCCTTGTTCTTTTCGTATTTTGACAAATTCTTATGCACAGATAAGTTGATTTTAGCCTTTTAGGTTAATATTTTTCACTTGTAGAACAGGCATACATGACATTGAGTTTCTCAATTTGGAAGATATGTACAAGCTATTGCAAGTAGGGGTGAAAACAGAGCGGATAGTGGTAAAACCATATCCATATTCCTTTTTAACTTTTCAGATACAGATATGGATCGGATATCAGCCGGATACAGATCGGATACGGATCGGACTAGATATTTATTAAAATAATATTAAAAATACCAAAGTTCATAATATTTATTTAATTTTAATGGTGAATAACCATATTTTTTTCATAATATATATTAAAATATATGATATATATCTATTATTCGGATCCGGATAATTGAAACATAAAATCATATCAGTATCCACATCCACACTGATATTCGGAAATCGGATATCCACATCTAATTTTTCGAATACGGATTGAATACAGGTCGGATATTATCCATACCGTTTTCACCCATAATTGCAAGTGAAAGGAATTGCATATGTAAAATGATTTTAAGTTTGTAAAATTACTCAAGTACCGAAAGGAACAAGTGCTTTGAGAAATTGTATAAGAACACCAAGCAAACAAAAGTTAACTGAAACAGACGAAACATCCCTTCAAACATTTTTTTTCTAAAATTTTGAAGAAGAAATCTATTCAATAAATAAACTACCTGGATGTCGACTGGAAATCTGGCAACAGTATCAGAAAGAGCGGCATCAAACATATCATAAGGCCGGCCGGCAAACACATCATCAAGTCTCGATTCCCATCTATCCAATGCTGATGGCGTAATATGCAATGCGTTTGGACCGTCAACAAGCTCGTCTGTTCTCCTACACGACACTATGGAACAAAATTTCTTCTTAGACCCTCATAAAAGTTGTATTATATATCGTGTAATTCCTGAGGTCTTCTTTTGTAATTTTAGTTGTATATTCATTTGGCCACTGTAGACACAATGACTTGCATGTAAGATTATTTGCAATCATTTGCTCAGACTAGGTAAGACATGTTCTGCATTCAATCATGTGATTTTTCTCTTTATTGGTCTAATGGATATTTAATAAGATATTTTAATGTCTGGTCAAGTCTTAATCAAGCTTAGGCGTACTGATCTGGTAGAAAAGGAAATAAAAAATAGAGAAGTTAGGAAGACTATTTGATCTGGTTGGTACTAATTTTAGTACTGGCAATTTTTGCTTCCATGCCTTCCATTTTTTATTTTTTTCAATCTATAACACATTTATAGTTTGAATATTTTGTTGGTGGATTTCATATAACTTAAGTACTCAAATAAATCAAAGATTTGTGGTTGTATTTAACTAAGAGATTAAATCCAAATATGAATAGCAGAGGAAATTAGAAACGGATATAATTTTGTGGAAAAATAATAGATAACAAATTGAGCAATAAATTCACAGAGCAAAATATTTACAGATAGCAATAGAAGAACAATTTATAAAATCATTACCAGAAATTGCCCACATTGCCTTTCTTCTCTCAGGTGTCATGAGAAGTGTCCCTGTCTCAACCAGCCAGTTAATTAGATTATCAGAACACAGTTATGCCTGAACTCAATTTGCAAAATAAAAGGAGGCTCCAAATTGTATAAGGATTTTTTTTTCCTCACCCAAGTAAAATGTCTTTGCATATTCTTCGCAAACCTCACCACTCCGGTCATACGCTTCCTTCAGTACTGGTAACGTACCAGGCAGAAGCAAATCAGGCCGGACATCAAGAACCGCACTACTTGCTGATTCTCTCTTTACCAAAGCTGCTTGCTTTAAAACCACATCATAAACCTTCTTCTCTGATGAAATTGATACTTCTTCCTCTGGAGGAGTGACAACTAAACTTGACCAATTAGAAAAGTTTCCACTACTGCTTTCTGATTCAAATCCCACGGAAGTGTACTTCGAGCCGGTATAGAGAGAGCATGAATTACTCCAGTTTTGGCTCCTTACATGAATATTTGTTGAATTATATCGAAGATTTGAGTAGATATCTACTGCCCAACCGACCCGAGGCAATAAAATTACCATGAGAGAATTTGAAGCTTCACTTAAAAATTCAAATATTATAAAAAAATTTGCTCCTTCACGAAACCTAAAAAGTATCTGTTTCTTGTCAAAGCAGAGCATGATTTCTTATTTTGCAAGTAACCAATGAGAAAACTGAGGCCACACCTAAAGCGAGTGCTACATATAGGGGTGTCAACGGGTACGATAAGAGTCGGGTGGAGGCATTTTTTATCCGTATCCATTATAAATTGTCCTTACCTGTAGCCTACTCTTACCCGTTACGAATTACCTTACCCGTACTCTATCTTATTCGTTAGGGTTGTCGGATAACGAAACGGTAACGGATAAATAACAGGTATGCTAATATAATAATTCTTTTTATTTACTAAATAAAACTTTAAAATGCATTCATTTCACACAGATATACATGTTTCGAAGATCTAAATTTTATTGGGATTTGCTAGAATTTATTTACGTGTTTTAATGGTTAATTAAGTGTAACACAACTACTCAGAGTAGTTCGAGAATGTATATTCATTGCTCATTAATATATATAATATATATATATTTTTTTTATAATTACCAATCGGATAACGGAGAAATAGGCTTTATCCGTACCCGATAAGTTTACGAAAAAAAATCTTACCCACACCGTCTCATCGAATACGGTACGGGTCGGATACTTTTTTTTATAATTACCCGATCGGATAACGGGTACAGAATAGACTTTACCCATACCTGATAAGTTAACGAAAAAAAATCTTAGCCACACAGTCTCATCGAATACGGTACGGATCGGATAAACATATAAAATAGTGCAACACTGGTAGGATATCGGAAATCAAGTGACAGAACTTTTGATGCTACCCTTCTCGCACATATATATCAACAGAACCGCAATTGACAGCTTACACCCACCCCACTTGATACCCTTTTTTTAAGATAGACAGGTATCAGAAGCAAAAACATATACACATTATCACGCGACGCCAACTACCTTTCTATCTCCATAGGTTTGGTAAAAAACAAGAACAAGAAATAGCTAAAAAAAGATGACTTTTGAGCATCCAGATATTTCGTATATAGAGAGAACTCTATATCTATAGGAAAAAAAGAATCAACAACGTCACCTTGATATAGAACAACAAATGTACGCCCAGCAACAAACATTTCTAAGTATAAAGTCTCGTCCTCAGAACTGATGCTCTTCTCCTGTGAGAGAGTAAGGGCACCCATATGCCGGATCTCTCTTCCCAAATAAGTAATTTGAAATCACTTTATCATCTTTGATTCCATGATCCGAGTAATCCACCTGTATGTATCTTTATCTCCCTTCTAAGATTTTCAATCGCAAAAGTTAAGGATATCTTCGTTATATTAATTGACACCCCTAGCTACATACCAAAATAGTAATGCTTCTATTGCAACCACTTTAGTCAAGAAACACCTATCTCTCTTAGTCTCTTTCTCTTCCAACAGTCGACAGGAAACACGTCTCTCTCTAATCAGTGTGTTTACTGTCCCCTCTCGCTCTCTTTCTCTCTGTATCTGATGCACTCGCTTTGTGTCTGATTTGTTTCGTTTAACAATGCAGAGAGATTTGTGTCAAAAGAAATTGGTTTTTATGCACAAATCTCGAAAGTTATGAACAGTTAGATTTGAAATAGCAGGCTCCTACGATTCTTTGGAATTGCAGCAGATTTATTTCCCATGGGAAGAGAGCACGTTTGGTGCGAGCGAGTGTGATTGATGGGTCCCATAATAACAGTAGTGATATAGCTTGTTAAAGTTTTTGTATCGTGACTTCCGCAAGTCCATGCGCGTGCCCTCAATTATGTCCTTGAAAGGCTACAGTATTGTATTAAAATAAGTTTAGTTTTAGTTGAAAGTACATTATTAATTTTTTTTTTGGTAAATTTCGCTGGAAGTCACTAAATTTTGTCATTTGTCACGAATTGGTACGGTACTTAAGTTTGATTTGTCACTTTTTAGTCACTCAACTTTATCATTTGTTCTAATTAAGTCACTCTATATTTTCTCGTCCAAAATACTAACAGAATATGCTCATTCTGTTAGTATTTTGGACAGAATGAGTATGTTCCGTTAATATTTTGGACGGAATGAGAATATTCCGTTAAAATTTTGAACGGAAAAGTATAGAGTGACTTGATTGGAACAAATGACAAAGTTGAGTGACTAGAAAATGACAAATCAAATTTGAGTGACCAATTCGTAACAAATGACAAAGATTAGTAACCTCCAGCGAAATTTACCCTTTCTTTTTCTTTCTCTCTGTTATTTAGAAATATGACAGCTCTCTCTTCTCTCTTTTTATTTTTCTAGCAAAGGCATCCCTTATTCCTTGTACTTTATATAAAATTCTTAATAATATCACAATCATCACAAATAGAAATGAATCTGATTTTGGTTTTTAAAATATACATTCAAGCCCTTTAACTTTGTTATATTATTATAGGGGAGGTTTATACATGTAAAACAGACATAGTATGGTTTATACATTCAAGCCCTTTAACTTTGTTATATTATTATGGTCCGCCCCTGCGCGGGGGGGGGGGGGGGGGGGGGGGGGGGGGGGGGGGGGGGGGGGGGGGGGGGGTGCGGCGCGGGATTGGATTAGAATCCTACTTTGTTTTACTTCAGTGTTTCATAAAAGAAACATATGGAACACAATAATCTAGAGGAAAAATAAGCTGTATAAAGGAGCATAAAAGTAACACAGTGAAAATAACAAGGTAATAATATTATGGGGCAATTGGTTATATACCCATCAAAACTTTTGAAATTGGGTATATACCCATATCCCATTCAAAAATCCACTCAAATTTGAATGGGATATGGGTATATACCCAATTTCAAAAGTTTTGATGGGTATATACCAATTATGCCTAATATTATATAGTCATTTCTACATAGGATTTCCATGTCACATATGCAAGTGGAAAACTAGCTATCTATTATTATATAAACAGTGGCATTTTAAAAACCATAATTAACATGAAAAAAAAAAAAGATTGATGGATAAAAATGATTATCATTTTTTGAATAAATAACTTAGATATATTTCAAAAATTGGACAAATCCTTATCAAATTGTGAAATTCATCAGTCCGTGCAATAGCTTTAAAATTCTCCGGAGAGCTCATAAACCTAAGAGATTCGGCTCTGAGTTGACTGCAACTGTGTTGCTCGGACAAAATTAATACAGTTCCAGCATTGCTCACACTGATATTCTTGCACAGTAAATCCCGATTTTTTATTAATTGAAAATAAAAATAAAAAATATCATGAAAGGGTGTCGTTTCTGTTGAAAATCGAATATAGGTAAAACGGGATCATTTATTCCGTCCCATTATTTCAAATTCGTAACCCTGTTAATCTAATTTTCTAAGAAAAAAAAAATTTGGAACGGGATAGATTATTCCATCCCACCAATTTTTATTTTTTTCCTCTGCTTAACCTATTAACTAAGAAGAAATTAGCGGGTTACGGATTTGAATTAGTGGGATGAGATAAATTGTCCCGTCCCGTGGGACGGGATAATCAATCCCGGTTTATTTAAATGTCAAAATTTAACAAATCGATCCCCTATCGTGATATTTTATTTATTTATTTTCGATTGATAAAAAAATCGGCAGTAAATCTTCACACATCAATCTCAGCCTCTCCAACTGGTACCTATCTTTCAGGTATTTGATCATCATATTAAAATTAGTAAAAGTAATATTAAGAGCGAAAAATTAAAAAGAAAACCTATACATACCTATCTGCGGGATTTTTTTAAAAACATATAATTAAAATAATAAAAGTTAAAGACTAACATGATTACCGGATTTTCTACAAAAACAGTAAAAACCGAATAGCCTATTCTGTTAAGGGGGTTTTTTTTACTTCACCGAATAGGCTATTCGGTTTACCCTATTTTCACAAAAACAAATCTCCGCACTATGTAACTTTTCATGTAACACCCCCTAAACCGAATAGGCTATTCGGTTTAGGGATTTTTTTGCCTAAACCGAATAGCCATTTTGGTTTAGGTTTTTTTTTAGAGACTAAGAAGATCAAATAAAGAAATCTAACACTAAAAATTTTAAATTTTTGTTTAAATTATTTGTTAGATTACTTCTTTGACTTATAATTAGCAACAACAAAAAATACATTAAATTACTTGAAATTATGTTGAATTATACTGTATTACAATAAATTATGTTGAATTACACTAAATTACACTAAATTACAATAACTCCGCTAATTACGCTAAACTACACAAACTACGCTAAAATAGACCGATTATGTGCCATCTTTCACGAATCATAAAAAATAGTAAAAAAATTTCAAAAATAGTAAAAATTGGTATTCTACAATTTCATTATGTAACTAATTTACTAGCTACTTGGATGGAATAATAGAAATTAAAATCTTAATCGGAAACTTCAACTCAAGTTTTGAGGCTCTTCCCTTAATTTTTTGGCTATTTTGAATTTTGGAATCTAGCATTGCCGGCACGGACGCATGCGTATTTTCGCAAGCTTTCCGAAAAGTGGTCATTTGCTGAAATTGGACACTCGAGTCCCGTTTTGTGACTGTTTGAAGTTTCGCCATCGTTTTTCGCCTTTTCAGTGAAGATATCGTCCCTATTCATATGTAATTTAGCGTAATTTATCGTATTTTAGTGTAATGTAATGTAATTTAGTGTAATTAAACTTAATATAGTGAAATTCAACATAATTTCAAGTAATTTAGCGTATTTAGTATAAATATAATTATATATCAAAGAAGTCAAATAATTAAATAAAAAAAATTAAATTTTAGTATTAGATTTCTTTATTTGCTCGTCTTAGTCTTAAAAAAAAAAAGGAAATAAAAACCTAAACCGAATAGCCTATTCGGTTAAGC